>OZ038389.1:31556629-32124129 GCA_964036045.1 Eutreptiella sp. 'Long Island Sound 2002'
AGATTTCAAAAAGTATCATATGCCCCCCCTCAAAGCAACAATATCTTGGGGCATTGGGCAAAAAGTGCAGAAAAACCGGTGAAAATGCCAAAACCCACCGAGTTGGCATCCTGGGGGGGGGGGGGGACTACAACTGGTCCTGATGCGACGCCCCCCCCCAGGGTATTTGTCAAAACTTGGGCATCAAATGGTCGGTCGGCTGAACTGGATGTCCCCGCCATAGACATTTCCAGCCATTGTTCATCAGCATCAAAACTTCGTCTAAACTTGGGGGGGGGGGGGGGGGCTGCACGCAACCCACTACTACCACATGCATACGTCAAGGGGGTGTGTGTGTCTGGGGGCATGGGGGTACAGAGGTTTGTATGCGATAATAGCGATTTCTCGTCTTTGCCCAGAAGAAAGTCTTAAGGGTCTTAAGGACTAAAGGCATAGTACCCCTCTCAACCGAGCATGGGACAAAAAATTTGGCGCCGTTAGCGCCATGGCCCCCGCACCGCTATCTTTCAAAACTCGGGGGGGGGGGGGGGGGGCTGGGGGGTGTCGCATACAAGGACCGGGCCTGGCTGCCCCCCCGGGGTTGGCACAAAGCAAATGAGGCCGAGAGATATACTAGCAAATGTAGCAGTCACTGGCCTGTCACAATTGAGTTGGGAGGTGGGGGTGGCTGGACGCAGTCCTACTGCGACCCCCCCCCCCCCACTATCTTTCAAACCCCCAGGAGGGGGTGGCCGGCAGCCGGAAGGAGGGGGGGGGGGGATCCCCAACTCAAACTGAGCCAAAATAGTCGGCCCAACATAGGGGTATTTTTAAGTCACACATGCTGGGGTCAAAACGTTTCTTGAAAATTGGCCAAGGAGACCTGTTTTTGGGGTGTTGAAGGAAATTTTATTGCCTTCGGCAAGGCAAGGCACCTCAAAGAGAGAGGAGTGATGATGTTGAGGGGGGAGGATCCTTTTGGGACTTTTTTTTTTTAAACCTTTTTGCGGCTTGGGCCACGCAGGCCTAGCAGCCATGATGTGGGTCCCCATGGGTGCAAGAGTACCCGTATTGTCACCAAATGGTCACCCAAGCCCATCCCAGAGGCAATAGAAGGATTTCGGAAAATGTCAAAAGTTTGCAATTCTCCAAGTGGGAATGGGTGCACGGTGCGCGCACAGTGCGCACCGTTTGAGGCAATTACACAGCTTTCACCCCCCAATTGGACCCTCACCGAAAGGTACTACACAGCAACATTGGCACCCAGAAAACAGCCAGGAAATGAGTTTCTTGCAGTCCAAAGTGAATCTGGATTGTACAGAGCAAAAGCGATTCATGTACAACATATAGGTATCCAAATGCATACGTACAAGAAGGTGAGCAACAATGCTCACCATAAAATATTGCCTACAAAATCGATAGTCACTGTGACCTTATAAGGGGTCGCAACATAACTTGGACTCCATGTGCCCTGTCCGCCTTCACCAATGGAATCAATCGGCAGGGCATCCAACACTCCAACATGATGATGTTCTTCTTCACACAAGCTCCTGCATGGAGATATATGCGAAAAATCACCTCACATGTATTGCCCTGATGGCAGGTTTCACAGAATGTTAGCTCACAGGAACCACACGTATTCCATGTGCAGCAAGATGCGCATGGTCTCATGTAATTCCTGCTCACCACCCTGCCAAACATTACGTCTAACCTTCCACTGCCACAATTGTGCAACGCTGTGTTCCACACGGGCACAATAACACCCGTGCACATCGTTGTACTGCTTCTGCCTATCAGTCAACTTCCCTCTTCCCGTTGTGAGGGACCTAGAATAGGGACCCGCTCATTTGCACTGCTCTGGTTGTAGAAGACAGGGGCACCGGCTCGAAGCCAAGACAAAGACATTGTGTTGCTGAGCTATAGACCAAGGGATAGCATGTACAATGTAGTCCTGAGGGCATACAGGGTGAAATGGGGCACCAGCTCAGCAACACGGCACCTCACTAGGCAACAACAAGGCAAAACAATGGCACCAGGTAAATCATCTAAATACAAAATATGCACGGTGCGTGCACAGTGCGTGCCGCTCCCCCCAAGTGCCACTACCAAACAGCAATCTCGGCGCCCATGGGCTACATGGCCCTAGCGGCCACAATGTGGGTCCCCGTGGGTGCTTGAGTACCCACATTGTCACCAAATGACCAGCCACACCCATCAGGCGTTTCGCGCGCAGGCCATTCTTCGCCTCGTTGGTTCAACGAGGAGCCAATGAGGTGGCTCCTCGCTGATGTCGATGTCGTCGATAATGCATTCAGCTGAGTCCGACAATGAAGTAAGAATGCTATACAAGACAACAACACCTGGCGTAGTATGCGCTGGAGGAATGCAGTGCCAAACCATTGACAAGGGAGTGTGAGGTTACGTGAACCACGGGAACCATGGTACCATCATCCATGCTCTTGACCTGACTATGCCTTGTAATGTATGCCACTCCAAGAATGCTGAAACTGTTGCTTTTTTGTCTTTGGCCGAGTTGGATCGTTGTACCCTTCGACACAAGCATTTTGATTGTGTTGAAGATTGTGTTATTTGTGAACTGTGTGTCTGCCAAGCCCGGCCAAACCCTTTTTTGGGGTCAACGTCCAAATAGTCTGCTACTTCAA
This sequence comes from Eutreptiella sp. 'Long Island Sound 2002', assembly GCA_964036045.1. Taxonomy (NCBI): domain Eukaryota; phylum Euglenozoa; class Euglenophyceae; order Eutreptiales; family Eutreptiaceae; genus Eutreptiella; species Eutreptiella sp. 'Long Island Sound 2002'. The sequence continues at coordinate 31,559,272 of OZ038389.1, forward strand.
CCAGTGCTACTACTGCTACTACTGCTATTGCTACCTTCTTTCGTTTCCAAATTTTTTCCAAAAATTTTCCAAAATCACCTCGAAGAGGGTTGTTAGATCAAGCGCAGGTGCATACGCCATATACCCCCCTTTTTTGGGGTCATTCGCGTACGATACCCCAAGGTATGGTACCGGATGTCCAACCCCTTGTAAAATCATCATTTTAGGAGAAAAAATGATCCCCCAATGAATTTTTCGTTTTCGACCCCTTTAGCCCCCCGTACCCGGGTACCCCTTGTTGGGGGGGTGGGGGTGGGGGCGGGGGGCCACTGTACGGGCCACTGTTCGGGGCTGTACGGGGAATACGGGATTCCTGTAGGGGGAATACGGGATTCCCGTAGGGGGGGGGGGGTTGTCTTTGTAACCCCCCCCCCCTTTCGTGCATCTTTTTGAGACATACATCATGATCATGTAAAAATCTTTTTTCTTTTAGCATGGGTTTGCTTTGTAGCGCGGACCCCTTACCCCTGACCCCTGACCAGCATCAGGGTACTTGTCCCGCAGAAAAATTTGATCATCGGGGGACAGGGAATCCCAGGGGACCACAGACGCGTCTTTTTGTGGGCAGCAAAAACACTTCATGGTGCCAATCTGAACAACCAGTATACAAAGAAAAGGTATTATACTTTTTTTTTGGCTCAGACCAAGATGAGCTGGCGTAGCCTGCTCACTTCACAGTACTCGAGGTGACCCCTCGGAATCAAGGTTCAGAGCTGTCCAGTGCTACGATGATCCCACAAATGACTGTGGTAGCGGATCTGACACGTAGTGGGGATTAGCTGAGTCTGAAACCAGGTTGGGCAGTGGGAGACTGCCACGCCCGTAGGCTTCCCAGTGTGCGTGAGGCACAATGACTGTAGGCTGAAGAAGACAGCGGAGTGAAGATTGAAGGCCGAGGTGAATCAGCAGGTTGCATGTCATACACTATCAGAGTGGGAGGGGGATGCCATTCAGGCACGATTGGTCAATCAGGCACAATGGGTCACGATTCGCTTGGGGTAGAGCGCACTGCTGTGGAGTGGTCGGTGACACACAGAGGAGGACTAAGATGGGAGGTAGAACACAGGCAGGGTTGCGGCGCGCTGGGGAGTGGCATTCCACACCTGTGGGGGAAAAAATAGACAAGGGGAGGACGCCACAGGAGGGCCAACCTGCCATGGGTTGGTGAAAAAAATAGTAAGCGGCGCAGCCGACACCACCGCCAAGTGTAAGGATCTAGTGTCAGGTGTCAAGTCTGTAGAGGGGTTGGTCCCTGTCTTCAGGGATTGGGCCACACCGACTCGGACTCGGAGTGTTGTGGGGCAGTGCGGGGCGTGTAGTTCCGTTTTGGGTTGGGGTTTGCCGTGTAATACAAAGAAAAGGTATTATACAGTGTCACAAAGTAAATGATGCACATCTTAGAGTGCCACCTCCAAATCGGGTGTCCTAGAATCCCAGAGGCCCCAACAAGTTGGCAGAACGAATCGGCCAAATTACAGAAACTCCAGAAATCGGTTTGATTCCAGGTCCCATTTTTTTTTGCACTTTTTGTCACTTGTCCTGAGGAGAAAAATGGTTTTCACTGCACAAACAAAGCTTGCCAGAAGAAGATGAATGCACACAGCCTTCCCATTCCCATCTGACTGCGTGCTGGGTGGGTGTGCAGCAGACCCTGTGGCTCTGATCCGCAACCAAAGCTGTCCTGCAGTAGTCAATCTGATGGGACCCTGTGGCAGCAGTAGAAGACTCTGCAACAGACACTGAAGGCTCCACAACCCCAGATTCCACTGACTCTGTGGCCAAAGACGTGGCTGCATCATACAGACACAACTAGAGGAGCCGAATGCACCTGCAGCCCAGAATCCACTGATTGGGGGGCTGACGATGAGGTGTTTGAAGAACGACGGCTGAAGAACGCACGGGGGCATGCAGAGCGAACATACAATGCACAAACTGCCCCCTGACCAGCATCAGGGTACTTGTCCCGCAGAAAAATTTGATCATCGGCAGTAAAAACACTTCATGGTGCCAATCTGAACAATCAATATTGAAAGGAAAGTGTCACAAAGTAAATGATATACATCTTAGAGTGACCGGACACGGCATGGGTAATCAGGGACCCGCACCACCAAGAAGAAGGTGTCCTGCCCCCCCCCCCCCCCCCCCCCAACCGTGTGGCCTCTTGCTGTCACTGCTGAGGCAAAACTAGAGTTATTGGCATCACTAGACTTATTTGCATCACTTAAATTCTATTGCCTTCGGCAGTGCACCTCGAAGAGAGGTTGACAGTCAGCCAATCAGTCCCCGAGCCAGCAAGCAGGCAGTCAGACAGATACACACAGTTTGGGTTTTTTGTCAGTGGCAGATGCGTCACCAAGCAGCAGGGAGGCCCTTCGTCGCAATACAAGCAGCGGCCGAATGGAAACGCAGCCGACCGGCATCCGGGTGGTCGGCGGTTCGAACCCCAATCTGCCCACTTTTGTGCCGCCGTCGGTCGCGGCGCTAAAAGTCAGCAGGCCAGGATTCGAACCGGCGCCTGCGCATCTGGTATCGGATGCGTTACCATTGGACCGCTGACCGTGTTACCAGCACCGTGCGTCCCCAGTGCTTGTAGCCTATTAAGCAAAAACTTTTGACCCCCCCCCCACCCACCCCCCCACCCCCCCTCAAAAAAGTGATATCCAGTTTTAGGGGGTAGAGGCCTCAAAATCAAAAAATCCATTGGGGGATGCTCTTATTGGGCAAAATAATGATTTAACAAGGGGTTGGACATCCAATATCATGCCTTGGGGTATGCTACGCGAATGACCCCAAAAAAGGGGGGTATATGACGCCCGCGCCTGCGCTTGATCTAACAACCTCTCTTCGAGGTGATTTTGCTGGCGTTCTAACCCACTGGAACAAGACTTGTGGCAGATCAAGACACATACAAAAGGGCGGGTGCTTATTGGGATTATTGGGGCACGGGGGCCCTTATTGGACCACTCAGAGACAGCCTCAGCAGAAGCTGATACAAAACGCGCCGATGGTCGTCCTCGGCACTATCTAATACCCTGTGCTGCGACAAGCGCGTGCACATGTGAGGGCAGTGCGGCCTGAACCCCCTGCATTCAAAAACCAAAATATCAAGAGGACCACTGAAACACTCATATGTAATTCGCAAAAGAAGACATACAGCAAGGCGTGCCCTAGGACTAGGACAGATGTCTGTCACTGATGTCCGTGCTAAAACCACCCAAGCTGCCAGCTCATGAAATGGTGGAGGCTGCATCAGAAGCACCCGAATCTATTCCAGAGTCTGTGCAGTCCGTGTCCGGATCTGAGAACATTTCGAGCTGCACAGATTGCAGAATGTCAGCAGCCTTCTGTGAGTCCAGAGGGGCAGCCACTGGCGAGGCTACGGAAAAATCGATTTGCTTGGACACATCCGGTGTGGAAGGCATGTGTGGTTCAGCTTGAAACGTTTGCATGGTGGAAAGGGTGTGCACAATCGCATGGCTTCTTTGTGTGGTGTGGGGTGAAAGGGATACAGGGGCAAGCGGGCTTGCAATTGAGGGGAGGGGGTCGATAGAGCCCCCTGGCTAGACCCCCCCCTCAACCAAAAAAGGCTCAATTGACGGGTCCTACCAAGACTGACCCCCCCGGGCCCCGGAGGTGACCCGGACCCAAAAATCGGCAAAAAATGAAAATGGTATTTTTGGAATCAGTGCGTCGAGGGGGTTCAGAAAAAGGATGATTTGCCATATGTTTGGTGAAAAAAAAATTGACCATTGACCATAGTCAAAAAAAATTTTGGCACCTTTGGCGCCACTGTTCATAATAACTGATTAATGGTGCGTGTCAATTGAGCCCTTCCCCCCCCAGATTTTGGGGGCTCTATTGACCCCCCCCTCCCTCACTTGCAAGCCTGACATGCCCAGTGGATGGGAGTGACGGCCATCCCTGTCAAGCTCTATAAGAATGTATATATATATATATATATATACATATACCAAGGCTTCCATTCGAATCATGCTCAAACTGCGAGGTTCAACATTCCTACACTCCTACATCGCTGCAATAACCATGAGTTCGTAGTTCATGTGTGGGCCTTGCAGTAGCCCCTAGCACACTGATTCACAGCTTCCTAACCGTAGGAACAATACTCCATCCCTCCTGCATATGGACATATGGACTTCATATGGCTGGTTATGCCGGAGTCAGTGGGTCAGTGAGGCTGACCCCCCAAAATTGGTTGAACCAGAGGCAGAGCAGAAACACTGCAACGAACAAACATACAAACGCCTCAGAGGAGCCCCAAGCCGTGCATGTGCAGCTGTCATTTCCCGTGATAGAACGAGTGCCAACGTGGGTGTTCGCGGAAACACCGCAACGAACAAACCAGTCACTCCTGTGCAGCAGGACCCTGGAGCAGGAAAAAAATAGAAACAAAGTGGCCGACGGGAGGGATATTTCTATGGACTATGTCGCCATACCCGCCAGTCACGAGCCCCCAGGATTCGAACCTACCCCCAGGGAACTCTAGGCTGGGTGGCTGTCCACTATAGCGCCACGACAATGTGCCAACAGGGGGGGCAAAGAGACCAGCCGCCGGCGCCGTCGTCTACAGGCCTGGCGGCGGGGTTCGAACCTACGCCCCCCGGGACGAAGCACCCGTGCACTTCCACTATACTACGCTACCGATGTGGTGATATAACTGCTGCCAAACCCACCACTGCACATTACCCGGTATGCTAGGCCGGTTGAAAAGGCCTACCGCCGACGCCAACCAAGAGCAGCAACTGTTTATGAGTTGCTGGGCCGGCGCCGTCGCCTCCACGGTTCGCGACGGCGCGCGATGACGGAGCGCACTGTGGGGCTGGGCCCCCGTGCACTTTCAGGTATGCTCGCCCTATACTAACCACCGCCAAAAGGCAATGTACCACCACCAAAAAGCAAAGTGGGGGATTCGGGATGTTTGGTGCGACTCTATCCCCCCCGGGGTTCGAACCCACCTCTGCAGGACGGAAGAGGGGCATGCTGCCCACTGTACTACGACGAGATGCTACCACAGGGCACGGACCACCCTGTACATAAACTCTTGTATCATCATCATCATCATGTATCATCATCAAGATGTAAACTTATAAACCACAATGCAATATTGGTGGTGCACAATAGTTGCGCACCATTGTGCACCGGGTGCACAATGCCATATTGGTGGTGCACAATGGCTGTGCACCACTGTGCACCGGGTGCACAATGCCATATTGCTGGTGCACAATGGTCGTGCACCACTGTGCACCGGGTGCACAATGCCATATTGGTGGTGCACAATGCCATATTGGCAGCCCCACGCACTCCTAGCAGCGCATATTCAAAGTCAGAGCATATGGCAATTTACCCCACAGGACGCATCTGCACAGAGAGCTGAGCCCAAGAGAGCACAATGCGCTGCCTGTTGGCCTGAACACGAAGCAGTCGGAATGCCCAGATGAAATGGTAGGTGCTCGTCACCATCATAGGGCATCATAGGGCTAATTCGCAAAGTCTACAGAAATTGCTCACCCTGCTTCTGCATGTGTTTTCTCAGACAGACGTCAGTGATGCTTTCGATGCTCTCGGCATCTGGTGCTGAGCGCCCTCCCGCGAGTACTGCGCATACTCCCGTCCAAGCTCCAGGGCCAGTTCCTTGAATGTGAGTTCCTTGTCGAACACACTGTTGGCCCCGCTCCGAAAGTACAGTTCTTGGTCAGCCTGCGAGACATTCCCCGAGCGGATGCAAAGCATGGCCCTGCAACCCTTAGACCGCAACTCTTTGATCAAGTCAGTGCCAAATACATTCTTGCCCGGGAGGTCGATGTTCTGATCCAGAATGGCAATATGGCATCCTGTCAGAGAGGCAGTGAGAGCAAGGGGGGCCACACAGAGGTCATGCTAATGCCCACCACAGCTCCACAGAAAAACAACACTTCCCCTGGGATACATACATGATGCATGGTGCGCTCCCTAATCGAAAAAAAAGACATGAAATGAAGAAAAATGCGGAATGTTGAGCAGTTGTTTCGGGCCCTGCCTAAGGCCTCTCCTGAGCATAAAGGAAAAAAAGGAAAGATGGGGTGATAACAGAGTGCCCTGGATGCGCCCTTAATGAAAACGATGATGCCTCTGTGATCAAGAAGTACTTGGGTGCTAGAAAAATGAATAACTGTTACAATGAAACTCGTACACTCCTGCCCAAATAAGAGGATGTGCGTCCTCTTATTCATTTATGTCTTTGTTGTTGGTGTGGCTCCTTATTCTGACCACCTCGCCAAGCATGCTTTGCGTAGGATTCGTGATCTCGCTTTTGAATCCTTTTGTGGTAGTGAAATGCGACGCACATCATGGAAGCATTTGATGCATGTGTTGTGGATGTGGATGAAGCAGCATGATGAACGTGAAAAATGTAAGCCGCGTACGAAAAATTCGTCTAGTCGTGTAATTTTTTTTTGCGGTTACATGCGTGTAATTTTTCTTTGAAGTAAGTAGTGTAAATTATAAAAAAAAATTGACTTTTTTTATTTTTGCGGTAAGGGCGCGTAATTATTTTTTTGCGGTAAGTCGTGTAAATTATAAAAAAAAATTGAAAAATTGAAATAAATGCAACCTTTGCAATACATGCGCAATATGTACAGCTGCCGGTTCCGTATGGCACCCCATAGCGACCATAAAGATGGGACACCGGGTCCACAAAGCACATAGTACTCTGCGTGGCCACAAATTAGTTGGGACTCGGCCAATATAACATAGTTTCACATGGATTCATTGGCACTAGACACAAAATCAGGCCCAAAAAATGAGTCCTGACAGGGCCATGGCAGGATTGTGTATAAAGTCTCATGTCTGATGTCTGATGTGGCATGTTGTTTTTGCAGTGTATACAACAAGATGTGTGATATGTCTGATATAGATCTGATGCTTGGAGGAAGGGGGGGGGGGGGTTGGTGTCAAAATGGGTGGGCAAAAAGTTGATGCCCCCCACCCCATAGGTCCCCATAGGCCCTGATAGGTCCCCATAGGTGCCAATGGGTCCCCAAAGGTCCCCATAGGTCCCCAAAGGTCCCGATAGGTCCCCATAGGTGCCAACAGGTCCCCATAGGCCCCCATATGTCCCCATAGGTCCCCACAAGCCCCCATACGTCCCCACAAGCCCCCATGGGTCCCCATAGGTCCCGATGGGTCCCCATAGGTGCCCATAGGCCCCCAGAGGTCCCCATAGGCCCCCATAGGTGCCAATGGGTCCCCAAAGGTCCCCATAGATGCCAATGAGTCCGCACAAGCCCCCATAGGTCCCTACAGGCCCCCATAGGCGCCCATAGGTTCCCATCGGTCCCCATGGGTGCCAACAGGTCCCCATAGCCCCCCATAGGCCCCCATAGGTCCCCATAGGTCCCCATAGGCCCCCATAGGTGCCCACAGCCCCCATAGGTCCCCATAGGTCCCCACAGGCCCCCTTGGGTCCCCAGAGGCCCCCACAGGCCCCCATAGGTCCCCACAGGTCCCCATAGGTCCCCAATAGGCCCCCATAGGTCCCCACAGGCCCCCATAGGTCCATAGGGCGCTTCAACGGCCCACACAACACAATCAGCATTAACAATGGTGAGCACATAGTCCACAAAACCGGCACCCATTGGGACGAGAGGCACATCGGAAAAAGTACCCCGGTGCCGCACCAGCAGCTTCGCAATGTTCAAGCTTTGAAAACCACAAGACCAACCGTCCGTTTGGAATCCCCTGCATTCTCGGGGGGTCCCGAACGCCAAGCGCGGGGGAAAAATCAGAAGTGGCCCACATGTGGGCACATCGCCTACAGGCATGCATTTTCAGTAAAATTATATTGCCTTCGGCAAGGCACCTCGAAGAAGGGAGAGAAACGACCATTTTTGAGCTGCTGAGGTTGGAAGCCTACATAAGCAGGTTGTGCCCTGGCCCCTTTGGGAGCCCCCCCTCACCCCAAAACACCCAAATAGGGTGAAAAACACATAAAGAGGGCATTCGTCTATTAGCGTCCGCTGGCCTATGTGCAGAGGCAGAGGGGCGGGGAGGTGGGACCCAAATAAGGTGAAAAACACATAAAGAGGGGCTAAAACATGCTTTACATTGGATATTTGATCATTTTGGATGGTAAGAATATAAAAAAAATCAATTTTGGAAATTTCAATTTTTGAGTTGCCGAGGTTGGAAAACTGCAGGGCTAAAAACATGCTTCACATAGCATATTTCATCATTGTGAGTGGTCACAATAAATTTTTTTTTGCAAAATTTTCCCTTTTGACCTGTAGAGGGTGGAAAACTGCTGTGTGCTGTGTCTTCTTATAGAGGGGGGGGCGCCCAAAAGTAATTCCAAATTGGCAGCTCTGTAGCTCTCGGGTCAAGGTCCAGTCCAACCACCACATGTTGGCGTTGGTTAGCCCACAACCTGCCAATGGGCATTGGCCATTCGGGAGGGGCAGAGGCGGAGCGGGAGGGGACCTTCCATGACTTGCTGCTTGAATTGGTCAACCTCTTCGAGCGAACTACCAAACACAGTGACAGTGCTTTGATCGATCAATCGCGACAGCGCCCCATGCAGGCCTATGCGGGCGACCTTGCTGTCATCAATGCACGCGATCTGCAGCCCACTGGGGAGCGGCTGTGCATCGTTTTGGTCATTTGCGAACGCACAGTCGGACTACTGATGGCTGGCAACGGTAGTAGGGTAGGTTGCCTTGAAGAACACACGATCGTCTTCCTGCCACAATTCGACATCGATGTTGTATTTCCCGGCTGCCATGACCACGTGCTTCAATCCGATCCCATCGCTCATGGACATGGGGGCTTGCTCCTGCTGGGGTCCGTCGCTGATGACAATGGGGCCGGTCCCATTCCATAGCTCGATCTGGCCTTTGCGGCTGTCAGTGTAGTTTGTGGTCAGAAATTGCACACGCACTGGTGTCTCATCGGATTCCATGGCGATGTCGTCTTCTTGCACGGCGATCTCGAGGTGTACACTGGGATCGTCGGGTGAGCAGTGTCTGATGGCATTGCTGATGGCATTGTCCAGACCAATGCGTCCAGATGGACGATCCTTCTTGCCCCTTGGAAGCTCAAGTTGACGTCAGGGCGGCCCTTGCAGAGATCCCTCCCAAACTCGACAAGGTCAACTACAGCAGTGCTCCCTTCATACCTGAGAGCCAGTGACGGGGCAGGGGCGGGGGTGGGGGGGGGGGGCAACTCCTCGACATGCGCTGAAGTACCGTGCAGAGCCATGTTCAACGTGCATGCCAAGCCTGCGTTCAGCAGTTCAAACGGTACACAAATTGCGAACCGTGCAGCTGTGAAGAACCAAGATGGACCGAGGGGTTGAGAGCAGGGGGGAGGGGTTGAAGGGATTTCCTGGCCTGTGACTGACTGATAGCCCCCCCTCCCCCCTTGCGGGGGAACCCGCAGCAAAGACTGCACCCCGCCCCCCTTCTCACCAGGTGTCCCAGAATCCCAGAAACCCCAACAGGTCAACGAAGATCCATCATATATCCGTGCTAAAGGATGGCAACACAAAATAAACACAAGATAACAAAACAAGATTGGGATTGCATATACTCGTCAATGGCAGACCAATCTTAACATCAAGCCTACAATGCTTTACCATTGAGGTATGATCAATTGGCATCAACGGACACGTAGAATCGACTCTCCTATATAACTTTCTGACCGATCCGCAACTGCCATTGGAACCTACAGTTTGATTGGAACACTGACATCAACACATCAAGAATTGTCTGGCCCTTTCAGCTCCAAGTCTGATTAAAGACGCAACCTCTGCAGCTAAGCGCCACTGTAATAGAACACGCGATCTCACGAGCATCTGCAGCTGATCGCGACTGTCTAATCTGAATGGCAGTCCTGAATTGTTGCACAAAATCCCAGAAATCCCAGGAATCGGCAGGACAAGCAAAATCCAGAAACCCAATAAATCGGCAGACCAAATCGGCGAGGTCAGCAGAAGTCGGGCGCCGATTTTTTTTGGTGGGGCCTCAATTGGTCAGGTGTGGACCCGCCACTTAGCTCCAGCCGCGCCTGCCTCACGACCTTCATCGCCATCTCAGTTGCATGATTGTTCTTGTCACGCAGACAGTGCTTTGCAGTTTTGTCCCTTCCCTCCGCCCTGGATGGGGTAAGAGTCGGGCTGCTTCTACAGAGTTCAGGGCTTTGTCGCCTTCAGACTGAGTTCGGGGCGTAGCGTTTGATGTGTCCCACTTTGGTTACCGCCGGTGCACTGGCATGCCTGCTTGCGTTGGCCCCTCTCGGCCACATACCTGTGTTTCGGGTTTACCAGGTCATGGGGGGTGGGGCGGTCAGAGGTCACCCTTGTGGGCCACTGCCACTGGCCCTGGGCTATTTAGGTCCTTAGGATTTAGAAACCCCAGTGGGTACTGGCTTTTGCGGAGGTCAACATACAGCCATACAGGGGGTGGGGAGGAAGGGCGGCGCCGGGGCGCCTGCATGTGTTGTTGGTGTGTGTGCTGTGGTGTGTTTGCCATACGAGGCCCGGTAGAAAAATACACTAGCCCAAAGATGATGGGGCCGCCTCCTCCGTCGCCTCCATGGCGGGCATCGAACCTACGCCCGCGTGGCGATGCCCCCGTGCACTACCAGTATGCTACCTATCGATGTGGTGAGAAACCCCACCATTACCACCAGCTGCAGGTGACAGGCAATCCTTGGGGGGGCTGACGCTACACCACCCCGCCCCACACCAACATCAACACGCTTATCGGGCGGCCTGGGCCGTCGCCTCCACGAGCCGCGAAGACGCAGCGCACTGCGGGGCCGGGCCCCCGTGCACTTTCCGGTATGCTCCTATCCCATGTCTGTACCCAACAAGGACTAGTGCGCTCTGCGTGCCGGGATCCCAAGAGCACCAGCTCCCTGGATCGAACCTCCGCCCTGGTCGACTGTTGACTACCGCTCTCACCACTAGGCCGTGCCGGTCTCTTGTCCTGTTTGGGGTGCCTGTCGGCTATGGGGTTTAATCCCATGGGGGTGTGGGGTCGCGTGATTTATGGCGTGCCAAACAAAGGGCGGCTGGGGTCCGGTGTCCCACACCGTGAGCCTTCTGTGCTGCACGTGATCGTGGAGGCCGTTGCCGGTGATCTGGGTGCCAGCCAGGCCTCATCACAACTGCCTGGGGAGGGGGGGGGGCTGACGAGGGGAAGAGTTCCTGCCTGACGTCACGCATTGGTGTCGCCCGTGGCGAGCGGGAGACCGCCCGCGACCTCCATCCTGAGGTCGGGTCAGTGCCGTTCGGCGAATGGCATGGTCTCTTGGAGGCCGGGGTGCAGTCCTCGACTTCCAGCAGTGGAGTAGCTCCCTGTCTGCGGGGGGTCGGGGGGGGGGGGGGGTGCCACGAGGAGGCGGGTTGGCCGTCCGCTCCTCAGGAGAAAACATGGGTGGCTCATCCAGGTCGGACTCGTCTTCCTGTTCCTGTGCCTGCCTCTCCTGCTGCGGGCGCCGGGCTGAGGTGACATATCCTCGGAGCAAGGGGGATTTGCGGCGGCCCATGTCAGCCAGTGTGTCCGCGTGTGTGTCGCCTACTATGCCAACGTGTGAGGGGACATGCAGCCAGCGTACCGCTGCCCCTGCCTGTTCAATTTCCTTGAGGAGTTGCTCCCACAGGTCCACGTGGCCCACCGGCCCCCGTGAGCCTTGCCAGTCATGGCGCCGCCATTTGCTGGCTTTGCCCGTGGCCCCCATGACCACTAGTTTTGAATCAGAGCAGATCAGTGTGCACTTATGCGGTGTCCTATGGCAAATGGCGTGTATGGCCGCGAGGAGCTCTCCCCTGTTATTCGTTTGTTTCTGGGTGATGGGGATGCACTGTGCCGTGTCCCGGTGATCCCCGAAGTATACCCCAAACCCTCCCACCATTCCCGCCTCCGGATGGACCTCCGACGATCCGTCGGGGTAGATGGCTTCCCATCCCTCTGTCACATATTCATCAATGACTTTCTGGTGTGCCTCCGCCATCGCCGGACCATACACGTCCTTTTTGCGCTTCTTGGGCCGCGGGTTGCGGAGCCTGGGGGGGGATGGGTGAGGTTGGTTCAGCCTCGGGTGCTGCAAATTTCCTGTTTCCTTGAGGGACGTGATCGCTTGATGCATGTCCCGCACTTCGGGCGTGGGGAGGGTGGGGGCTGGGTGTTCATGCCATCACGCAAGAATGCACAGCCACTGTGTGAGGAATATATCCCACGTTGGGGGGGTGTCACGAAATTTGACTGCATTGCGCAGGTTCCAGGATGCCATAACTGCGGTCCACATGATCAGTCCCAGTGGGCTCTGGAGGGATAGCACTGGCATGTCCCACAAGAGGACCTCTGGGTCTGTTTCCGTGGTATCCTCGAATATCGCTGGCCCCATGCATTGTTCAGCGATGTGATACGCGGGGGGGAGGAACCGGCATTCCAGAAGTGCGTGTCGCATGTCTTCTGGTTTGCCATCCACCAGGCAGTGTGTGTGATGAGGGAGCCAGTTGGCGAGTCTGGTCCCCACTGGGAGTTTTTTCCACAGTGCGGTCTGCATAAATGAGTGGTGTTTGGGCGGTATCGACAGCTTGGTCCAGACCTGCCAGGTTTCTGGTGTTTGACGGGGGTCCGGGGGTTCCTGGAGCATCAGGTACCTGAGCATGGCCTTTGTATTCCAACCTCCCCAGAAAGTGGCCGACGTTTCCTGTGGTGGTGTCATTTGGGGCCGGGGCCAGGCCTGTCCCAGCTGTGCCTTGTACCTCGGGGCCCATGTGGGCGGCAGTCTCTCCTGCAGGTCCGTGGTACACTGCCCGATGCGTGTGATCCCTGCCCTGATGAGTTTTGGCGAAAAATATGTGTTGTTATTTGTGTCCCTGAAGAGAACAGAGTGCCAGCAGCTCAGCCGTGGTGCCTGGTCTGTATTGGGGGGGAGGATGGGGGCCAGTTTCCGTAGCAGGGAGAAGGCTTTTGCTGAGGTGCCCAAAAAGGGGTAGGTGTTCCAGGGGATGGGGCCCAGCTGTAGCCATGGCCCGGAGGTCACCTAGCTCCGCCTGTACCCCGAAACGTTTGGCCCACCCATTGAAGTGCTGTGCGGAAATGGGGGAGAGTTTACTAGTGTCGTGCCGAGACATCGCGAAGTGTGTGGCGTGCTGCCACAGCAAATAGAGGCTAGGTTTTGGGAGGAGTGCTCCCCCCAGCTTCGGAGGGAGCTGGAGTATGGGAAGGGTGAGACCCCAGCTGCTGAGTCTTAGGGCCACCCGGTACACATTGGCCACCTTGGTGCATACATCCTCCGTGGGGAAGTAGGCCCTTGCCGGGTAAATCATCAATGGGAGTATCCACTCCTTGAGCAGGTGTACACGCTCTGGCATCATAAGGGGTAGGGTCGCCGCGAACTGCGCGCGCGCCAGTGCACGGGATAAATGGGGCGCAAATGCTTCATCAGGGGTGACGTCCCCAAATAGGTTTCCCAGATACTTCACCTTGCTTTGCACCGGAATGCCTGTGCTTTCGAGTTTGGTTTTCTGCTGGTCCGTCCAGAAGCCACGCAACAAAAAGGCCGATTTATCCAAGTTGATCCTCAATCCTACAAACTTAGCGTACCGCCGTAGCGTGTACATGATGTCTGGTATGAGGGGGCAGATCAGAGCTGGGGAGATGGGGATGTGCAGTAGGAGATCATTAGCGTAGAACAGGACTCTTATGCTAGGGGACACTGCCTGGAGCATGGGGACCAGCACCGAGCAGACCATGGCGAACAATGCCGGGGAGAGTGGGCCCCCCTGTCGGACCCCTGATTCTGGTGTGACTTGCACTTCGCGCACTACACCTTTGCCCACTCCAAAGACAAAAGGGGATGTCAGCATGTTCATGATGAGCGCGATCATCTGTGGGGGGAGGCCCAGGTGGGTGAAGAAGGCTATAAAATAATTGTGATGGACAGAATCAAACGCTTTGGAGAAATCGATAGAAAGAAAAAGTCCATAATCCATCGCGGTCCAGGCTGCCCGCGCCTCCCAGATGTGCTCAAAAATGAATCGCCCTTTCATGAAGCCTTTTTGCTCAGGGGGGGGGGGGGGTGGCATACAAGAGCAAGTCTTGCAGCATGAGGTATAAGGACATTGAAACCCATTTGAACAGCACACTTTGCAAGCACAATAGGCGGAGCTGAGTGAGCGAAATGGAGCCCTTTTGCTTAGGGATTGGGTTCAGGATAGCGAGTGCCCACTCCTCTGTGATTGTCCATGTAGTGAGGAAAAGTGCAATTTGTTCCGTCATTTTGGGCACCAGTGCCCCGGGGAGGGCCATCAGAATTTCTGCCGTGACTCCGTCCAGGCCAGGGGCCGATCCTGGTTTCATTTTTTCTAATGCTGTTAGCACCAGTTCCTGTGTGAGTGGCTTAAGGAGCAGGGTTGCAGTTCCTTTTAGCTGTGGGCGTAGGGGGAGCGACCGCAAAAACTGGGCGAACTCCTCGACGGTGTGTTCCCCTTTGGCCATAACCCCGGACCAGAACTGTTTCAGTTCCTCCGCAATCTGCATAGGTTCAGTGAACGTGCGCCTTGCCTTGTTGCGGAGGGCAGTCAGCTTCCGCTTGCTTTGCAGCTCCCTGGTGAGACGTGCAATTTCTATCCGCCGTTGTTGTTTGCTCTGAGGTTTCTCCGGCTGTGTGTTGAGTGCTGACCGTAGTTTGGAAAGCACAATCCCTTCCGTCTTGTGCTGGGTGGCCTGTTCCGCCTGTGCTGCGAGCATCGCATATGCCTGTCGTGGCGTGGCTGGCGTCAGTCCCTGTTGCTGCAAAAAGTGTGCCGCCTCGGGGGGGGTGTAATCGACGGTGCTTGCCTGCATCATGGCTGTGACCTCACTCAATCCCTTGGGGTTCACTTGTTTTTCGAAAGTGTACGCTGTGGTTCTGATAGTGCGGAGTGCCTGTGTCCACCACTCATTTCCTTGTGCCGTGAGCCCCCTGAGTCGCTGGGCAAGTCCCGCTGTGGTGTCCTCGCACTGTAGGAAGGATGTGGGGATTCTTTGCCTGGGCTGGACCGTCGTGGGGGTGGGGGGGGGGCAGGGTCGATACCACCGCCCGGTGGTCCCCATTGCCAATTTTTTTCGCGTAGCATCATACGATCGAGGCTGACATTATTACATAATGTGCCTGGATACATGGATTTTGTCTATCCTTCTGCGATGGGGGGTTTCGTCCTGCTCTGTGTGGAATCCCCACGTCCACCCTTTGGGTCTTCGCGGGTCATCGTGGTCCATAGCCGGGCCATAGACTTCTTGCCACGTGTCACACAGACTTAGTGCTGAGAGGGTGCTGAGTTCCTCAGCTCGTGCTCGGGCTGCGGGGGGGAGGTTGTCGTGCTCAGACTTATATTCAGAGTCATCACCCGGAGTGATGACCGAGTTGTGGTCTGCGAGGAGTAGTGTGTGTTGTGAGAAGGGGAAGACTGTCATTGCTTCTTTCAACCGTCACCATTGTGATTTTCTTTTGTCTGGCTTGTCACTGAAATGGGCCGAGACCACCGTATACACGAGGCCTTCTGGGCTCAGCAAGTTGGTCAGGAGCAGGCGTGGGGAGACGGAGGCCGATGTCACCTCCGTCCAGTCTTTTTGCCAAAATAGTGCCACCCCCCCCCCCTGGTGTGGGGGGGGGGAGAGCTGGGCCCTACAGCCATAGCCATGCTGTTTAGCAAGGTCTGTGAGGCTGGTGGAACGGGCCTCCAATTGCGCTGATCCCATTTGTAGGTGCGGTTCTTGCATCGCGAAGATCTGCACCTGCAATTCTTTCATGTGGCGCAGCACCACTTTAACCCTGGGAACGATGCGTGAGCCGTCCTGCTGGTCGGCGTGTGCTCCGTTGACATTGATGGTGGCGACTGTGAGGTCGCTGCCCAACGGGAACATTTGTGGTTGTGTTGTGTCATTAGAAGTTGTCATCGTTACCATTGCGTGGCCGTTTACCTCTAACGCTGTCAATGTCCAAAGCCATCATGCGTGAACATGAGGACTGGGAGGGGGGGGTCTGCGGTCTCAGGGGGCGGTAAAAGCGAGGGCCGGGGGGGGGGGGGGCAGCGGCTGGGGATGCAAGCAGCGGTATGGGGTTGGGGCGGGCAATGTCATGTGTTGTGGGGCAGGACAGGGGTCAGGCGCGCAGTGGGACCTTCCCGCAGCGATGTTCAGAATCGCTTCACGCATGCGGCACCACCATTTCCCCCGAAACAGAAGGGCCTCGGCTTCTTCCAGCATGTCGTCGGGCGCGCTACCTTCCTTGTGCATTTCGATGCAGTTTGAGACGTCCACCATGATGTTCTTCAGCACGTGGTTCAGCATGCTGTCTGCCTGCTCCTGGCTCTTCTTACTTATGGCCAGCTCATCTTGTGACCACAACATTTCCCTTCCGATTCTCGATGCGTCCAAGTGTAAAGCTATGTTACCGAGCCACAGGAGGATCGCCAGCGGAATCCACAGCACGAGGTTATAATAATTGTGGGAAAACGTCTGGATACAAGGGGGCAATGGTTCCGGTTGAAAGAGGGGAGTGGAAGGTGCGTACAGTCGAGGACTTTCCTGAGCAAAACTATTCTGATGTGGAAAGCACAACGAATCCCTTGTTTTGGGCGGACTTGATGCGCATTGCCTCTGACATTGTGTTTGACATATTCAGCTGGTGAAAGAAGATATATGACCCAAGAATACAGACAAAGAGGGGTCAAGGAGAGTCTGTGCCGTACAGATGAGTAAGCCAGTGCTCCCTGCGTCTACTTTGATTGAACCTTCCTTTGTACCAACGGTTGCATTGGCGTACAGCGCATGTGGGCGTGGGGAATGTGCAAAGCATGGAGGTATTTTTGACAGGTGGTAGTGGTGGGCATCCTCGTTCCCCACTGGCATACCCTGCCACCTGGGGGGGGGGGGGGGGGCTCTTAGGTTTTGGATGCCAATTACCCCCCCAACTAACCGTTGGCCGGATGCCCTTGGGGGGCCATGAGGCAACGGAAACTGGGCTCGCATACGCCCCCGTGTCACAGGTGCATGGTCATAACCACATTGTTCGGTGTTTTTCTTGCTGCACTGCAGCGCAGACCAGTTCTGTACCACACAAGGTGGTTGCTGACTGTGCTTTGGCTTCGGTCCTCTGGACACTGAGGTCAACTCGCACCCACCACCCTCCCACAGTGCCGGTTAGTCTCTAACCCTTGCCCTGCAGGTCGTGCCCCTGTCATGCACTTGCGCTCTGGCATGTGAGGACGTGTCGTACCCGAACCTCGGGGGCGCAAAGGCGCCTTTGGTGGCGCAAAGGCGTCTCAACGTTTCAACAAAAGTTCCGGCTGCCGGACACCTCAACAGATCATTGCTGTACTGTGTGTGGCGCATACCTTTTCAGTACCACACCATGCGTGCACAAGCTGCCCACATTTTCATGTCCACTCGCATCCAACACCCTCACATGGGCCGCATTCTCGCGGCCCTTGTCATGCTTGGGCTTGTCAACACGTGACGACGTGTCGTGCCTGTGCTCCAGGGGCGCAATGGCGCCTTGTTATTTCACCTTTAAACTGCTCTGTGCTGCCATGGCGTCCCACATACCCTGGTCAGCTCGAACCCACCACCCTACCTTTGCGCCGGTTAGCCCCCGACTCTTGCTCTGTGGGTCTCTCTCCCACTCTCTCCCTCTCACTCTCTCATGCCCTCTCTCCTGCCCTCTCCCTCGCTCTCCTTCTCTCCGTTCCTTTTCCATTGCTCCACTGGCTCTCTCTCTCTCCTCTCCGTTCCTTTCCCACTGCGTCCCACGCACACACACACACACACACACACACACACACACACACACTCTCTCTCTCTCTCTCTCTCTCTCTCTCTCTCTCTCTCTCTCGCATAAAAGGGGTTTTCGGGACGTTCGGTGTATCTCTATCCCCCCCGGGGTTCGAACCATCCTCTACAGGACAGAAGAGGTGCGGTTTATCCACTGGGCTATGACGATTGGTTATCTACATCACTTGCTCCAATCTGTCCTACTCCCCCCTGCGTGTCATCCCCTGTCATGCATATCTCCTTTCGCATGGGGGTGTGCTCAGCAGCGTGTAGAGGAACCGCACAGCGTCCCCGGGTACCGGGTCCGCCTGCCTAAAGAGCGTTCTCTGGAACAGCCTCAAGAGGTCCGCTCGGCCCGCCAGCCACACATGCATGCAGTCTCCAGTTCTGCTCACTGAGGAGGCCACCGCTCTGTGTCCCTCTGCCGTCGGACAGTGGAGGATCGCCTCCCACTGGAACGGATGCCACTTGCCTGCACTTTTGGGTCGCCACTGGACCTGCATGTTCGCCAGAGCCTGGGACTTCAGGGTCCAGTTGATCTGGACCATCACCGAGAAGCTCCTGATTGCTCATCAGCAATGGTTCCCCATGATTGTCCACAATCTCACAATGCATCGTGGTGCTGTGTGGTTGGCCCAGTCGGAGCCAGATCTGCTGATTGCGGGCCTAGGCCATTGTGGTAAGCTCTGCTTCAACTGCTTGCAGTCCTTCATTCGCGATGGTGTCTAGCTGGCTCAGTGCTTGCACCTTGAAACGCTGGCGTTCTTGCTAAGGCTTGACCTTCTTTGGGGCTGGCTGGATGTGTGTGTAAGGGCCATGCCGTTGCTCACGTGGTCCCTTCTCCTGCCATGTCCTTCCCGGCGGCATTACGCCTGGATGCTCTTCCGCGACAGGACGCGGAGTTCAGCCGCTTTGTGGTCGCTTCTGTGTGCTGCTACACGCCGCGACAGGACGCGGCTCTTGTGACGAAAAGCTCTGCGTCAGAACGCAGATTTCAGACATGCATGCATTGTTGAGCTTGAAACCTGTGAGATCTCCGCACCGGAATGCAGGGGCTACAGGTTTTGTCATTAACGACCCTGTCCTGGGTTCCTGCTTTTCCTGAGCTTTCGCTTCTTGCGCTGCCGCCTTGTGTCGCTCACATCCGTGCTGAAGGACAGTGTGTCCGCTGCAGACAGTTCATTCAACAAACCTCCTTGGTGTGTGTGTCCTGTCCTTATGCCCTCACCTTCTGAGCTGCTTGAGGTGTATGGTCCCATTCCACGTGGCGCTGGTTTCCGGATGCTCCCCCTGTTAGCTTTGGGTGGGGGAGGGTGGGTTCTGGGAGGGGCGATAGGGTGGAGGGGGGGGTTTGGGGGGGGCTTTTGGCGGGGGGGGGGGGGGGTCCACGTGGGGCAATTTGGGGGGGGGTACTGTTGTTGCCGCATTTAAAAAATGGCCCTTAGCGTTTTGAATTATGGTGTTCTTAATTATGGCGTTTCTAATTATGGCCACCCACAAGGACACTACACGGAGCACGAAAAAGCCGCCACGGATTCCAACTGATGACCCCAGTACAGGTTTTAATGGCATTGGACTGTGTGATTAGCGAGACAATCGGAACACAAATGCTTGCTGCATACAACACACTGCGGTGGTGGAGAAAGCTCTGAACATTCAGCATAGGGGACCAAATCCGCTTCCGGGGCTGGAAGCAAAGCATCGGTGTCCGGGGTGTGGGAGGTGATGTTGTCGTACCCTAGGGCACACATTACCCAACCCGCTCAAAGCAGCAGTTTGATCATCCAAGTGTGCACGAGTGCGGTTAATATAAGGTATGATTATTTTTTTCCAAAACGTGATTGTGGTCTTCTCATTGCTCCAATGGTTTTCAGGATTGTGGTTGTAAAAGAGAATGTCAGAAGAATCAACACTGGGGTGCACAGCACAGGTCTTCCCATGGAATATGAATTGAGCGCCGATGACGCCTGCAACACCGATAACAAAACAAGTAGTGTACCCATCCTTGGTACTTTTAAGCTGCACACGACGGGTATCCTTCTTCTCCCACGTGAGACCGGGGGTGGGATGATATTTCTCAAACATGTGATCGAAATTAATGACTAGTTCTGGTGGGGTGATCTGATTGCTTCAACAGCGTCCTGCAGTGCCCAAGAAAATTGATCTCCGGCAGCTTCCAAGTCCTCAACGGCAGGCAAAATCTTGTTAGATGTCCCCTTGCGCAATGACCGGTCAGTACGGGACAAAATTCGGCACCCTGTCCGTGGACCTACAGAAAATTGTCCGCCGTTGCGAGGCAATAATGACGGTGCTTGCACTGAGAGGACAGCCCTGGCAACGACGGCAGACACACGCCGGTCACAGACTCCCCTTGACTGCACAGAGCATCAACTTGACGATCCCACTCCCCTCGGGCTTCAACGGGGGGTTTGCCAAATTGTTGCTTGTGGCCCCGTTTGCGCTGCACCTCCAAAAAATTGCCCTCCTTCCGCCAACGGTACAGCAAAGTGCCAACCGTCTCTGAAGAAATGAGCAGTTCTCTTGGGGTTGTTAGTTTGTACTCCATTGCTGCAGCATGTGGTCCAACATGGCGTGCCTTTGTGACAAGTTGCCACTGTCCTTCAAATCCAAAACGACATTTGCTGGAACAACAAATGCTTCCATCAAAAAACCACCTTTGGACAGGAAAAGTGTGAAAAAGTGGCTGACCGTTTTAAATTACGGCCAAATCTGGAAATCCCCCAAACCCCCCGGCGTTTTTAATTATGGCGTTTTAAATTATGGCCGTTTTAAATTATGGCAGCTACAGTACATGCCCCCAAGGCAGGTCCATCAGAGACTCCCCTTACCTCCCCTTGCCCTCCCTGTAACCATACCATTACCCTAAACCTAACGCTAACCTTTGCAGCGAACTGGTTCAGCCATGCTAGCCATGTTGAATAGGCTGAACAAGATCCCCCAAATTTCGTTCATGGCTGCTGTTGCCACATCATTGCTCTCCATTTTGGACCCCAAAAATAACTCTGACCCTAGCCTAAGGTTAGAGCCAGGGCAAGGGTTAGGGTCGGGTGGGGGCTAGGGCTAGGCTTAGGGCTAGGGCTAGGGCTAGTGGTAGGTGTAGGTTTTGGGTTAGGACTAGGTTGAGGGTTGGGTTTAAGGATAGTGCTGGGGTGCAAAATGGACAAAATTGTATTGCCTTTGGCAGTGCACCTCGAAGAGAGGCTGAGAGTCAGCCAATCAGTCACTTAGTGAGGCAAGCGGTCAGTTAGACAGTCAATCGGGCAAGAAAGCAAGCAGACAGAAACACACAGTTTGGGTTTTCTCAGTGGCAGACTCGGCTACAAGCAGTAGGGAGAGCAGTACCTGTCGTAACAAGGAGTGGTCGAATGGTAATGCATCCGACCACAGACTTGTAAGCCGGCGGTTCGAATCCTGCCGAACCGACCGCCAGCGGCACCGGACGGCTGGTCAGCTCTGCTCAATCTACACCTCGTTTAAACCCTTCCGAGCCCTAACCCTAATCAAGACTGACTATTGGGACCGAGCTGGTGGGGCAGGGAACATCAGCTATGACTGGTGAGGGACATCAAGAATGATTCATACATTGATGGCTCTTGACAAAGCGAAATCAGCTTGCAAGTGATCCCTTCACCACAAGGCCCACTTTCAAGGCTTTTTGAACTTATGAGGGGCCAAAATGCCCCCAAAATGGGCTCAAAATGGGCTCATTTCACCCGTTTGTGCACCCCAAATGGTCTAGGATGAGGTTTGGAAAAATGCGTTTTTGACCCATTTTTGGTCCCAAAACAGCCCATTTTCAAGGAAGGCATTTTGGGATTGGCGGAGGACCAAAATGGGCCACCACAAGCTCAAACCGGTTCAAAAACACTTGTTTTAGCGTCGCACATGGTCTAGGATCATTTTTGAGAAAAGTCATCTTTTTGCCCCTATTGGACCCTGTTGACCCATTTGGGCACCCACCTGTTTGGGCTTGAGCTTGCAGCTTGCCGCAGCCTAGTGGGCCTAGGTATTGGGGTTCTAGGTGTCCGTTTGGGCAATTGTGAGGGGTGGAAACCACAAAAAGTGGGGGAGGGCGGGTGGAGGAGGTGCCCTTGGAATCGCATTTGGAGCCATGTAGCCAAAGATATGGCCTATTCTTGGTTTGTGGCTGTCGGCATTTGGAGCTTCTGGGGGCCTTTTTGGGCCGTTTCCGGGACATATCATGGAGTTGGAGGGCCGCAAAGGGCTCGTTGACACGGGGAAGTCAAGCCGCACGTGAGTGTACGCACCGTTTCCCTTCGTTTGGCCGTTTTGAATGTGTTCCAGGGCTTTTTTTTGCCCCAAAATGACTGTTTTTGGCCCTAAACTGCAGTTTTTGAAACTGAGGTCCGCCACTTGCGAATCCCGTTTCGCGCGTGCTGCTGCTTGCTGCTTGCTGGCTGCTGCTAAACCTAGTAGGTCTACCCTAGACCCTAAAAAGGGTTATAAAACCAAGACTGGTTCCACGAGCTCGGTGACCTAACCCTAACCCTAACCCTAAACTTTAGCACAAACTTTTGACCCCCCCCCCCCACCCCCACCCCCAAAAAAGTGATATCCAGTTTGAGGGGGGTAGAGGCCTCAGAATCAAAAAATCCATCGGGGGATCGTCTTATTGGGCAAAATAATGGTTTTACAAGGGGTTGGACATCCAATATCATGCCTTGAGGTATGCTACGTGAATGGCCCCCAAAAAGGGGGGTATACGACGCCCGTGCTTGCGCTTGATCTAACAACCTCTCTTGGAGGTGATTTTCCTTTGGGCGGCTTTGGTGCCCATGTAGTGTCAGGCGCCTTCGGCGCCCATGGAGTCCTGAGGGCGGCACCTTTGGCAACTAACTGTTGGCCGGAGGCCCCCTAGAGGGCGGGCGGGGGGGGGGGCACGAGTAGTCGGTCTCCTAGGACCCGCGGAGTCCCCTTGGGATTGCTGCGCGGGGTGGCAGCGGAGTCCCCCCCCCCCCCCCCCGGGCCCTGCCAGGGCTCGCTGGCAACCACTGCCTGGTTTCGGATGGGGACTCAGCCTGCCAGGAACCGAAAGAAAAGCCCAGTGTCGGACCAGTGTGTGAATTGGGAGTTGGTGTGAGTTCGGGGATGGTTCTGTTTGCCTGCTTGGCGTCAAGTTATGAGCCAGACCAACCATCCGGCACCTGCCGTCTGCGGGCCCTGCAGACAAGCAATCGGGCTGGCCACTGGGGTTGGAAGCTTTGGTTGTGGCGTGTTTCATGTGGTGCATGTGCAGCTGGTCGTTTTGTGGAGCTGGAGGTATGTTGAACCTGCAGCCCAATGGCGGAGCTGCCCCGCTGTCTCCCCCAGACCTCTGGGCTTTAGCATTGCCCCTCTGGTGTTGGCTCTCTGCCAAGGAGACGCCCCCCTGCCATCGAGCCATGCCAAATGGTGGTAGAACCCTGAAAGTCTGTGGGACAAACTGAGTTCTGTCTCAACACCACATGTCCATGCCTTTTCCACCACAGCAGGGCAAGAACCCGCGCATACGTTGCACAGGAACAACACGTGCACCATATCTGAAAACACATTGTGCATTGTTCAAGCCTCACGACAATTGGCGTGGCAGGAGTGCACATCGACATCCGCAGCAAAACAACGTTCAGAAGCTAGCAATTGCCACAGGGTTCAGCATACCATCGTGAGCACAAACACTAAACAGCCAACGGTGGGGCTGAGCAAACTCCATAGAACGCTGTGTGCGCTGCAAGGTCCATCCTTCACGCGGACCATTTTGGGGAAAATGATGTACTGGAAGGGGACAATAACAAAAGCGTACAAGAAGTTCAGAAGCATAAAGGGGAGCACTAGAGTGCTGCTTATGGGGTTGTAGGACATGGCCTGGTCAACCACAGCCGCCACAAACGTGTTCTCGACATCCTGTGCGAAGGTCACTTCCCCGCGCGCAGTGAATCCACCAATGGTATCAACAAGTTGCGTTCTCCACTCTTCATTCCCAAAGCTGACCATGGACTCCAGGTTCGTGGCCAGGATTGCCGTCATGCCACATGAGAAGACGCACTGCAAAACATGGAACTACTGACAACGGGACTACCTCAGTGACATGATATCTACTACAATGTGAGAATGGGGTAGTCTGGACATACAGCAAGTCACTGTGGGCGTAGCTGTCAACGTGGTGTGGTGGAATAGAAGTGTTTCGGTCAGTTACTTTGTCATATGAAAAAAAAATCCCAATTCCAATCTGAGTGCTCAACCCAAAATCCTGATCCACTGGACATAGGCTCACTACCACAGCGCTACATCTATAGAGAGATAGCAGAAACAAAGACAAAGCCATATACGCATAAGCAAAACACACTGCAAAAAACCTGACTTCAAGCTGTGAGCTCCCGTTAACGCAGGGGGGGGGGGAAATTGCGGTCTGGGGGGGTCGAATCCAATTGCGAAAAATTGCGGGAAAATTGCGGGAAAATTGCGGAAAATTGCGGAAAAATTGCGATGTCGTAAGCGGCCCTCCTGAACCCTCAAGGTGCAACAACTCTGGACAGGTGGCTCAGAATTCTCAGAATTTCACTGAAACAAATAGTCTATGGGCAGTACACTTACAGGAGGCGCCCCTCAATATCACCGTGGAATTGCAGCATGAACCGAAGGCGGCGGATGTTGTCATCCAATTTGTGCTGCCGCTTTGAAACTGTCCTACACTGTGAGAAAAAGCGGTCCACATCACCACCAGAAGTGGGCTGCGTAATCAAGAACAGCACCCTCTCTTGGAACGGTGAAGGGGCACGAGATTGCCACCATTCCTGCAAAGCAGTTGGCCCATTTATATCAACAACATTGCAGCGGATGTATAGGCTCCATTGCTCTGCAATCTCTGGCACATCGGACACGCACATGCAAACATGCAAACATGCAGGCATGAAAAAGACCAAAAAAGCGAAGGTAAAAAGACCAAAAAAGCGAAGGTAACCATATTGTGCCCAACTGGGTTTGAACCCAGGACCCTGGAACTACAGTGCAGTGGTACTACCAATTGAGCTATACCAGGTTCTGGCGACTTTGCAACATTTGAGAGTGTATGGAATAGTAAAAAAAAAAAAATTCTCATTGTTCTGCACCAGCGTGGGGAGGTGGTCAGAAAATCGGGAAGTGTGAAAAATTGCGGAAAAATTGCGGAAAATTGCGAAAAATTGCGGACGTCAATTTTTCCCCCCCCCTGCGTTAACGTCTGACCCAATTTTCACTTAGATGCATCAAATGATCACGTAGATTCAAGACAGGGCAAACACTGCCACACCACTGTCTGCAGACAAACAGGGAACGTAAGAAAAAAGACACTGGCTTGCTGAACACCAACAACAACCAGCAAAAACAGACCAACTCTGGTGCTCATGAGCACCACAAAACAGCCAGCGTCAAGTCTGCCAAAAAACAAAAAAGTAATATAAATATACAAGTAAAACTGAGAGTATAAAGTACACATACACACGTGTGCGGGGCTCGTCAGCACCGCACCAGTACTGGTGTGCCTAGTACCAGCACTGTGTCTGCATGCAAGAAAAAACCAAAACTGCGGTCTCACTGCCGCCAAAAATAAACAAGTTGAAATATAAGCAACACGGCCTCACTGCCGTGAAACACCGCGGCCTCGCCGCCGCAAGAACACCAATCAAACCAATCAAGCTCTCAAACAGAGCTGTCCAATGCCGCTGAGCCCAAACGCACGCACGCTCGAACGCACGTATACACACTGGACTTTAATCCGAGTACGAACACTGCTTTGAAGTTGTTTGCCACAACGAGGCTTCAACTCGAAGGGGATGGCCCTCCATTGGGCCTCCCCAAAGCCGCCGGCGAACGCCGTTCTCCACGAAGCTTCTGGCCGTCACTGATCTTGTTCTCCTTGAGGAACTGGCCCCGTATCTGCAAGGAATGCCTGCCCAGAAATCATCCAACGAAAGGGCCTTGTCCTCGAAATCGGCAACAGATGTCGTCAGCACTCCCTGGCGTGCTTCCACAGAACATCGCTGGTCACGGTGATAAAGACAGCGTCGTAAATCAGCTCCTGCACTCAAAGCTTCGGCGAAGTCGTTGTCTTCACGGCCGTCTCACAGGCCTCATTGTACGGCAATCCTACAGGCACCCAGAGCGGAAGTGCAGACCTGGTTGCATCGCCCGCAGTTGGACTCCAAGCTGCTTCCCAAGAGCGGAGGTAGCGTTGTGGAACAGCTTCACCTCATAGTGAATCCCCACGTACTGCGAAGAGAGGAGGAAAAAATGAAAAATCCAGCTTATTACGAATGCAGCTTTTCCGCTGGTTGAACTCAGAACTCCAGAACTCGGTCGTTGCTCAAGCCGGTCAGAACAGAAAGTTTTTTGAACTGTAATAAAACCAGTAATACTTTGGTTTCATTTGATAATAACTCCTCAGGATGTTTTTGGGACTCGCCAGCCACAAATATTTTTCCCCAGTACCAGTTTACGAAAATCCCCAAAAAAACCATGGCCAAGATAAACACGAACACACGCAGCATCATCAGCACGCAAAATCAATACTGCAACACGGTGGCGATCATGTCCCCCAGAGTCCAACCAAGTCAACCAGCAGTAGCTGGTTCAAAAAACAAGCTGTTACATCCCTATCAAAAATAGAGATATTCAGAAAGAAAATTCGAGAAATCAGTAAACAATTCTCAATACGTGAAATCGCCAGCAAAACTAATCTAAATGTCAATCTGTCGCTCTCGCGACCTCGGCAGAGTCGCTCAGGGCAGAATAAATACAACAAAAAGAGAATTAAAAAATCACAAATGACCACTAAAACACAAACTGATAAATCCTATTACACGCCACAGGCCCCGGTCTACCGTAGGACTGGCCGTGTCCAACGAGTCCTTGTCTGCTTCCTGAAACCCGCGGGCAACAAGCCGAGACTTCGGAGTGACAGTGCCATCATCAAGAATTTTTTCGGTATTCACCCAGCGTGTTGTAACAACCGCCTGCCCACGATCAGGAACCAATTCGTAGACACCACAGCGGTCCCAACTAGCCAGCTCACGTTGCTTTGCCTCAAAAAAATCTGGCTCCGCCGCCCTAGCAGCAGACACTTCGCCATGTGACTTCTTCCTTTTTAGAGCCACATTCGCAAGGCAAAAGGCAAAGAGGACCAGCTCGTCTTGAGAGTCAGCACAGAAGGTATTCACAATTTGAGGCACAGTCGCACCTTGCTGTCGCAACTTGTTTACGGAACTAAAGGCGAGCAATTTGCAATGCAGCTGGTCCAACTGTCCACAATCTCGGATCAAAGTTGAAATCATTGAAATTGTCGAAGTCCTTTCATAGTTCCAAATACCCTGATGTACAAACAGAAATTGCACTATAAAATCTCAGCTTTTCTTGAAACAAAATCTTGAATTTCAGCAAAGCTCGACGCATCCTAATCTACAGGACTCGCGATTTGGCAGCGGGCAGCCCCCTGCTGGGCATAACCCGTCACACCCCCCGCCAAGCCCTTGCCGCAGCCACCAGGCCACCTGCAAGGGCTGACACAAACCCAGGGGTGTGCACAGCCATGTACAGAAAAAAATTCTTTTTTGAAATGGACTGAGATATGATACACTCTCCTAACCCCAAGACCTGAAGTCCTGAACTAAGGTCCCTCTACTTTCCTTCGGGTATCCGACTCACTATCCTGAGTGGGCGGGTCACTGCCACCTAAAAACCCAGCTGACTATGGGAAAAAATTCCTGAGAAAGCACTAAAAGTTTTCAAACAGAAATTCTACCCAAGCAAAAATCCTGCTCTAAACTCCTGGCCTAAAACTCAGAGGGGCAGTTTTCCAAAAAGTGAAATCCAAAACAGTTTCACTGATTGTGTTCTACTTATTGCCCATGCCATCTGTCTGGTCAGAAAAAAAATTTTCCTGCACCAAAAAAAACCCTGCTCAGAAGTTTGAAAAAAACTGCCATCAAAACTGCCTTTTTGATAAAATCCAAAATTTCTGAAATCAAGTCCTCACAGCGAACTCAGCATCAGCACAAGCAGAATCGATATTCTCTATACAGATCGTTAGACTGTTCCATAGTTCTAAAATACCCTGCAATAGCAATCACAATCAAAGCTATTTACAAATCGAGCTTCTGAACCAAATCAATAACACGAATTCCTACATCTCTGCACGCGCGCGACGCATCCTAATCTACAAGATCGCGCTCTGGCTGCGGGCAGCCCCCTGCTAGGCATAACCCGTCACACCCCCCGCCAAGCCCTTGCCGCAGCCACCAGGCCACCTGCAAGGGCTGACACAAACCCAGGGGTATGCACTGCCAGCTATGTACAGAAAATTTGCCGCAATGGACTGAGATATTATACAATCCCTAACCCCAAGACCTGAAATCCTCAACTAAGGTCCCTCTACTTTCCCTCGGGTATCCTGCACACTATCCTGAGTGGGGGGCCACTGCCACCTAAAAACCCAGCTGACTATGGGAAAAAACTCCTGAGAAAGCACTAAAAGTTTTCAAACAGAAAATAACCTAAGCAAAATCGTGCTCTAAACTCTTGGCCTAAAACTCAGAGGGGCAGTTTTCCAAACTGATGTTCAAAACAGTTTCACTGATTGTGTTCTACTTACTGCCCATGCCACCAGTCTGATTCAAAAAAATTTCCTGCACCAAAAAAAACCCTGCTCAGAAGTTTGAAAAAAAATGGACACACAGGCACAAAAGCAGCAACAACAGGGCACAAAAAAAGACAGTGAATACACACTTTCTGGCCCTACAGGGTATAGAGACCCGTATTGCTAATATACAAAAAACTTTTGCTGCGGCCATGTGAATAAATAAATTAATTTACTTCTGAGCATCTTGAGCAGCACTCTCTCCATCACTTTGAGGCAGAGGACAGAGAAATGAAATAGGAGTGCTGACGTATGGGGGGGGCTGGTGCAGAAACAAGAACACAGACCTGGCTTCATTGGGCGTCGCAAAAATAATTTGATCTGTTGACTTTTGAATCGACCCCACTTGACTCCGCCTGAGAACAAAGCAGCGGCAGAAAAATGGATAAGGGTTCAGAAAATAAGCGGGTCAGAGCAAACAAACTTGCATAGATACACCGCAACAAACACATGCGCAAGTGTGCACACGTGCATACATTAGTAATAAAATCCCTGAGCGTCCCCAGAAAAAAATGCAAGTAAACAGTACACGGGCCTGCAGCACATATGTTGCTGTGGCCTCTCCCCCCTCCCACTGTGGGGCGCCACCCGCAGGCAAAAAAAACTGCACCCCAAAATTCCCTTGTAAAAAAACAAAGCAGAATTTTCCCCTTACACTCTGGCCTAGAGTGTATGTACCCACTGAGGCACGCATGCCCTTAGCGGGGGGAGGGCTGGAGTCACTGCACGAGCAGTTGCTCTGCAATGCGACTCTGCAGTGGCAGAGTACAATAGTCCCAAACCGGGACAGTGGGTGGGGAGGGTACAAAAAAATATAATAAGTTTACCCATAGATTAAATGTGGGAGTGGAACACCGGCAGATGCACAGACGTGCCCCAGCTCCCAAACAGGAACAAAGAGTTAACAAAAAACATGAGAAGAGCCACACTGTGACTGTGAAAAAATTTCAGAAGTCTTTTGAAAAAAATTCCTCTTGTCAGCAAAACAAGCCATAATGGGGTTGACATCTCACGAGCAAAATGCTCAAAATCAGGCCAGCGTAAAACTGGTAGGGATGCAGGTTCGAATTCGCACGAATTCGCTCGAATTCGAATTCGCCCCGAATTCGCACGAATTCGTGGACCACTCCGAACTCGAATTCGCAACTTCAAATTCGAATCCTCCGTGATTCGCTTGATGGAATCCATGGGCACCTACAATTTACCTACTAGGTTGCAATTCACCTGTTTACAAATGGATATGCCACTACCCAGTACCATATCGCATAAAGGATTTCCCAAAACCTTCCGTAACCTTGCAATTTTTGTTGTTTGTTGTTGCTTGCATTTACCATGCTGAAACGATTTGAGGATTTGACAAAAATAAAGCAAATCAAAACCAAGAATTCCAAAGTTCCTTGCTTCTTTCAAATGCCTTTTGGAAAAGAAGCAGCAACGAAGCATGCAAGATCACCAATCCACACACAAACCATCACATGTGAACCAACTGGTTGGAGCAGGTGCGCTGGCTGGGTGCAGCTCCGTGCACGTCATTAGCTCCGTGCACATCGTTGTGGGTTCCCAAAGCCTCACAGCGGCTGCGTCGGGCTGCTCTCGGCTGCTTCTCGTTCCACACACGCCCGACAGTGCGTGGTTGCCAAGGGGCAACACGTTTTGACTGTCAAAAATTAGGAAAAAAAAGTCGAAAAAGTAAGAAAAAGTGCTTTTCCATTGCTTTGAGGCATACTCTAGTTGTATTAGAGATGCACTGAGCATCCATGCATTTTTATCTTAGTATTGGTCCAACCAAAAGTGGTGATAACACATTTTGACCTATGGAACCAAACACCCAATGAGGATATGGAGTGGACCCCTTAATCCCCTTTCAATGTGAAGTAAAACATCTTTTCCTGAGTTGACTGAGCACTGACATACCTAAAGTAGAGCCTATGAATTTATCTATGTTTTTCCATGAATTCTTAGCTATCCTAGTGGTATGCACCCTAGGGGGCTGGGCACCTCTTTTTGAGAGGTCCTGGGTTCAATTCCTGGTCAGCCTAGCTAAGTAGGAAGATCCCATGTGACATGGCAGTGACCTCATCGCCACATACCATGCCACCTCAGCACATATGGGACCCAAAACAAAGAGTGCACATCTCCTAAGATGGCACTATGGAGAGAGAGTGATCCTGTGGCAGTTTTCTAACTCTTTTCCTAAAACATTTCAGCTATCTTTGTGAATATGCATTCATATGTGACCTGAGTTGCAGTTTCTGTGAATATCCAATCATCTTTCACTGTTTACACTGTAGCCCTTCATGCTTTGATCCTGAATTACCTTCTCCTTGCATACTATTGGCTTGGGCTATCCTGGATTGACTTGGCTTTACTGTATTTCAACAAACAAAAGCTTTTCATCATCCAAAACAAGCAGCAGGACACCCTACAGCAACAACAAGCAGCAGGAGAAGCAAAAACACAGTGCTGAAAACACTATAAACTTTTCTGGTAGCAAGAGGCAGCCTGTCTCTGTGCACCGGCAGCGACCCCGCGCCGTACAACCAGTGCTCCGAGCAGGCAAATATAAGCAGAAGGGCGGATTAAGATGGACCCAGGAAGAGTGGACGCCGACGTGAAGACAGCGCCAGCGCCTGAGGCACCGGCAAGGCCGGCGCCTGGCGCTGTACCTTCGGTGGAGCCCTTACATGGGCCAGTGGATACGGCGGAGGACTCCCTGGATGGCCTCCAGACGGCCTTCGGGGCCCTGTCGGTCGAGGGGGTGGTCTCTCAGCCTGCAAAGAGGAAGAGAGAGAACGAGAGCGAGAAGGATGCTGGAGGAGAAGCAGACGAAGGAGAGGAAGAAGGGCAAGACCTGACGAGTATCCCTACCTTCCAAGGCGCACCAAGCGCTTCTAGCCTCCCCGCATCACCCTCTCCCATAACCACCACACTCCCAGCCGCCGCAACATCCACTTCCACAACCAACCTACCTATGGCAGAGGGCACCACAGGCTTTACTGGCATGCCTCCCTACCCCGCCTATGGTATGGGCCCACCAACCACTGCGCTCCATGAGGCAACTACTGCCAGTGAGCCTGTGGCTTCCAGCGCTGCGCCGCGATGGTATGAAGCTGACTATCCCCATCCACTCCACGCCACTGGAACCTACATGGATGTTCCTGGGTATGCTCCTGGGTATGCACCTGGGTATGCACCCTTGAGTGGGTTGAGGAAAGGACCCGAATCTCTGGGCGGCAGGAGTAGAGGATCGGGAAGATCCTCCAACAGGTCCCTGACGCGGTCGGAGATCAACGAGGTGCTCCGAGGAGCCACCTCAAAAATCGTGGGCGACCTCACACAAGAAATCCGTGAGAAGCTGGAGCCCCTGATGATCCCGTCCCATGCGTCACCTACGACGGTGGGAATGTCACCCCACCGAGTACAGGCTAACCACTTGGCGGCAGGGTTAACAATTACCCTGGGGAGCCTGAGGAGCCGACCGATGCCGACTCGTGCAGCAGTACCGAGAAGTCCATTCGTCCCGAGAACGGCCCAGCTGCCCTACAGCCACGTGACGAACTCGACGAGGGCCGAGCTGGACCAGCTGGGGCTGACAGCCCTAAGGGCTATGGTGGACCTGGAGCCTTATGGCTCCAGTGATCTAGGCGGAGACCCCTCCGATGACGAGCCGCCGTCGATGGATTCTTCTTCGCCCTCAGATGACGAAGACCCTGAGGACCCCGAGGACCCCAAGGGTAAGAAGAAGAAGAAGAAGAAAAAGAAGAAGACCCGACGCCCTGAAGGACGCCGAGCTCAGGAGGCGAAGGCTATTGCCACCTCCAAGATAGTGGTCAACCTGCCTGAGTTCACAGGCAAGAACCTCAGCGAGTTCGCTGAGAACTTTGGCCGGTTCCTACGACTGACCGGCCAAACCCACGCGAGTGGGCGAGTGAAGTGCGATCTGCTCTTGCAGTGCTGCAAGACCAAGTACCTGGAGAAGCAGGTCAGGCAGATCGTAACTAACTCCGCCACCTTTGCCGACGTGTTGGTTGCCCTGGAGAGGCAGTACCCGACTTACGAGACCCACCTCTCCATCAGGGCCGAGATCCAGAACCTGCCCGTGCTGCCCAACAACCCCAAACCTGGCAGGGTCTCCGAGCTGTTGGCTGACGTGGATCACTGGGCTGGGCGACTGACGCCCGGTTCCTACAGCAGCGACGACCTGCTGTTCTGGTTGTGCGCCAAGC
Source organism: Eutreptiella sp. 'Long Island Sound 2002' (assembly GCA_964036045.1). Lineage (NCBI taxonomy): Eukaryota > Euglenozoa > Euglenophyceae > Eutreptiales > Eutreptiaceae > Eutreptiella > Eutreptiella sp. 'Long Island Sound 2002'. The sequence goes on from OZ038389.1 coordinate 31,592,040, forward strand.
TCCCCCGAGAGCTATGGGACGAGTGCCGTCTGACGGCTGAGCGCAAGGCTAGATCCCTCCGCTACGAGGATCTATGCGTGCTGCTCCTGGAGATGGCGCTGGAGAAGGAGAGCGACCAGCACCTGAACAACTACCGTCCTGGTGGTGGAGGTTCTGGAGGCAAAGGGTACCAAGGATCCCGACCTGGGCTGGGGACTCCCCCCAAACACGCCCACGCCCACCTAATGGAGAACGTGAAGGAGCTATTCTGGTGTGATGCCAGAGACGAGCAGGGCCACCTGCAGCACGCCTCTGACTGCGAGCAGTGAGACTGCTTCGTCGTCCAGGGGAAGCAGCAGGAGAAGATCACCGGCGCCAAAGTGAAGCTGCCGGATCATTACCGCTGCACCATCACGTGTGCATTCTGCGGTAAGCGGAAGCACTACGAGGATGAGTGCTACCATAAGCAACGCCTATCGGCGAAGCTTAAGGGGGAAGATCCTGGCAAAAGCTCAGGCAAAGGTGGAGGCAAGGCCAAAGGCAACGACTCCGGCAAGGGCAAGTGGAAAGGACGTGGTCAAGGTGGTCAAGACAAGGGTCAAGGTGGACGAGGAGGAGGCGCTAACCGCGAGAACGACAACAACAACAAGGACAAGAACGGAGGTAACCCCAACCCTAATCCAGGGGGGAACTCCGAGCCCTCTGGAGGGCAGTCTGGATCTACCACACGCTCACAGATGCAGGCCCAGCAAGAACAAGGAGCCAAGCGTGAACATGAAGGTGGTGATGACGGCAACGCCAAGAAGAGAAGCCGTTTCATGAGGATGGCCCGCAAATTGCGGAACAAGGGGTTCGAGGTGACCTGTCACGTGGAATTCTGACGGGGACGCTCTGGTGGCACCCAAGACCTGGTGTTTTGGGTACGTATCCGACTAGGGGGACGTGAATACCTGGGGGTACTGGATACTGGCGCCACAATATCTATAGTGGCCAAGAAAATTTTACCTTGTGGGAGCCTGAAGAACACCATGACCACCGCCGCTATACGCATGGGGGATGGACATGTGGTGCACAGTGCGGGGACTGTGAAGTGGAGGTACCTATGGGCTCTCGAACTATCGCCCATCGGTTCTATGTGATGGACACTGAGGCCTTCGACTTTGTACTGGGTACTGACTTCTTCGTGCAGCACTCCCAGATACAATCCCTGACGCTGCAAGCGCCCTACCTCCTGTACGTGGACCACGGCAGTGGCAGAGAGTCTGTGCCACTGGAGCAGTCGGAACATACCTCGAGTTACCTGAGACTATCGAAGGAGGAGCCCTCGAACATGATGGCGGCCTCCAAAACTGAGGACTATCAACTATTGGGGGAAGTCCTAGACCAAGGTCTGAAGGAGTTGGGTTACTCTCGAGAAGACCTAAGTGTGGAGCTGTTCGCCAGCGACAAGCAGCATGTACTGGACCAATACTGCAGCAAGGGGAAGAACTGCAGCTACAAATTTTACTGGCCCTCTTTCGGGATGGCCTACGGGAACCCCAGATTCAGTGAACTGGGGAAGGTGCTGACCAAGTTGGCCTTGGAACGTTCCCGTATGGTCCTGTGTTCCCCCGATTGGGGAGCCCATGGGGGCAACGAGTACTGGCGAACCCTCCTTGACAAGCTGACTATCAGCTCGGTGCGATTACCTGATGAGGCCATCTACGTGCCTCTGGGACGCAAGACGCCCATCGGGAAGCCCGGATGGGGGAGTATGCTCAGCGTGGTGGACGGAAGTCTTACCACCATCCCCTGGGAAGACCTGGACCCTACTCTGGTCCAGGCTATACAACGAGAAAGCGATGGACTCGCCTTGGGTGACTTGAAGGATCGCCTACGACCTCAAGATGCTGTTGAAACTACACCCGGAGGAGATGAGTACATCGTGACTGACATCAACGCCCCCAACTCTCCCTGTCATGTACCTGTACCTGATGGAGTCTCTGAGTGTGGACTATCTGAGCTACCTAGCTCTATCCACTCAGACGACGAAACTGAGCACGACGCCTTCTTCGTGCAGACCGCGGTGGAGGAAGTGGAGAACGCCGAGTACGTCGCCCCACTAAAACCCCTACTCTCCATGAGGGTGGAAGACCCCGTGGATGAGGAGCTGGACCCTCGATCCAGGCTCAGGGAGTATGTAGATTCCAAGAGGAAGTTGGTGGCGAAAAAGCTATGCTACGCGAAGCCTACCCGCAGCTCATGGCCACTGAAGCAAGGACGTATGGGAGACCTATCCCAACTGAAGGAGGACCTCGAACAGAAGATCACCACCTGGCAAAGGGAGGTAGATCTCAAGCTCATGAAGAGCGTATGGGGTGCCCATGTGAGGACCCCAGAGGAGGACGACCTCTCGGAGGAATGTGTATGTGAACCCCCTCGAGCGTGCCTATGTTGCCATCGCCCACCGGAGATGGTTGAGCAAGACCTTCTATATGCCTACCAAGGGCTGAAGGATGCTACCGCGGGCGAAGAGTCGGTGGAGGACCACCTCCCGACGTCTATTCAAGGGGCAAGCAACTTACACTCCGACGAGGACATGGAGGACAAGATCAAGGCATTGGACCCGCGGGTACAGAAGCTGATAAGGACCTATCTGGAGGTGTTCGGAGAACTACCCCCTCCAGCCTCATGCGACAAGCTGGTACAGATGGACCTCAAGCTGAAACCCGAGTTCGTGGGTCACAAGATCCGGAGGAGACCCTATCCAGCTCCTAAAGAGCAGGCCGACGAGATTGAGCGACAGATACAAGAGTGTATTGACGCTGGCCTAGTCCTGGAGTACAAGGACGGGGACTACCCCCTACACTGCAGCCCCTGTTTCTTGGTGGCTAAACCTGGGTCTACAGCCAAACGGCTGGTAGTGGACTATGGAGAGCTGAACAAGAAGACGCTGAACCACTAAGGGTCCATTCCCAATATGGAGTCTACCCTGGAGAAGATAGCCTCCTGTCGCTACAAGACCAAGATGGACAAGCGAAGTGGATTCTGGCAAGTGGACCTGACGCCCAACGCGCAGGAACTACTGGCCTTCATCACCCCTCAGGGGAGGGTATTCAAGTGGAAGGTCATGCCATTCGGCGTGGCTAACGCACCCGCTCTGTTCCAAGAGCTGATGAACAAGATCTTGTCCATCCTACGAAGGAGACCTAAGGTGCAGGAGGTCATATCCCGTGGGGCCCAGATGGAGGCTCACATCGACGATGTATGCCTCGGGACCAATACCCAGGAGGATCACCTAATCCTCTTGGGTGAGTTCTTTGCGGTCTGCCAGGAGAACCACACACGACTCAAGCTGGAGAAGTGTGAGTTCATGCAGGAGACCATGCAGTACTTGGGGTTTGACGTTGGCTATGGGTGGTGGACCCCAGCGGCCTCTAAGGCCAAACCCCTGATGGATGCCAAGGTACGACACGAAGACCCCAAGAAAGGACTTCATGATGTACGCAGTTTCATTGGGGCGTGCAACTTCTATCGCCGCCACATCAAAAACTTCACCTACACCAGCGCTGTACTGACTGACTTGATCAAGAAGAGTACTACTTGGCGTTGGGGCCCACAAGAGCAACAAGCGTTTGACGAGCTCAAAGACAAGGTAGCCAACGCTAAGTGCTTGGGCGTGCCTAGGGCACAAGGGGAGATTATCCTGGTGACCGACGCCAGCAATGTGGGCGGTGGTGGAACGTTGTTCCAATGGCAAGCACTAGAGAAGGAGGAGTTCGACTCGGCCATTTCCCAATGGGAGACGGAAGGTCTCAACCGAGATGAAACCCTCAAGCACAGCTACCCTGACGACAAGTGGGTCCTAGTACCTCTGGGCCACTGGAACTTGAAGTGGAACCAGGCCAGGGGGAACTACTCCACCTATGAGCAGGAATTGCTCGCGGGTATGCTGGTGCTATCCTCACAAGCACGACTGTTGGGGAGTAACCCTGTGGTCTGGCTGTGCGACCAAGAACCGGTCCGCAGTTTCCAGAAGGGTCCCCCACCTGAGAAGGCCAAGCTACGACGCTGGTGGAACTACCTCAGTCAACTACGGCTGACGGTACACCATATCCAGGGAGTGAAGAACGAGTGTGCCGACTACATCAGCCGCAACAACTTCGACGCCCTGATTGGTGCCCGGTCTGGGGCGCTGGCTAAGGAGGCGTTCAGCCGTATGGACGTACACCTGGACCTGAACATGACCATGATACGCCCCCTAGATGGACTCCAACAATCGGAGTACCTACAGGAGTTTGGGGATATCTACCGGCGCCTGGAGAAACGCCTTGAACCCCTCCTGGTCAACCAAGACCAGTGGAAGAGGGACAAGAGCTACCTCTGGCACGAGGACCGCATCGTGGTGCCTAGTGACCGAGTCCCAGCGCTGCTGAAGTGGACCCATGAGTCCAGCGGTCATGTGGGTGCTGACCGTACCCTGAGGCTGTTCAAGCAGTGGTTCCACACTACGTGGACTGACGACCAACTGCGGAAGACACTCCAGCCTATCGTGGACAAGTGCCCGTGCAGGTCCTGTAAACCAGGGGATATCAGGGACAGAGGTCTCTACTCGACCCTGCCCATCCCTCACTGTGCTAACAGTGTTCTATACGTGGACTACACGGAGATGCCGAAGTTCGGGGGCTATGACTTCGCCCTCGTGGTAACCTGTGGGTTGACCAGGTTTACCAGGGTGTTCCCATGTACCAAGCACATTACCGGAGAGGAGACTATCAAGATACTCCTGGAGGAGTGGTTTTGTGTCTATGGGGCGCCCAAGGAGATCAACTCCGATGAGGACGTACGAGTACGCTCAGACACTGGCTGGTACAAGAGGGTCCTGAGATCCCTCAATGTCCAGGTGTCTACGGGGATTCCCTACTCTCACACGAGCAACCCCCTATGTGAGCGACAGATTCGCGTCCTGAAGGAGAACGTCAGGATATGGTGCAAAACTGAACGCACCAGAGACTGGGTGAGACTACTCCCCGTCATATCTTTGATGATGAACTCCCAAGAGAGTTCAGCGACTGGCTACTCGCCCCATGAGCTATTCTTGGGGCGCCCGGCGTGGTTCCTACATGCCCCCTATCCAGAGGACACCCATTCTTCTGTGGGTGAATGGGTCCAAGAGCAACAAGCGAAGGTGGACAAGGCCAAGGCTATGCTCCGGAGAGTGAGGGAGCGTCAGTGGAACAAGAAGAACAAGCACCGAGTACCGGCCACCTACCAAGAGGGGGACTGGGTGCTGGTGCACCACAGTCGACTACCCGCCTGGCCACGCTCTACCAGCGATGACCCATACTTCGGGCCGTACAAGATTCTATCTGTGGATGGTCACCGTATCACTGTACGGTGTTCTCCCCGACTAGGGGGGACCCTGGTGTGCGCTGCTCAACACCTGAAGCGCTACCATGACCCTCAAGACCTCTGTGGGGAGGAGTGGGAGCTGAACGACGAGGAAATCGCCGCTCTGGACCTACAAGGGGCTGCCAGCCCTATGGAAGTTGAAGGTGAACTCCCCGACATGAACGCCGAGGAGATGGCTAAGGAGGGCTTCTACCTGGTGAAGTCTGTCCTACGCCACCGCTATCGCCAGGGTTGGCGCTTCCTCACCCTCTGGGAAGGTTTTGGAGTCGAAGAGGCCACCTGGGAGCCCTTCTCTGCATTTGTTCTACCTGAGGGACGCCTAAACTCAGTTCTGGTTGACTACTTGTCCCAGAACAACCTTGGTGAGTTGCTGAGGCTCGCTGAGACGCTTGCCTCCAAGACTAAAGCTAGGGACTGAACCTTACCCTTACCTGCCAAAGCGTATGTGTGAGTGTGCTAGTCCTAAGGTCCTGAGAGCAAGCCGCAGAAGTGGTGTCCCAATTATACCCAAGTCTGCGCCCTTGCCAAACCCGGAGGGTTGGCTTATTGATGCCACGGGGTACGCCCCGGGTCTCCCCTCCCCTATGCGCCCAATTTCTGTGCTGGCGCAAAACCTTGGGGGAATACCCAGCGTGCTAATCCAGGTATTGTTTTCCCTACCTATCTGTCTACTACAGGGAGGGGTGGCCAAAAGCTATGAAGGCTTGAAAACGCCGTTTGCTATGTGGCCAAAACACTGACCTAACCACTGCCACAGCCCACCAACCCCGCTAAAATTGCAGGAAAGGGGTGGGACAGTGACACACCCCCTACAGGTCCTACACACCCTACAGTGGCACCATCCTGGTGGGCGAGCACTGGGCAACTGGCTCTAGCCCCCACTTAGGACTACCACTCCTACACGCACACTCTACTGGACGTTGCGATGACAAAGGTGTCGTGGGTCCTAGCGACCCTCCTGTGAAATGACAAGAGAACACAGTGCTGCTAAGCAACTGTGGCCTAACAGGGGACGCCACAACGCGTTTCCCCTGCTAGGGCTTGGAGGGAAGGAGTGCTCTCGTGTGCAAGGCGCAGATGTCGATGAAGTCGGACTCCCTGCTCTGCCACAGGCGGAGCGGAGTTACTTGTTTGTGTGATCTGCGCCCTTGTTTAGCAGGGCATAAAAAAAGGCTGCTGCACCAATCACCCTACCTGCCCACCTATAGACAAAGGCAAATGAAAGGGCGTTTGCGGCGGAGGAACCAAGCCACACTCCAGGTATTATACCCTTCTCAGTCTGACCTATAATACGCTGTCCGCAAACACGCTGCATGGAGCAGCTACCCTTGTCAAGCAAGCAAGCGTTAAGGGACTCCTCAGGTTCTCTTAAAGAACGTACCGAGGAGCCCCTGGGTAGCCTAAATAAGGTTTACCGTGCGCACTTCGCGTGGCCTACCCTTTAATGCGTGTGTGAATGCACGAGCATGCACGTTCCACTTGGGCAAACCTGCCCATCTCAGTCGCAATCTTGACTCCACCAGGGGGTGGCCCCGCCTGGGCGTACCTACCTTACCTACCGCTGGGAAGTGAAGCAAGGTGAGAGCAAGTGAGGGGGCGCACGCGAAGAACGTTGCTATGCACTTGTGTGTATGTCTAATCACCCTGATCTGACCGCTAATCATCTGCAATCTTTCTAATCCATCCCTCTATCGCGTCCTATCGTTGTTATCGTTGTTGGCGCTGCTACAAGGCTCGTTCACGGAGACACGAGACGAGCAATGTGTATGCGGCATGCGAGACGAACATACCAGTAGTTTATACCTGATTCATTGAAGTCTTTTCGTTCATTTTCGAATTCTTGAATTTTTGAAGCTTCTATTAGTGTGGGTGGAATCTGTATGTTTATTTATTAACGTGTGTCTCGTCATTTTCAAGACTACGTGAGACATACGTTTATAATTCCATTATTTCTCCATTTTCCGGCGCTTCGCTAAGAGCCGCTCCTGCGCGCCGCCATTTTATGCGTATGAATTTCTGGATTTAAAAAATCCAGAGATGACTATAATTTCTATAAAAATGTGCTTCTAATGCACAATTGGATTCTGCTCAGGTGTGTTGTTTCAGAAAAATTCTACGCCGTCATTTGACGGATTTTGGTGTCGTCGCTTCGTTTTTGCGTGGATTCGTCCATAATTCTCCCATTCTTGCCTCTGCAGATACCCACGCGCAGCCTCGCTGAGTAGGCCGTGTTCGGGCCGAAACGCAGGTGCCTGGAGGGACTGAGCAGAACCAAGACCCCACCAAGGGGCAATTTTAATTTTCTTTCGACTCCCTTCGCCCTAAGACAGGTCACAGGTCGCCAGCAGGTTTACGAGAACCCATGCGAGTGTGTATAATGTGTCTTGCGTTTGGGTTGTGTCGACGCTGCGTCTTGGAGGGAGGGATGCATATGCACATGTTTGGCATGCTCCCATTCTAACCCAACCGAGCCACAGGAGCCCCGGCAGCGCCATGAGCGCTGAGTCTTCTGGAGGATATGTTACATACAAAGCAGCAAAAGAGCGCCAGCCATGGTGAGCGCCCATTTTTCAGTGTGAGGGAAACTGTAGGTATTTTAAAGTAGATGTGGAAACCAAGGAAAGGCCAAGAAAAATTCCCTTTTTCCTAAAATGCGACAGTGGTGGCCACCACAGCACAAGGGGGGAGTATGAAAAAGTGCTTTTCCATTGCTTTGAGGCATACTCTAGTTGTATTAGAGATGCACTGAGCATCCATGCATTTTTATCTTAGTATTGGTCCAACCAAAAGTGGTGATAACACATTTTGACCTATGGAACCAAACACCCAATCAGGATATGGAGTGGACCCCTTAATCCCCTTTCAATGTGAAGTAAAACATCTTTTCCTGAGTTGACTGAGCACTGACATACCTAAAGTAGAGCCTATGAATTTATCTATGTTTTTCCATGAATTCTTAGCTATCCTAGTGGTATGCACACTAGGGGGCTGGGCACCTCTTTTTGAGAGGTCCTGGGTTCAATTCCTGGTCAGCCTAGCTAAGTAGGAAGATCCCATGTGACATGGCAGTGACCTCATCGCCACATACCATGCCACCTCAGCACATATGGGACTCAAAACAAAGAGTGCACATCTTCCAAGATGGCACTATGGAGAGAGAGTGATCCTGAGGCAGTTTTCTAACTCTTTTCCTAAAACATTTCAGCTATCTTTGTGAATATGCATTCATATGTGACCTGAGTTGCAGTTTCTGTGAATATCCAATCATCTTTCACTGTTTACACTGTAGCCCTTCATGCTTTGATCCTGAATTACCTTCCCCTTGCATACTATTGGCTTGGGCTATCCTGGATTGACTTGGCTTTACTGTATTTCAACAAACAAAAGCTTTTCATCATCCAAAACAAGCAGCAGGACACCCTACAGCAACAACTAGCAGCAGGAGAAGCAAAAACACAGTGCTGAAAACACTATAAACTTTTCTGAAAATCAAAAGTTCGGGACGGGTTTTTCTCCAAACTGGTGGACTTCTGGGGAGAATGGAGGTTACCGCCGTGTTCGGTGGAGCTAGGCGGACACAGCGGTGTGTTCAAAACTCAAAAGTAAATTTGTTTTCGAAAACGGGTACGCGGGCACCGCACAAGAAAATCAACGGCTCAATCGGAGCGCAATCATCATAGTTTTCATTTCGTCAAGTCAAAAAAATTATTGCATTGCAGAGTTCAAAGTTAGTTTTTCATCTGGAGAAAAGACGGCGCACGCGTGATCATTTTGCCGTCGCCTGCGAATTCGCAGCGCGAATTCGCCCCGAATTCGCAGTACTAGGAATTTCAGGCCCAATTCGCAGCGAATTCGCGCTGAGAACGAATTCGCAGCGAATTCGGCGAATTCAAATTGAATTCGCTGCGAATCTGCATCCCTAAAAACTGGGCCTGAAGCCTCAGATTCAAAAAACTGAAGCAAGGCTGCACATCAGTGTGAGCGACTGAGCACAAAAACAGTGCTAGGATCTACCATAAAAAACTGACGAAGATTGAAAAAAACCCAAAGACAAAGCAAACGCACAAAGCGCCTTACTGCCCAAGGACAAGGCTCAGGCTAGGCGCGCGTAGCTCAGAGCTGTTCAGAGCTGCGCTGGTGCAACAAATGACGGAGGTAGCGGATCTGACACGAAGTGACAATGAGCTGCGGCTGAAACCAGGTTGAACCTTGAAAGCAGTGCCTTTGGAGCACTGCTGCGAAGCATGCACGCACAAACACACGCAACGCACACTGAAAACCTTCAAAAGATTTCTCTTGCTCCGGCGTGGCGCTCCTCACTCTGCGTCCTGAGCGCGCTCTCTTCAGCGCGAGTCCACAGTGCGCTCCCCAAAGCGCTGTCACCGAATTCTGTCTGACGAAGGCACAAAAAAAAACCCAAAGCAGAAACCAGAAGATGCAGTGGGGGGCGCACGTGGCCTTCCACTGTGCAAGTGCGTGCAAACAGACGCAACCCACACTTTGACCTTAAGTTTTTATGATTCCTGCAGCGCTACGCCCGCGCTGCTCTCTCTCACCTTCACTTCAGCGCCGCCATCTCAGCCACATTTTCGACCTTCAACATCCGGGAAGACAAGGGTCAGTTCCACCAGCATCTCTACCCAAGTGGGAGCGCTGCATCACCACCAGGCACACAAGCAGGAGCACAGCATCAACCAGTCACTCAATGCTTGTAGCGCCGACCCCGGCGCCATCGTAGAGGTCGCTCAACAGAGGGCTGCGCTTGCGGAGTCATCAACGAGCACGCCACTGCACCCAAAGCCGCAGCCAAAATAGCCATGGCTGCTGAGAACTCTAGTTCGTCGCCACAAACGTCGACCCAGGATCCACGACAATGTAACTCGCCGTTTGCAAATTGAGCCCTACTTGTCGTAAAGGTGCCAACACACTCAGCTTTTCGAATATTTCTAAGTTGTTGATCGCTGTAGCGTTTCACTTGCTCCCACGACGCTGAAGTTCCCCTTGCACTACTGGTTCTAAACTGCTGTCATTCACCACCAAACGTCGCAGAGCACGCACATTGCAATCTCTCAGTTCTGGGTGTTCTCCGGCGATCTGCATTCACCAAGCTCTTCAAAAGGTTCGACAATTTTGTTTACGGAACTAAAGGCGAGCAATTTGCAATGCAGCTGGTCCAACTCTCCACAATCTCGGATCAAAGTTGAAATCATTGAAATTGCCGAAGTCCTTTCATAGTTTCAAATACATTGATGTACAAACAGAAATTGCACTATAAAATCTCAGCTTTTCTTGAAACAAAATCTTGAATTTCAGCACCGCGCGACGCATCCTAATCTACAGGACTCGCGATGTGGCAGCGGGCAGCCCCTGACGCGGATGCAAGAGTGCCGCCTGTCCGCCTCGCCCCGCAGGAGAACCGCAGTCGCATTTGACTGCGCTGCGTGACGTAAGGGAAGCCTGTAGTCAGAGATCTGCAGGGATTTTTTCTGTGCATTTCAGATTTTATTATAAAATTTGGGATTTCTGATTATACAAGTGTTCAGCGACAGTCTAAGCTCCAGGAGCGGCATTCGTGCATGCTATATATGAGTGCATTCACGCTGCCTGCATCGTGAGCCTTTCTTTTGTTGTATTTTAGGATGCAAAGAAGGTGAAAAGCTTCGTGCTTCTAGCACGGGGCATGGAGCGGGCAGTGGCTCGTGAATTGACGACGTGAACGCTGAACAGCAGGAGCGGTGGGTATTCTTTTGCCATTTTTTCGTGTCCGCCTGCATGCCTTGTACTCCGTGTCCACAGAGAGAGTGTTCACAGTCCCTCAAGGTGTTACGGGCTTTCGAAACAGTGCAAATACTCGCTTTTCTGAGTTTGAAGGAAACCATGGCAGGGGATTGTGGACAACAAAATCGGGCAAGAAGATTTTCCATGAGCTGGCAAAACTGTCAAGGAGCTGGGTAAACGACATCCTCGAGGGAAAAGGGGCGACCGGTGCAGCCTCCTGCTACAGAAGCTTTTCACCCCCGTGGAGTCGAGATAGAGTCCGAAAAGTTGGAGTCACCCCAGAGTCGTAGTCACCGTGCCGTTCCGTCAACGCCCGCGTGGTGCCTGGTCAACCGGAGGTCGGCGTGGACGAACTGGTTGGGGGAGGTGCGATTTGCGTGGACAGAGTCAACGCGAGGCGCCAGAGTGTGGGCCAGACGCCAAGAATCAGGATTGGATGACCATCCAGGATCTACGACGATCTGGATCTGTACGCGCCGCCTGATCGCCGGGTCTGTGATGCCAAGGCGCAGAGGAAGGAGTGGGGTGGCGACCACTTGATGAGCACACAACCTCCTACAAATAACTTGCTGTTTGCGGGCTCCAAGGGCTTCAGCCGTGGTAGTGTCCAGTCAATGCACCGCCCTGTTCGGGACAGAGGAGGCTCTTGCCCCTGACTCATGCAGATCTCTTAAGAAGGGGGGTGACGCGGATGCAGGAGCGCCGCCTGTCCGCCTCGCCCCGCAGGAGAACCGCAGTCGCATTTGAGTGCGCTGCGTGACGTAAGGAAAGCCTGTAGTCAGAGATCTGCAGGGATTTTTTCTGTGCATTTCAGATTTTATTATAAAATTTGGGATTTCTGATTATATAAGTGTTCAGCGACAGTCTAAGCTCCAGGAGCGGCATTCGTGCATGCTATATATGAGTGCATTCACGCTGCCTGCGTCGTGAGCCTTTCTTTTGTTGTATTTTAGGATGCAAAGAAGGTGAAAAGCTTCGTGCTTCTAGCACGGGGCATGGAGCGGGCAGTGGCTCGTGAATTGACGACGTGAACGCTGAACAGCAAGAGCCGTGGGTATTCTTTTGCCATTTTTTCGTGTCCGCCTGCATGCCTTGTACTCCGTGTCCACAGAGAGAGTGTTCACAGTCCCTCAAGGTGTTACGGGCTTTCGAAACAGTGCAAATACTCGCTTTTCGGAGTTTGAAGGAAACCATGGCAGGGGATTGTGGACAACAAAATCGGGCAAGAAGATTTTCCATGAGCTGGCAAAACTGTCAAGGAGCTGGGTAAACGACATCCTCGAGGGAAAAGGGGCGACCGGTGCAGCCTCCTGCTACACCCCCTGCTGGGCATAACCTGTCACACAACTGCTTCGAGAGCTCAGTCACCCGCACCACAGAGCGGCGAGCAGCCTCCACACAACCATGCATGTTCACCGGTTAGCCATGTGCCACAAACTGACGCGTTCCCGTGGGGGGCCGGCCACGGGACGCTGCGGTGACACGCACAGGTGAGCAGGCAGGCAAAGAACTACGCTCACAAGGGCATCAATACGCTCGTGTCATGTGACAAAGCGTTTCAGGATCCTTGCCACTCTGCAACAAGGGAACGAAAGCAAAAAGCGCGCGCGCGTTTTTTTTCCCCAACAGTGTTATCGCAATCTCAGATTGATGAGGCCAGCAACTGCAACTAAGCGCCGCGCCAGTGGCAAATACCACTACAGAAGACAATCGTTTCAATTACTCGAAGACCCGATATCGCCAGATCACGGTAACCCAAAATGTCGACCTCGGATATTATTCAGACACTCCCAAAAGCGCTAACGCTGCTGCCAGAAGACTCGCTGTTAGAAGTCTTAGTAATGACCCTGAAAGCAGCTTCTAAACACTTAGCAAAGAATAAAACCTGTCCGTTCCAAAACTCATGCCGCTTTGGAGATCGCTGCTGGTATATTCACACTCGAAATCCCTATGCTTCTTCACCTTCCTTTTCCCAAAGACACTATGTCGCTCAGACTCAGCCACCACACCATCCAGTCGCAGAGCGTTCAACAACGACTGCCAAATCCGACCAAGGTATCTCTCCTACCCGCCCTGCAGTCACTGGACCATTCGATCTATATATTCCATTGACTACCTCCTCATCCACAGCGCCACAAACTCGAGCTACAACTCCACGCCAAGCGCAGCCTTCAGAGCCCGCTTCACCACCAAGCAGCAATGTCTCAATCAATGTAATTCAAGAACAATCGACCACATCGCCGCCTGTACTCCGAAGCAATGCAGGAAGCACAAGCTCCGCAAATGGCAGCTGGCACGAAGTACATAAAAAACTGCACCCTCGAGCGCTTTATGACAAGGAGCGAACCGATCATCAAACCACTTGCAAGGACTGTTCGGAAAAATTCCGCCTCTCTCCTGATACCATCAACTGGTTCTTATCAAGATCACTCAATGTTCCACTGCGTTGCGAATTGTGCCGTGCTCGCAGAAAAGAACACGCTCCATCAAAAGAACGGACACCAGCCAAGATCATCGAATATTGAAGTTCACTCAACACTCGCAAATGGACATCGCCACTGTCAACACGCAGTCAAGAGTCACCTAAAACTTCCTCCTCGCCGCCCTCAGAGACATCAAGTCACGATGAATCCAAACACGGCAACGACAAAGAATGCAACGAGATGAACAAATTACCAGCAACAATGTCTGAAGATGACCCTCAAACCGAAGATGAGGACGACGGAAACGAATCTCGAGACCAAGAATCCGAGGATGAAGACGACGGAAGCGAATCGCAAACCGAAGGAAGCGCACCTCGAGACCGAGAATCCGAAGGCACGCACAACTCCATACCAAGGTTAGAAGATGACTCCGAAGAAGAGGACGACAGCTACCACGCTGACGAGCAACAAACCGATGCCCAGAGAGACTACGAATTCATGGGAGGCAACGATACTGAATTATTCGAACATCAGAAGAACCATCAAGCACACGACCAAGCAGAGATCCCTACCAAGTACTGTTCATTAAACGATTGGGGATTCAAAGATCAAAGATTACTCCAAAAACTGAAACAAGCGATCCACGATGACAATCACAACTACGCCTTTTGGGATGCTTGGCAATTCGCCAACGACTCACTTGAAGAATCGAAGCCATATTCTGCACGACATGCCGAACTACTTCTCAGACGCCGTAAATACAGTATCTCTCAGTCAAACTGATACATTAGAATTCAAGACCAACACCCAGCACTGCAGTAAGAAAAAGTGCTTTTCCATTGCTTTGAGGCATACTCTAGTTGTATTAGAGATGCACTGAGCATCCATGCATTTTTATCTTAGTATTGGTCCAACCAAAAGTGGTGATAACACATTTTGACCTATGGAACCAAACACCCAATCAGGATATGGAGTGGACCCCTTAATCCCCTTTCAATGTGAAGTAAAACATCTTTTCCTGAGTTGACTGAGCACTGACATACCTAAGGTAGAGCCTATGGATTTATCTATGTTTTTCCATGAATTCTTAGCTATCCTAGTGGTATGCACCCTAGGGGCTGGGCACCTCTTTTTGAGAGGTCCTGGGTTCAATTCCTGGTCAGCCTAGCTAAGTAGGGAGATCCCATGTGACATGGCAGTGACCTCATCGCCACATACCATGCCACCTCAGCACATATGGTGACTTGGAGTGGCTGTATTTCATCAAAACAAAAGCTTTTCATCTCCAAAAACAAGCAGCAGGAATCCCTACACCAACAGCAAGCAGCAGGAGAGGCAAAACACAGTGCTGAAAACACTATAAACTTTTCTGGTAGCAGAGGCAGCCTGTCTCTGTGCACCGGCAGCGACCCCGCGCCGTACAACCAGTGCTCCGAGCAGGCAAATATAAGCAGAAGGGCGGATTAAGATGGATCCAGGAAGAGTGGACGCCGACGTGAAGACAGCGCCAGCGCCTGAGGCACCGGCAAGGCCGGCGCCTGGCGCTGTACCTTCAGCGGAGCCCTTACATGGGCCAGTGGATACGGCGGAGGACTCCCTGGATGGCCTCCAGACGGCCTTCGGGGCCCTGTCCGTCGAGGAGGTGGTGGCGCAGCCTGCAAAGAGGAACAGAGAGAGCGAGAAGGATGCTGGAGACGGAGCAGACGAAGGAGAGGAGCAAGGGCAAGACCCGACGGATGTCCCTACCTTCGAAGGCGCACCAAGCGCTTCTGGCCTCCATGCATCACCCTCTCCCATAACCACCACACTCCCAGCCGCCACAACATCCACTTCCACAACCAACCCGCCTATGGCAGAGGGCACAGGCTTTACTGGCATGCCTCACTACCCCGCCTATGGCATGGGCCCACCTACCACTGCGCTCCTTGAGGCAACTACTGCCAGTGAGCCGGTGGCTTCCAGCTCTGCGCCGCGATGGTATGCGGCTGACCATCCCCATCCACTCCACGCCACTGGAACCTACATGGAAGTTCCTGGGTATGCTCCTGGGTATGCACCTGTGTTATGGCTTCGAACAGCAGCAGCGCAACAGCGCAGCGCAACAGCGCAACAGCGCGCAAATCGCAAGTCGCAGTCGCAATCGCGCTGACAGTCTGTGAATAATAAAGAAGCATCGAATGCCAACTGTGAATGAGCGCTGTAAGATACTTCGATCTTGAACAGGGTTTATGTCTTCGAGATTGTGTTATTATTGGTGCCCCGTCTAAAGATCCTGCGAGGTTTGTCGATTGGAATTTTGGATTTCGGATTTTGAGAAACAAAGAGGCACAGGAGTACAGTTGAGTTCCCAAGAAACAAACCACAACAAGTGGTAGCCAGCTAGGTGGCGGGGAGGATCAATCTTCGAAATCAATCTTCGACGCCGCAACGCCGTCAACTTGATTTGGACTTCGATCTACAATGGAGCGGCCCTTCGACGACGCAGCTATGCTGCATTTCATCAGAGACAGTTTGTTTCGAAGTGATTCACCCTTGCATCACGAATTTTCGACCTCGTTAGAGAAGTTCATCGCAGAGCGCATCGCTAGTCGAGAAAGCGAGTGGTTTCCATCTCTCTCTCGTGATCTTCACAGCTGTTCGCAGAAGCTTGCGGATACTCAAGCCAAAGTTATCGAATTGGAACAACGCGTCGATGTGTTGCAGGCAACAGCAGCAAGTGCTACCGCAGCAACTGAACAACGCGTCGACGCATTGCAGGCGACAGCAGCAAGTGCTACAGCAGCAACTGGCCAGCGCATCGATACCTTGCAGTCCTCGACGGAAAATGCAACTCAAGCTGCTGCAAATGAGCTTCGACGCGTAGAACTTGAATTGTCGCAATGTTACGCTCTTCTTAACGAATTTGTACGAACTTCGAGTCCACCACCTCCGAACAACATCCAGTTTCCGCAACCACAACAACAACAGTTTCCGCAACCACCGTCTTCTTCGAATTCGAACCAACCCCACCCTCCACAACAACCACTCCCACAGCGGCCTACCTTTGAACCACTACCCCAGTTCGTAGTTCAACGTGCTCCTTCGCAGGAGATTTTGGGACGCCGCGTCGAGCGCCTGAACAAACTGGTCAAGAGGTTCACGGGTAAACCTGGATGCGGAGAATTTCGAACATGGCAAGAAGATCTATTACGGGCCTTCACTCTGTCGGACATCACCTCACCCGTCGATCAGGCAGCAACGATGTCATTCCTCCTCGATGGTGATGCCGCTGAGTACTATCATAGCCTGACGAAAGTTGTACATGACGACTGGTTCGAGCTCATGCGTGTGTTAGGCCAGCGTTTCGACTGTATATCCCATGAGCCAGTGTATTTGTCGAGAATGTTGAGCTTGAAAGACAGCGAGTTTCCCCGACATGCAGATTACGTTCGAGAATTTCGTACATGCGTTATCAAGTCGAAGGTCAACACGAATGAACTCCAGATGGGTTACCTCGTCAACTCTCGATTTGTTGAAGGGTTGTCGAATGACGCTGTGCTTCGGCAATACATCGTTGAGGTCCGTTCGAGATGGCGTTCTAATAATCCATTTGGATTCGATACCTTGGTAGAGACCATCGCGGAAGCCTACATTGCGGCTGGGTATCAACTGGAAGAAGTACAGAACGCATCGAGAACGACATCAGATCACACCCTGGGTCCTGCAGTGTCGAGACCCCTGCCTATGATGGTCCCACCTACTTCGACTTCCACGTTTCCATCGAACCCTATGCCAACGCCACACGTCACATCGATGCCGACCCCAGCTGCGGCGCCCACGGCTTCGACCGTGGCAGAGCCGATGAATCTCGATGCAATTGCCAAGCTTCGAGAAGAGTTACATGCCTACATTGGTGAACGGCTCGGACGTCAACATGGCGGACGCCAAGATGGTCGAGAAAGCAGACGTTGCTACTGAAGCGGTACCCAGAACCCCATGGCCAGGTTACGGCATACAACCGGTCTCCGGTCCACTAACCCCATGTACGGCGTGTTCCGTGCCGTGAAGCCCCGCATCGGCAACCGATGCACCGCCAGCGGAGATTTGTGTATCAGAAAATCAGGAATCAACAGGGTTTTATTTTCATATTGTTTCCGTCAATTTTTATGCTTCCGTTCCGATACTCACTGTTTTGACTGCTGGCGGTTGGTTCGCGACTTTACCGTAACCGCCAGTTTAACTGTTTATAATGGAAATTTTAACGCTATCCGCGACGAAGGCTCCAAAGTCGCCAGGAACTGCATGGATGCTTCCGCAATTTTCATAATTAATACTCGCAACCTTAATCCGAATTTTTCAGGATGTCGAAATCGGATTTTCGACTTCGACATCCCCGCACTTGATTTGACCTCTTTCGAGTGGACCTACGTGCTTCCGTATACACGAATCAACTTCCCTTTTATCCTGCCCTCCATTTGTCTTAAAGATATGGGCAAAACAAAGTTGATTCGTGAGGCCACTTGTGAAGGTCATATCTCGTGCCGCTTGCGAGTATTGACAATAAGAAAACGTGGGACGTATTCCCAATACTCCCGATGTAATTTAGGAAGCCTTATATGCCTTGCGTTTCCACACGTGCGCGCTAGTGTAATGGATCATGGTCAAGAGGGTAGAGTTTGCGTTATAACTCTTTGGCCATGACATTGCGTGCGTTAAGATAACTTTCGAGTGTAGCGCGCAAGTGTTGGTGTTGCATAGGAACTCTCCTTGAGTTCCTATGAGCGATTGACACAAAGTTATGCCCTTGGAGGGGCATGACATATCATGGTGGGAGCCACCTTTTTAGGCAATATGGAGTATGTGCCTTGTGTTGTGTTGCGTGCCCATTTGGCGGGTCCATTACTCCAAGCCAAGCCCGCCAATGGACCTCATATTGTGCAAGCCCCTTCTCCATACTCCCTACGGTCAATTGCAAGCCTAACCTTCGTGAAGGGAAGCTTGTGTGGTGAACCCGAAGCGATGCGTTGGGAGCAAAGTGTGTGTTTTGCAATTTTCCATATTTTCATGTGCCCACTTGGGAAGCAGCGCTCGTGACCTTTCAAGGCGCCCCAAGTGGAGCACATATGTGGGATCGAAGGTCATTGGTGTCAAGTCATTGTGTGTAGAAGGATCAAGTGATTGCACGATCCAAGCCAAAGATATTATAATATAATTGTGCACCTTTCAATGCACTTTGGTTTGTCTTTGTGCCAATTTTGCCATTTTTGGCTCGTCATGATGTCAAGTGGCGACCGTGTATCTCAACGTTGCGCTCAATTGACATCATGACCCAAGTATGTGATGAGGGTACATACTTCGGTAGCCAACATATCTTGGACCCGGCGAATAACTCCTCTTAGGTTAGGCATACCGTGGCCGCCATGTTGGCGATTTGGGACTATCCCAAATCATGGGCTCACTTGGCGACCCTGCCATTCCCAATATCGGAGGAGTTGGGCGACGCCCAAAAGATATGTTGGACCAACATGACTTGATACCAATCCTATGGCACACTCCGGTCCGAGTCGGGCATGTGCCTCATTTGCCCCAACCATGAGTGTGCGCATTTTTGGCCATTTTGAGCAATTTTCTACTTTCGCTGCCCGCCGTGCACTATGTTCTAACCCTCGTGCACGCCGGACGCATGGACCAATGGACCATATATGACATGGGTGTTATGGGTAATGGTCCCCATGGTCCACACACCACGTGGGCGAAGCGGAGCTGCCTTCGTTAAGGCGCTAGGCCAAATTAAGTATGGGCAATTTTGCCATTTTTGCATTTGTGGACCCAATTGGGATCGTCACCACGCCGAGTGGCATGGAGATCTTTGAGGGCCAAGGGCATGGGAGTCTCCGTTGGACTCCCGGTGGATCACGTATGGAATGGCGGATCCGATCTCCAAGCCGGCGTGGAGATATACTATTGGGAGCACACTGAATTTTGGCTCATTTCAAGCAGCCAAAATGACCCAATTTTGGGACCCCAATTTCCCCCTTCCGTGTGGTCAATTGGCGGCCCCATTTCTCTAAGCCCATAGGGAGCCCGGACCTAAATCCAAGTTGTACACTCAGATATAAGTCCTAGGTCCTGCCTCCTACCCTGTGAGCCATTGGCCTCACCTTGGCCGAGCGAGCCGCGCGTGGGAATGACGCCAATTTTGGTGATTTTGGCATCATGACCCCACTTGACTCATCCGTGTTGCCCTGATGCCGGGACCTCAAAGGGAACCAGGTTGGGTGAGGGCTCCAGGGAGTTGGTACTCGAAGGGCATAGGGTCAGTTGCCTCGTCCCTACCTCTGGCGGGTCCGGACGAGGGGTCAATTTTGGGAATTTTTGAGTTAGTTTCAGTTTGGGCTGAAACAGCCCATTTTCAGCTACCAACTCCTGGGTGATAATGGCGGGGCCATATCTCTGGCTCAGAGAGGAGTTGGGACCTGCCGTTAAGGGAGCATAGGGAGCCACTGTCGGTTGGCCTTGGAGCCTCTTGGTTCCCAGGAACTCGCCTGTGGCTGGGCGGGACACCTCTCCCTTTGGCAGGGTTTCAGGGTCCGGACTGAGCAGGGCATGGGTTGTGTTTGAGCCCCCGCCCCCATCAGCCACTGAGAGGGTCGGACCTGGGATTGGGATATGAGTCGGGACTGAGTGTCTATTGTCCCTTGATGCCCTTACCCCAGTCCAGTCTTAACCCCATGTGTACATATCCTGATGTGTTGCTGTACATACTTTCGTTCCCTCTTTGCAGAGTGGCAAGGATTCTGAAACGCTTTGTCACATGACACAGGCGTATTGATGCCCTTGTGAGCGTAGTGCCTTGCCTGCCTGCTCACCTGTGCGTGTCACCGCAGCGTCCCGTGGCCGGCCCCCCACGGGAACGCGTCAAAAGCGTTTTACCGCCGCGGGGTTACCCAACCCTCGCGTGCCACTCGGGGCCACCAACCCCGAGCAGCGCGTCGCAGCAGCGCGGCGCAGCTCGCAGCTCGCAGCGCAGCGCAGCGTCTCGCAGCGCAGCGCAGCAGCTCGCAGCGCCACTCAGCGACAGCGCCGAGTTCGTCACGGAGCCAGCAGCGCCGTCCAGAGCTTCGCCCTGACCGCGCAGCAGCCGTGAAAGAGGTGCACAGACCAGGACTCCTGCATCAGCCCCATCGGCCGACCCGGAGTCCCATCGGCCGACCAGCAAGGCCGCGTCAACCACCTCCACAACCACCGGCTGACCAGCACCAGCCGCACGCCCAATCCAGTGCTACAGCACCCTCCTCAACAACCACAACCAGTTCGTTGAGTTGAACAAGTGCACGTCAAGGACCTCAAGACCAACAACCCCCCCGCTGCCATGGTGAATTGGCAAGAAGCGGGTAGGAGGTGGCCACAGCCCCACCCCCATGTGGCGCGCCTGCTGAGCGGATTGCTGTGGGACCAGCAATACCGCTACAGCAATCCCCAGTGCGAGGGCGGCATGCCCGGGAGCTTCGAGCTCCGGGAGGACATGGGGGAGGACCGCCTGCGGGCAGTGGAGGAGTGGCTGCGGGCGGAAGGGTACGAGTACCGCTTCCGCCGCAAGCGCTGGAGGACGTGGACCCGGCCGGACAGGCCCGGCGAAGGGCTGCGCCCCGACGGGATTGAGGAGGACGAGGACCCCAACGCCTACCCGTCGGGCGCCTCGATCAACGTCTCCATGTGGGACTTGATCGAGAAGAAGTTCCCGGAACCGGGAAGCGAGCGCAGGCTGCAGGGCAGCAGCAGCGCGTCTCCGGCGACGGAGAAGAGGTCCGCCGGGGACAGGAAGAGGGACCGGAGGTGGCGGGAGTACCAGGAGTCCCTGGCTGCCGAAGCCGCCCAAGGCGCCAAGGGCGGAACCCCAGCCCCCAGTCCCCAACGGCCCAATGGTGGTCACCACCCCGGCTCCACCACCCTTGGCGACTACATCCAAGTCGCCAAGCGGACCCAGGCCAAGCCCCGTTCGCTGCTCCTGAAGGCCCGGCAGGCCTCAGCAGGCCCCAGCAGCGACATCGAGTCGGCCCACCGCGGGAGGACACCGGCCGACCAGGCCAGCTCCAGCAGCAGCGTCGCTCCCGAAAGGGACGTGGCGCGCGCCTGTGAGCGCGCCTGTGGGGTGCCCTGCAACCGTCGGGTTGCCCGGCAACGGGCCCGGCAGTACAGCGCTGCCGTGGAGGGCGCCATCGGCATCGCGCAGGAGGAGGCTGCGCAGTGGGCGCATGGCATGGCCATCCACGCCCAGACCGTGGCGGCCATTGCGGCCGGACTCACGGCCGTAGCCGCCCATAGTGCAGCAACTGCCCAGGTCAACGGTGAGTTGGCGGCAGTCGACGAGGAAGCCCGCCTGACGCAGGAGGCCATTGCCTGCAAGGAGGCCGAGGTGAAGGCGCTGGAAGAGGCGCTTGCCCAAGGGAGGGCAAAGAAGGAGGCGGAGGAAAGGGCCCACGCCGAAGCGACGGCTAAGGCCCGGGAGGATGCCGCCAAGAAGGAAGCCATCGAGGCCGCGCGACGGAAGGTCGCTGAGGAGAAGGCCAAGACGGAGGCGGAGCTGGCGGCGTTGGAGGCGCAGAAGGCGCAGCTGCTGCAGGCCCGGGAAGCCGAGGCGGCTCGTGCTCGGGAAGAGGCCGAAGCGCGAGCTGCCGCAGCCACCGCCGCCGCAATGGAGGAGGCAGAGGCCAAACTCCGCCACGAGACTCCCCCGGGAGGATCGCGAGTGGAGACCCTTCGAAGGCTTTTCGAAGGGGACGCCTCCTCCAGGATGAAGCTGGATGAGGCGGACACGGGCAGCAGTGGGAGCGGTAGCACCACCGCCCGTCGACGGAGGAAGGGCAAGGGGAAGACCCCCGAGAGGCCGTGGAGGCCAGCGGGTGGGCACCCCCACGACAGTGACCCCTTCTTCACCGCCAGTGACGGGGATGAACGAGGCCGTCGACATCGCCAAGTGGTGGCTTGGACGGGCGGAGGTGGCGGAGACGTCCCCATGGAAGGTGAGGATGAGGATCCCCCTCCTCCCTACCGGAGCTCCGAGTCCTCCGTGACCGAGACGCCCAGGTGGGGCGACATGGACGAGGATGACGACATGGAGTTCGGCATCACGAGGAAGCGCCTATCCTCGGACCCACCAAGGCGACCCGGCGGAGACCCACCGGGACCCCCTGGCGGAGGACCTTCAGGACCCCCTGGAGGACGCCCACCAAGTGGACCCCCTGGAGGCGGACCACCGGGCGGGGGAGGACCCCCTGGACCGGGCGGACCCGGCGGAGGCCCTCCTGGAGGACCCCCTGGGGACCCCGACGACCCACCAGGGAACGGCGGCCCGGACACCACCTGGCGGTGGATTGTCTACCTCCGCAGGAGGGTCTTTGCCCTCGAGTGTGAGGTAGACACGGGCAAGGTCGAGATGGCTCGCATCTCCACGGTCGCCGCGCGCGCGCAGAAGGACCTGGACATCGCCAGGGCCGAGACCAAGTCGCTGACCAACGTCGTCAGCGGCCTGCAGGAGAGGCTGGATGCGCTGGAAGCCCGTGGGAGAGTCGGCAGCGACCACCCACCCCTGGAGTCAGGCTCGTCGGACGACGGCTGGGGACCCGGACCAGGTCCAGGCAGACCCCACGCCCCCGGCGGAGCCCCCAGGAGTCGCCCCAGCGCCAGTGCCCCCTCTCTCTCCGCCCCCTCTCACCACAGCGCGGGCCGCCGCAACGAGCGCGTGCCGCCCGGCAGTGGCAGTGAGGAATGGCGCGATGAGTGGCTCAGCGCGGACTACCACAACCGCCGTGCCCCACCGCGGACGCCTGTACGCCCCCGACGCCCGGCACCAGCCCCGGCGCCAATCCCCAGGGCTGGAGGACGTTATGGTGGACTCAGGGATGAGGTCCCCAGAGGAGACGTGGAGTGGGATGTCGGCGAAGGTGAGGACCTGGACCTGGACCTGGACCTGGAGGAGTTCGACATCAGCCCGCCGCGTGGTGTACGACGGGAGGCCGCTGAACTCAGCCGCCGGCGCCGTGATGAAGATGCGTACATGGAAAGAGTACGGCGTGAACATTTTGGTTCAGCCCACGTGGAGGAACCGCGGCGTAGCCACAGGGATTCCATGGAGGAGATGGACGTGGCGGCCGTGGGAGTCCGTGGGCGAGGCCGATGGGAACCTCGGTCGACCTCGCGGCCGGCGTTCATGGTCTCTAAGGCCGCGGACGCCGCCGTGTGGGAAGACTTGAAGGACATCAAGCCCCCCATGTACGACGGCAACCCCCTCAACCTCGACCGCTTCTTGGAGAAGCTGGACGATTGGGGGCTGACCGTCACTGAAGACCTGCCTCCCGCTGATGCGGAGAAGTATGTCTTCAAACGGTTCAGGTACCGCCTGCCGGAAGTGCTCGGCGAGCTATACTTCGTGGCGACCAAGGAGGGGAAAATCAAGACCCTCAAGGACGCCAAGAAGTGGCTCAACGAGCAGGAGCGGGTGGACGCTCCGCAGGTGGCTGCCAAGCGCTGGAAGTCCATCAAGCTTGAGCATGATGGACGGGAGATCCGCCTACGGGACTGGCGTGACTTCCGAGGGAAATACACCCTCTTCCGCCGCAATGTGGAGGATTGGAACGAGGGTGACGAGCAGGCTCGCCTGCTCTCCATGCTGCCGGAAGCATGGATCAAAAGGGTCACCAAGGAGGAATCCAAGCGGGCCAAGTCCAACCACACGGTCAAGATGATGCTCCCCAAGGAGTATCATACGAATGTGGTGTCTTGGGCGAAGAAGAACGTGGCCCGGGATGTCAAACGGCACTCCCTGCGGAACGCTCTTCTCATCACCGTCTCGGGCGATCGCGAGAAGACCGCGATCTGGCGCCTTGACGATTGTGAGTTGAGCGGCCAGACCATCCGTCTGCAGCCCATCCCGGCGCGGATGAGCTGCGACGAGATCCTGGAGTGGGTTGGCGAGGAAGTACTCAAGGAGTACCGAAACCTCCACCACACCCGCGGGTTGAGGCCCGGCGACCGCGACGTCAACTACGTTGGCGAGGGACCTGGCGGGGAAGACGCCATGGACCCAGCGGGAGCCGGCGGCGATGAGACTCTCGTCGACGATGACGACGACGATGAGCCCGCCGAGGTGGCCGTCTGTGCCTTCGTGGCCAGGAACCTGAGCGCGGGGAGCAAGCCGGGAAACTGGAAGCCCCTGCAGCAGGGTTGGAGGAAGCAGGAGAAGAGGGACCCTCGCCGCATTGGCGACCCTCCGCTGTCCTTTGGGGAGTTCATACGAGCTCACCCTCAGGGCTGTTTCGTGTGTTATGGGAGGAAGAAAGGCTTCAACCATGACCACCGAACATGCCCCGTCCACAAGGCCGACACGGAGGCTTACAAGAAGGCGCACGGGTCGAAGAAGCGTGCGCCCGCGGGTATCCGGGAAGCCAAGATGGAGGTGGACAAGGACGAGCTGGCCAAGCTGATGTCGTCGGTGGGAACCGAGTTGGCCAAGGAGATCCAGGAGATCAAGCGGAACTGGGTCCCCAGGTCGGACAACAAGAACAAGGAGAACAACCAGAATGACCAGAACAAGGACAAGGACAAGAAGGGTAAAGGAGGAGGTAAAGGGGGAAGAAAGAAGGGCGTCAACGACGTTGAGGCCGAGGAGAACACCCCCTCTTCCACAACCGACGCCCCCTAGCGGAGCCCCTGCAGCCAAGGGCCCCAGCTAGGGCGGTCGCAGGATGGTGACGTGGGAAGCGCCGATCCATCCCAGTCGGGAGTCAATAAGCACAAGGGGACTGCCGCGGGCGGAAGGCCCGGTCTGGCGCCCAGTCGCGGAGGCGGGGTGAGGGCAAGTGAAGGCACGAACCCTTGCACCCGTCCGTCCTTCGCGACCAAGAACGTGTTTGATGTACTACAGGATCTATCCGAGAGTATCGGAGGATCACCCGGACCGCAGCTGGATGCTGCAGATGGGCAGCCTGAGCCCATTGTCCACGACCTGCACCAGTCGCTTGTTGAGCTTCTGGAACGGCCGGAGATCCTGAGTTTGCACGCCGTGCGCCGTGTCGGTCGCGAGCGGCAGTTGCATCTTAAGGTCCGTGCCTTATGCGGGGAAGTGGAAAAGGTTTTCGACGTGTTGGTCGACACGGGAGCTCAAGTCAGCTTGGTCAAGGCTGGCCTACTTCCACCAGAGTGTCTGACCGACAGTCGGAAGCCTGTCAGGCTGAAGGTGGCGAACGGCCAGTACATGGTGGGAGGCACGAAGGAAGCGGCCATTGCCAAAGTCGCCAGGAACTGCATGGATGCTTCCGCAATTTTCATAATTAATACTCGCAACCTTAATCCGAATTTTTCAGGATGTCGAAATCGGACTTTCGACTTCGACATCCCCGCACTTGATTTGACCTCTTTCGAGTGGACCTACGTGCTTCCGTATACACGAATCAACTTCCCTTTTATCCTGCCCTCCATTTGTCTTAAAGATATGGGCAAAACAAAGTTGATTCGTGAGGCCACTTGTGAAGGTCATATCTCGTGCCGCTTGCGAGTATTGACAATAAGGAAACGTGGGACGTATTCCCAATACTACCGACGTAATTTAGGAAGCCTTATATGCCTTGCGTTTCCACACGTGCGCGCTAGTGTAATGGATCATGGTCAAGAGGGTAGAGTTTGCGTTATAACTCTTTGGCCATGACATTGCGTGCGTTAAGATAACTTTCGAGTGTAGCGCGCAAGTGTTGGTGTTGCATAGGAACTCTCCTTGAGTTCCTATGAGCGATTGACACAAAGTTATGCCCTTGGAGGGGCATGACATATCATGGTGGGAGCCACCTTTTTAGGCAATATGGAGTATGTGCCTTGTGTTGTGTTGCGTGCCCATTTGGCGGGTCCATTACTCCAAGCCAAGCCCGCCAATGGACCTCATATTGTGCAAGCCCCTTCTCCATACTCCCTACGGTCAATTGCAAGCCTAACCTTCGTGAAGGGAAGCTTGTGTGGTGAACCCGAAGCGATGCGTTGGGAGCAAAGTGTGTGTTTTGCAATTTTCCATATTTTCATGTGCCCACTTGGGAAGCAGCGCTCGTGACCTTTCAAGGCGCCCCAAGTGGAGCACATATGTGGGATCGAAGGTCATTGGTGTCAAGTCATTGTGTGTAGAAGGATCAAGTGATTGCACGATCCAAGCCAAAGATATTATAATATAATTGTGCACCTTTCAATGCACTTTGGTTTGTCTTTGTGCCAATTTTGCCATTTTTGGCTCGTCATGATGTCAAGTGGCGACCGTGTATCTCAACGTTGCGCTCAATTGACATCATGACCCAAGTATGTTATGAGGGTACATACTTCGGTAGCCAACATATCTTGGACCCGGCGAATAACTCCTCTTAGGTTAGGCATACCGTGGCCGCCATGTTGGCGATTTGGGACTATCCCAAATCATGGGCTCACTTGGCGACCCTGCCATTCCCAATATCGGAGGAGTTGGGCGACGCCCAAAAGATATGTTGGACCAACATGACTTGATACCAATCCTATGGCACACTCCGGTCCGAGTCGGGCATGTGCCTCATTTGCCCCAACCATGAGTGTGCGCATTTTTGGCCATTTTGAGCAATTTTCTACTTTCGCTGCCCGCCGTGCACTATGTTCTAACCCTCGTGCACGCCGGACGCATGGACCAATGGACCATATATGACATGGGTGTTATGGGTAATGGTCCCCATGGTCCACACACCACGTGGGCGAAGCGGAGCTGCCTTCGTTAAGGCGCTAGGCCAAATTAAGTATGGGCAATTTTGCCATTTTTGCATTTGTGGACCCAATTGGGATCGTCACCACGCCGAGTGGCATGGAGATCTTTGAGAGCCAAGGGCATGGGAGTCTCCGTTGGACTCCCGGTGGATCACGTATGGAATGGCGGATCCGATCTCCAAGCCGGTGTGGAGATATACTATTGGGAGCACACTGAATTTTGGCTCATTTCAAGCAGCCAAAATGACCCAATTTTGGGACCCCAATTTCCCCCTTCCGTGTGGTCAATTGGCGGCCCCATTTCTCTAAGCCCATAGGGAGCCCGGACCTAAATTCAAGTTGTACACTCAGATATAAGTCCTAGGTCCTGCCTCCTACCCTGTGAGCCATTGGCCTCACCTTGGCCGAGCGAGCCGCGCGTGGGAATGACGCCAATTTTGGTGATTTTGGCATCATGACCCCACTTGACTCATCCGTGTTGCCCTGATGCCGGGACCTCAAAGGGAACCAGGTTGGGTGAGGGCTCCAGGGAGTTCGTACTCGAAGGGCATAGGGTCAGTTGCCTCGTCCCTACCTCTGGCGGGTCCGGACGAGGGGTCAATTTTGGGAATTTTTGAGTTAGTTTCAGTTTGGGCTGAAACAGCCCATTTTCAGCTACCAACTCCTGGGTGATAATGGCGGGGCCATATCTCTGGCTCAGAGAGGAGTTGGGACCTGCCGTTAAGGGAGCATGGGGAGCCACTGTCGGTTGGCCTTGGAGCCCCTTGGTTCCCAGGAACTCGCCTGTGGCTGGGCGGGACACCTCTCCCTTTGGCAGGGTTTCAGGGTCCGGACTGAGCAGGGCATGGGTTGTGTTTGAGCCCCCGCCCCCATCAGCCACTGAGAGGGTCGGACCTGGGATTGGGATATGAGTCGGGACTGAGTGTCTATTGTCCCTTGATGCCCTTACCCCAGTCCAGTCTTAACCCCATGTGTACATATCCTGATGTGTTGCTGTACATACTTTCGTTCCCTCTTTGCAGAGTGGCAAGGATTCTGAAACGCTTTGTCACATGACACAGGCGTATTGATGCCCTTGTGAGCGTAGTGCCTTGCCTGCCTGCTCACCTGTGCGTGTCACCGCAGCGTCCCGTGGCCGGCCCCCCACGGGAACGCGTCACTACAATTGTGGCGAACAAGGACACTTGGCCCGCGACTGTCCAAAAGGTCGACCGCCATCCCGAGGACGAGAACGCCGGCAATCACGGTTGAACACACCGGGACGAGATCAAAGTCGAGACACCAAGGGACGGTTTCGATCCCGCTCCAAGAGCAGAGAAAGGCCTACAACGGCCTAGAAAACAATTCCGAAGACCTGGTGGCGGACGTCCTCGAGAAGAGCTGAACACCACCACCAGCACCAATAAACCCGAAAAGAATTCGACGCTTGGAAGTGTCACTGTCGAAGGAACCGAACCTGAGCATGCGTCTCTGTTCACGGTTCGAGGGCGCATTTGCGCATGTGGTGAAGACTCCTTCGACTCCAGCGTGGAACTGTTGGTCGACTGTGGAGCGACTAGTGACTTTATGTCGATGCAAACGGCAAAGAGGGCGCGACTTCCCCTCTATAAACTGAGAAACCCTGGACATGTCTTGACAGCAGGAGGTGTCCAAGTCGAAGTACGGTACTACACGCGAGCTTATGTTCGAGTTGGAGAGCTTGTATTTCGTCATCACTTCAAGGTCTTGGAGATTTTGCCGGATGTAGTGCTTGGACTACCATGGCTTCGAAGCTACAATCCAACTGTCAACTGGAAGGAGCGATACGCCGACATCCAACATGGTTCGATTTCGTACCGGTTGTCTTTTGGCGAATCACGACATTCCACCCAGCTACAGTTTCAAGCAGCTTCAAAGCTGGACCTTCTTTCGATACTTTCATCCAGTTCCTCGAAAGCGAGTCCGGTTGGGAATCCTACCCCACATGCCAACGAACACCCTGACCTACACTCGTCGACACACGTTCAGCGCAGTACTGACATGTACGATGAGTCCGAAACGGGAGGGGGTATCACCGATGAGGAGTGCAGGGATATGGAGATTGAGTACATTTCGTTGCCGAAACTCAAAAGAGAGATCCGTCGATCTGATCTCACGGGAGATCAAGTATTTTTGTGTTGCATGCCTCGACCAGCAGTGCCGGTCGATGAAATGTATAAGATGCAAGCCAGCGATGGCAATGATGACGGGCTTGACCCTGTTTGACGCAAACTACCGAGTCGATTACACAAGTGGGCGGACCTCTACGACCGGGAGAAAGCGGAATATGGAGACCTACCTCCGCATCGACCTGGAAGAGACCATCGAATACGCCTCGATTCTGAAGAAAATCCACCGTGGGTACACCCTTACAAAATGGATCCGAGCCAACTAGATGAACTTCGACGACAATTGGACAAGTTGCATCGATCTGGTCGCATCAGACCATCCTCGAGTCCATACGGAGCGGGTTGCCTACTGGTGAAGAAAGCGAATGGTAAATGGCGTATGTGCGTCGACTACTGAGCGTTGAATACACGAACTGTACGAGATCGATATCCTTTACCATCGATCCAATCCATCTTGAGTACACTGGGGGGTTCCACCGTATTCTCAAAGATTGACCTTGTTAGTGGGTTCCACCAGATCCGAATTCAAGACGAAGATATCGAGAAAACCGCCTTCAACACACAATTTGGCGCCTTCGAGTGGGTTGTTATGCCCTTTGGCCTCTGCAATGCACCGTCGACGTTCCAACGCGTCGTGAATGATGTCCTGCGAGACCACTTGGGGATCTTTGTATGGGTGTACATTGACGACATCCTCGTCTTCTCGAAGGATGCGGACGAACACCAACGACACCTCGACCTGGTACATGACCTACTCCGTGAGCACCAGCTCTTCCCCTGCATCGATAGATCCACATTCTTTCAGAGTCGAGTGCCCTTCTGCGGATACATCATCGACCAAGATGGAGTACACATGGACCCCGAAAAGATCAAGGTCATTCGAGGTTGGCCTCCACCAACTACGGTTCATGAAGTTCGACAGTTCATTGGATTGTGTGGATTTTACCAGCAGTTTGTCGAAGGGTTCCAAGCTGTCGCAGCCCCTCTGACTGCAATGTTTAAGGCAGACTTCGAGTGGGAATGGACGGCCGTCCACCAAGCTTCCTTCGACAAGCTGAAGCAGGCGATGATCAGCGCGACACATCTCAGTGCTATCGACCCCCGACAGCCGTATCACCTGTACACAGACGCTTCGAAAGACTGCGTGGGTGCTACGCTGGCGCAACGATGTGCGCATGGGAAGTACAAGGGACATCTTCGACCTATTGCCTTCATGTCGCGGAAAATGCAGCCTGCCGAAACTCGATACCCGATTCGAGAACAGGAGTTGTTGGCCATCGTATTAGCCTTGAAACAATGGTTTCACCTACTTCGAGGACCGCAACAGGTGCACGTGCACACTGACCACGAAAGTCTTCGATATCTCAAGACCTGTCCTCAACCGCTGACACCACGGCAAGCACGATGGTCCCAATTCCTCGAGGAATACAACCTGACGTTGTGGTACGTGCCGGGCCTCGAGAACCCTGCGGCAGATGCCTGCTCTCGTTTAACTTCGCGGCAGTTGATGGAGATCGAAAATGCTACACGTACACGGGCTTTCGCAATTCCCCTGGTCGAAGACTGGGCTTCACTGGAAGGAGAACCTGTCAATGAGTTCCTACATGTACTTGAAGACACATTCTCTCATGACGAGGTGTGGCCCCAGCCGTACGACCACCTGTACGTTTCACTACGAAGCGGACGCTCCGTGGGGAAGGAACTTGACGCAGATGAGCTTGCGGAACCAGCCCTCCAATTCGACAACGAACCCGCCGTCAAGCCGGAGGACCTGGAGCCGCGACCGTCGAGCGCGACAACTGCGGAGCCGGAGGACCTGAAACTGGATCCAGCACCATCGGACGAGATCATGGCTGACAGTTCACACCAACCAAACATGCATCTCGATGAGGCTGGCAATGAGCCAGACACGTCTATTGACACCGACGACCTCCCCGATGTAAGCATGGATCGCCCCCTTCGAGTCACCTTTGGCAATGAACTCCGATACGCCCCGACCATGGCGGAACTGATTCGCTGTCGACGTCACCGTGACGGCACGTTGCAATCGGTTCCCTTGCCGAAAGTTGGGCCGAACACGCCGTACCCTTCGAGTCTTAAGGGTACACACCGCCGAGTACATCGACATTATCAGTGCAAAGACTTGACTTCGACAGCTGTGTGGGCGACAGCCTATCGGGAGGACCCCCGGACGAAACACGTCTACGAAGTCGCAATTCGAAGCCCTGCGGCACGGCACCAGCTTCGAGATGCCAAGTCGTCCTTCGATGATGGCAAATTCTTCCATTTGTCGATGATGGGCAAACGTGTGCTTGTTCCCCGAACGCTGGTTACGTCGATTGTGGCTATGTATCACGAGTCGGAGTTCTATGGCCACTCAGGAGTCCTTCGAACCATGGCCCTGATCAAGCGCGACTATGTGTGTTCACACCTACGACACTATGTCGAGCGATACATACTAAGTTGCGATGTCTGTCAAGCGGCGAAATCAAGACGAGTCGACACCGCCAGAGTCCCAAGACCCTTGCCGGTGCCCGACACCAAATGGCACAGCGTGTCCGTCGATTGGGTTTCGGGATTGCCGCCGACCACAAGGGGCCATGATGCCATCATGACTGTAGTCGACCGATTCTCCAAGCGTGGAATGTTCATCCCTTGTTGCAAGGATATGACAG
Source organism: Eutreptiella sp. 'Long Island Sound 2002' (assembly GCA_964036045.1). Taxonomy (NCBI): domain Eukaryota; phylum Euglenozoa; class Euglenophyceae; order Eutreptiales; family Eutreptiaceae; genus Eutreptiella; species Eutreptiella sp. 'Long Island Sound 2002'. The sequence goes on from OZ038389.1 coordinate 31,624,176, forward strand.
CCGACGACCTCATCTATGTGTTCCTACGTGAGGTTATTCGATTGAAAGGATGCCCTCGACAAATTGTTTCTGACCGAGACAAGCTGTTCGAGTCTCAGGCGTGGAAGGAGCTGGCCTAGCGCTTCAAGATTGAGATGCATCAAACAGTGGCCAACCGCCCTCGAGGCAATGGCCTGGCGGAGCGCAGTAATCAGTCCATCCTCCAGCGCCTGCGTACACACGGCATCTTCGGCAACAACGAGTGGGATGTCGACCTCCTGCTCGCGAAATCCAGTTCAACAACCTGACATCCAATAGTCTTCGACTATCCCCGTTCGAGATAGATGAAGGACGAACACCCCTTTTTCCATTGGATTTTCCCCGAATGACTTCTCATGCACATGAACCATCGACCGTGAATGATTACATGCAACGAGCGGAACGTACCTTCGATTCTGTGCGTGCAATGCTTGCCGAAGAACGTCGACACCAGATGCATGTGGTCCTGCAAATGGACCGACACGTTCGAGTGCCTGAAGTCGGTGAACGATGGTGGGTGTTGGTGCCTGAATATCGACATAAAGGGAAACTCGATGTTGTCTGGTGCGGCCCTTACAAAATACTCGAGGTACTGAACAAGGGCGAGAATGTCAAACTGGACATCCCTGCCCCCTTCGATGGGTTGCGAGTTTTCAATCGAGACAGCATAAAACCCTACGTCCATCGAGAGGGACAGCCGGTGTGGGAGTTTCCGATGCCCCCTGTCAAAACTGGAGAGTCTCCTCGACTTGTCAAAATTGTGGCTAGACGTCGAGTACGATCTAAAAAGCGCCGCACATTCCTGTACCGTTGTGAATGGGATGACGACACATGGTCTTGGGAGTCGAGCAAGGCTCTAGAAGAGGATCCTGTGTACCTTGAGTTCCTTCGACTCCACCCTGAGTAACTGAGTAACACCCTTACTCTTTTCTGCAGGGTGGTTTTTCGAAAAAACTCATGCGAGGTTCCGGGTCGAACACCGGAGCCTCCGCCTATGGTACTACATCCCGGACGCCCCGAGCTTCCTCTCGACCTCCGCCTTCTCGAGCGACATCGTCGAACGTCATCGATGTTGACGCGATTGAACCCCCAGCGAGGACGACTTCAACTGGTCGCTGCTTGTCGGTAGCATCAGCGCCAACTCGTCCGAATCGACCTCTCGATCCATTCGAACCGCCGCACTACAGCCAGTCGGCATATGCTGGGAGCTCGAAAGGAAAAGGAGGCCCGTCGAAAGGAGGCAAGGGAGGTGTGTTCCCTCGCGGAAAATTTGCGGGAATAGCGCCGAGTGGAAGACCCATCATAACAGGAGGCGCCGAAGGCTTGGAATGGCTGGAGATAGCCCTGGCCAGCCTGCCTGTTCTGGAACCGACGAAGGGAGGGACTCCACCCGACATGCCGCCGGAACTCTGTAAGCTGTACGGGCCCCCTCCCCCGGTCGATGCAGAATACTTTCGAGAGCGGTGCTCAAGCCCTGACTGGTTCGATTCTGATGATGAAGATCTTGCTTGCTACACGAGGTACGACGACTGATCTTCCTTCTTCTGTTCAGCGCCCGGATGGGTCGACAATTCTTGGACATCGAGGCCGAACACCTGGACATCGAGGTCATCCAGAGAGGATCCGAGTACCGGAGAGCCGAAAGTCGAAGACGACTGGGTCGACGAATCCTGGCATTCGAATGCCCCGAAAACACAAGCTTCTACTCGAACGAACCAATCCGACTCCTACTACCACGACACCGACTCCTATTACCACGACGATAACTACAACTACGACGCTGAATCCTGGCCACTCGAGTCCGACGACGAAGCAGAATATCCTTACGAACCCGCGCGGTCGACAGCACCACCCAGCTACGAATCTGTGCCGGTGCCAGAGTCGAAATGGCAGCCCTATAACATGCCGCAGTACAATCATGAAATCGAGACCATCGACGAACTTCGACACTTGGGAACGTTCGGATTGAAGCCACCCTATCGATTTGGGACACATGAAGATGATCCGATGAAGACGGAGTACACTAAGCTCGAACCATCGGTGCTCACTATTGCGTCGAGTACCATGGCTGGTCTTCGAAAGCCGCACACGTTCCTGAGCGAGAAACACTATGAAGTCGTGTCGAACGCAAATGCCGCCATTGTCGAGTTGGGCAAGACCATCTGCATCGACAGTTGGGGTCGAACCGCACCATTCCCGTACGAAATGGCTCGAAGTGCCCCTGACACGTCTTTCGATGAACATGGAAACCTTGGTGGTAAGCCAGGATACCAATGGTACACGAAAATCGAAATGGCTTGTCAAAACTTTCGAGCGGCCCTCATGAAATGGCGACATTATGATGAAGAGCTCGATTATGGATTCCGACAAGACCTCACCGAACATACCCTGCCGAGTCAAATTGCTCGACTCAACCGCATGCATCGAGAGATCTCGCGTATCGACGACCTGATAAATGTTGCGGATGGGATCGACCTGATCTTCAAGTAGCGACGCTTCTGGACCCACGAAAAGATGAGACGAGAAGCTCCCGTTGCAGTTTCGATTATGGGAGTTATCCGTGATCTTCAAAAGGTTTGCCAATCGAACGACTGGCTCTTCGAAGATCGAGCCCCCTTCCTTGCGTACAAAGTCGATTTGCTTCTTCGCCGACACCAACTGCGTGGCCTTCGAGGCACCTCTCGACTCGGATATAAACGCTATGGATGCGCTCCTCATCGAACGCAGGACCTTGCGGTCCAGCTCCAAGAATACTTTTGAATCGGAGAACAGGTCGAACCTTACGCGTACAACGCAGTCGCACCAGGCGCCCCCATCGACCTTGTCCAGTTGGCGACGATCTACCAAACTGGACCCGGACGACTCGGGTACCACGACTTCGATAGGGCAATCTGACGAGTTGCTGCCCTCCACTCATCGACTGAAGAGTATGTCAATCTTTTCCCTTTCGTGGATGCCCCCGATTTGGTTCGACGCCTGGGTACCTCGACATACCTCATGTCCCCCTACGAGGCCGGATACCAAGATGGACAACGTTGGCGTCGGACGGTCAGGTTTCGAAGGGACGTCTATGCTGACGAACGGGAGGAGATCGAGAAGACCGACTCGCCTGCGAGCGACCCGTTCCACCCGGACCCCCTCGATCACCGGTTCTTGTCGATGGAGTCGAATGCCTATCAGCACCACTTCGACATTCCGTTCTTCAAGTACCTCACGCCGATCCACGAAGACTTTAAGGCTGCACATCGACGCAAGGTCAGCTGCCGAGACCAAGTCCTCGAAGCGGTCATTGTCGACACGGCTTCGAGCCTTGTGACTGCAGAAGCGGTTCGATTCGCTCTGCAGAGCTCCCTCGCTGACGGCCACTATGTCCATCAACACCTCGGTCGACTCCAAGAAGAAGGTTCTCGAACCAAGACGCTGAAGCGGTATGGGGTGCTTCACCCATACCCGCTGCCCAGCCTGTGGCGCTCTTCGCCAGGCCAGATCAGGAATTTTCCTGTGGATGCTACGGCATCCTGATTTCTGTGGGATTTCTGTAAAATACCCCAGAAATCGTGATTTTACGTCTTTTTTGGGCTGGCGACGACAGTCGTCGCCTGCGGGACGCAGCCCCAGATCGAGAATTTAACTCTCGATTTCTAAAGATTTTAGGCAATTTTATTATTGTTTTATCGTTTTTAGAAATAAAAGATTATAGCGTGACCTTTTTCGCGGCGTTCCGCGAAGGTCCATTTTTGCGAAAAGTGGCGCGTTCACGCATTTTTCAAAAAATGCTGAGGCGATTCCAGGAATCGCCAAGACGCCTATGGCGTAGCCCAACAGTGGGCCTTTTCCTATGTAGGTTGAATTGGTACAGAAACGCGTCGTGTCGACTACGCGACGCGTTGGGGGGAGACGCGTGAAATGAGTGTTTTTGGCTCAAAAATCACTTTATTTCATTGTTTTTCGCCCAAAAACCACTGGTTGGCCCAGTTTGGGCAGGATCTCAGTGAAGATCCTGATGGCGACGCCTCGTAGCCGTCAGATTTTCTGATGGCGGCGACGCCGTCGCCTTCATTTCGTCTTCTTTTTTATGCTATTTTATAGTATAGAATTGTTACTTATACATTGTACATGTCAACGCATTTATTTTGTTACATTTACCATCTCTTTGTCCATAGACGCCAGATTGTGTCCGCGGACGCTCCCCGTGGGGTGAGCAAGGATTCCAAGACCATTTACGCAACTCCAATGGAATCGAAGTTTGGAATAGACTTCATGTAGTACTTGGAGAGGTTGGGGTGATGGGTTGAAGGATTTTCAATTTTTCCAATTTTTCTGTGGACGCACGGACATCACCCCCGCCGAAAATGCTTCAAAATGGTCTTGCCGCTGTGCGCGTGGTTCACTGGCGGACCTGTCGATGAGCTCCCACAACGTCGAGGCGACGCCTGCTGCCTGGTTTTCGACAACTCCCGCAGCGCAACAGACTGCAGCCTAAGGTATTGCACTGGTGGAAATACAGTGCAAGAAGGGACGCCTGGGCCAAGACTGGCCCCCAAGGCAACAGCAGCGACGACGACAGCCCTGAGATCAGCTCCAGGAGCTCCTGCGACGACGACGACGATCCCAGCAGAGGTCTTCAGGAAATCTGGACCCTGCAGCAGCTTGACGAGTGGTGTGGATGGCAAATCCCAAGAGCAACGACAGCAGGTCGCGCGCAGAGCGCCCCGCGTCCACCAGTAACCAAATCAGGCGCGTTAATTCGTCGCCTTGGGTTGGTTGACCCTCCGGGAGGTCCCTTCCTAAATTGGCGTGGGGCGCCTTGGGTAGGAAATGACCCTAAATCCCCCAAATCAGGTGCGTTCATTCGTCACCTTAGGTTGGGAATCGACCCTAAAAGGCACGAGGAATTCGTTGACTTGGGCAGGAAATGGCCCTAAATTCAAGCGCGAGGAATTTGTTGCCTTGGGTTTGACCCTAAATAATTTGTTCCGAATTTATTGAATTATTGATTTCCATGCCCATGGAGAAAAGTGGCCAATATGTGCGCCTAAGCGCCATCAGTCAGGGCGGAAGGCCCTGCAGCGCCCCTGGTCTGGTCACCAGAGGCTACGAGGAGTGCCAGGGACCAGTGTGGTCGCCTGAGGGGCAATTGCCCTATGAATATTTCAAGATCAAAAAAAAAATATTTTTTTAATTTTTTTACATGTGTGTGGTGTTCCCCCCCATGTAAATTACTCACGAAGCCCCCCCCCCCCCCACTGTCCTGCTGAATCAGAGTTGAAACCAGGGCACTGCAGGGGTCAGAGCGCCTCCTTGGCCTTGCCTTCCTTTGGATATAGGCAAGGCTTCTAAGGAGGGGGTCGAAGCGGTATGGGGTGCTTCACCCATACCCGCTGCCCAGCCTGTGGCGCTCTTCGCCAGGCCAGATCAGGAATTTTCCTGTGGATGCTACGGCATCCTGATTTCTGTGGGATTTCTGTAAAATACCCCAGAAATCGTGATTTTACGTCTTTTTTGGGCTGGCGACGACAGTCGTCGCCTGCGGGACGCAGCCCCAGATCGAGAATTTAACTCTCGATTTCTAAAGATTTTAGGCAATTTTATTATTGTTTTATCGTTTTTAGAAATAAAAGATTATAGCGTGACCTTTTTCCCGGCGTTCCGCGAAGGTCCATTTTTGCGAAAAGTGGCGCGTTCACGCATTTTTCAAAAAATGCTGAGGCAATTCCAGGAATCGCCCAGACGCCTATGGAGTAGCCCAACAGTGGGCCTTATCATATGTAGGTTGAATTGGTACAGAAACGCGTCGTGTCGACTACGCGACGCGTTGGGGGGAGATGCGTGAAATGAGTGTTTTTGGCTCAAAAATCACTTTATTTCATTGTTTTTCGCCCAAAAACCACTGGTTGGCCCAGTTTGGGCAGGATCTCAGTGGAGATCCTGATGGCGACGCCTCGTAGCCGTCAGATTTTCTGATGGCGGCGACGCCGTCGCCTTCATTTTGTCTTCTTTTTTATGCTATTTTATAGTATAGAATTGTTACTTATACATTGTACATGTCAACGCATTTATTTTGTTACAATTACCATCTCTTTGTCCATAGACGCCAGATTGTGTCCGCGGACGCTCCCCGTGGGGTGAGCAAGGATTCCAAGACCATTTACGCAACTCCAATGGAATCGAAGTTTGGAATAGACTTCATGTAGTACTTGGAGAGGTTGGGGTGATGGGTTGAAGGATTTTCAATTTTTCCAATTTTTCTGTGGACGCACGGACATCACCCCCGCCGAAAATGCTTCATTGAGATCGTCGACCGATATGCCCTCGGCCCTGAGAAGGACGACATCAGCGCCGTCATTGTCGTACGACGACTTTCGATTGCCGACACGCCGTGGTGGCGGGTCGATACGCGAACTGGTCAGTTCTACCACAGCATGGCCGCTGGTACTGGTTCGAAGGAAACCTATCGATGGTCTACTGGTCGACATGACGGATACTCCTTCGAGGTCACCAATCGGGCCGATCTGTGGAGTGAGGACGCTTGGAAACCGTCGAGCCTCTGGGATTTCTATTCGACCAGGGCACAGACACTGGGACCTGGACAATTTCGAGCGCTTGCCCGTGAACATGTCTTCGTATTCCAGTACAAGTGTCCCGTCGATGACCGACCTGGTGATCCCAACCTTCGATTGCTGAACCATCGATCTGGTATCCTGATTCAGAAGCGTGCTCTCGACAGCGATATCCGTCGACACTATACGGGTCATGACACCTTCAAGTTCATGGCTGGCGTTGAGACACTGAAGGAAGTGCATGAACTATGTCGACTTCCCGTGGATCCTTCGTATACGTACACGTGGGTCAGGGACTGCTGATTCGACATGTCTGGATGCCAAGTAATGGCTGATTCGACATGTCTGGATGCCAAGTAATGGCTTACTCGACAGTCTGGATGCCATTAATGGTATCGAATGCTCCATATGCCTGTCGAGCTGACGGATGTACAGGCCTGTTGGTCTGCTGAGCATCCAGCTTCGATGCTATGGTATGTTATGGTTCGACGTGCCCACAGCCTTGCTGCGGGTACAGCGCCCGTGCAGTGTGCCTGGCGAGGTTGTCTTCTGCAGCCTCCGCCGAAGGCGGCAGCCGTGGCAAAGTCGAACACGGCGTGTGAATGAGGCGCTGACGACGGGTGTCCCATGACTGCACCTCGGTGTGTGATCTCGACCAGAATTGGTCCACTGTTTCGACCAGGATTGGTCCACTGTTATGCTTCTGTAGCGAGCACATGTCGAGGCCCAAAATTTTTTTTTTCTGTCTGGGCCTGCTTTAATTCGACATTGTGACGCCCGCCCAGGTGAGTGAGACCTCTTCGAGGTCTCAACGGGGGGGTAGTGTTATGGCTTCGAACAGCAGCAGCGCAACAGCGCAGCGCAACAGCGCAACAGCGCGCAAATCGCAAGTCGCAGTCGCAATCGCGCTGACAGTCTGTGAAGAATAAAGAAGCATCGAATGCCAACTGTGAATGAGCGCTGTAAGATACTTCGATCTTGAACAGGGTTTATGTCTTCGAGATTGTGTTATTATTGGTGCCCCGTCTAAAGATCCTGCGAGGTTTGTCGATTGGGATTTTGGATTTCGGATTTTGAGAAACAAAGAGGCACAGGAGTACAGTCGAGTTCCCAAGAAACAAACCACAACACCTGGGTATGCACCCTTGAGTGGGTTGAGGAGAGGACCAGAGTCTCTGGGAGGCAGGAGTAGAGGATCAGGAAGATCCTCCAACAGGTCCCTGACGCGGTCGGAGATCAACGAGGTGCTCCGAGGAGCCACTTCGAAAATCGTGGGCGACCTCACGCAAGAGATCAGGGAGAAACTGGAGCCCCTGATGATCCCGTCCCATGCGTCACCTATGACGGTGGGAATGTCACCCCACCGAGTACAGGCTAACCACCTGGCGGCAGGGTTGACAAATACCCTGGGGAGCCTGAGGAGCCGACCGATGCTGACTCCTGCAGCAGTACCGAGAAGTCCATTCGTCCCGAGAACGGCCCAGCCGCCCTACAGCCACGTGACGAACTCGACGAGGGCTGAGCTGGACCAGCTGGGGCTGACAGCCTTAAGGGCTATGGTGGACGTAGAGCCTTATGGCTCTAGTGACCTTGGCGGAGACCCCTCCGATGACGAGCCGCCGTCGATGGATTCTTCTTCGCCCTCAGATGACGAAGACCCTGAGGACCCCGAGAACCCCAAGGGTAAGAAGAAGAAGAAGAAGAAGAAGAAGACCCGACGCCCTGAAGGACGCCGAGCTCAGGAGGCGAAGGCTATTGCCACCTCCAAGATAGTGGTCAACCTGCCTGAGTTCACAGGCAAGGACCTCAGCGAGTTCGCTGAGAACTTTGGCCGGTTCCTACGACTGACCGGCCAAACCCACGCGAGTGGGCGAGTGAAGTGCGATCTGCTCCTGCAGTGCTGCAAGACCAAGTACCTGGAGAAGCAGGTCAGGCAGATCGTAACTAACTCCGCCACCTTTGCCGACGTGTTGGTTGCCCTGGAGAGGCAGTACCCGACCTACGAGACCGACCTCTCCATCAGGGCCGAGATCCAGAACCTGCCCGTGCTGCCCAACAACCCCAAACCTGGCAGGGACTCCGAGCTGTTGGCTGACCTGGACCACTGGGCGGGACGACTGACGCCCGGTTCCTACAGCAGCGACGACCTGTTGTTCTGGTTGTGCGCCAAGCTCCCCCGAGAGCTATGGGACGAGTGCCGTTTGACGGCTGAGCGCAAGGCTAGATCCCTCCGCTACGAGGATCTATGCGTGCTGCTCCTGGAGATGGCGCTGGAGAAGGAGAGCGACCAGCACCTGAACAACTACCGTCCTGGTGGTGGAGGTTCTGGAGGCAAAGGGTACCAAGGGTCCCGACCTGGGCAGGGGACTACCCCCAAACACACCCACGCCCGTCTAATGGAGAACGTGAAGGAGCTATTCTGGTGTGATGCCAGAGATGAGCAGGGCCACCTGCAGCACGCCTCTGACTGCGAGCAGCGAGACTGCTTCGTCGTCCAGGGGAAGCAGCAGGAGAAGATCACCGGCGCCAAAGTGAAGCTGCCGGATCATTACCGCTGCACCATCACGTGTGCATTCTGCGGTAAGCGGAAGCACTACGAGGATGAGTGCTACCATAAGCAACGCCTATCGGCGAAGCTTAAGGGGGAAGATCCTGGCAAAAGCTCAGGCAAAGGTGGAGGCAAGGCCAAAGGCAACGACTCCGGCAAGGGCAAGTCGAAAGGACGTGGTCAAGGTGGTCAAGACAAGGGTCAAGGTGGACGAGGAGGAGGCGCTAACCGCCAGCCCAACAACAAGAACAAGGACAAGAACGGAGGCAACCCCAACCCTAATCCAGGGGGGAACTCCGAGCCCTCTGGAGGGCAGTCTGGACCTACCACACGCTCACAGACGCAGGCCCAGCAAGAACAAGGAGCCAAGCGTGAGCATGAAGGTGGTGATGACGGCAACGCTAAGAAGAGGAGCCGTTTCATGAGGATGGCCCGCAAATTGCGGAACAAGGGGTTCGAGGTGACTCGTCCCGCGGAATTCTGACGGGGACGCTCTGGTGGCACCCAAGACCTGGTGTTTTGGGTACGTATCCGACTAGGGGGACGTGAATACCTGGGGGTACTGGATACTGGCGCCACAATATCGATAGTGGCCAAGAAAATTTTACCTTGTGGGAGCCTGAAGAACACCATGACCACCGCCGCTATACGCATGGGGGATGGACATGTGGTGCACAGCTGCGGGGACTGTGAAGTGGAGGTACCTATGGGCTCCAGGACTATCGCCCATCGGTTCTATGTGATGGACACTGAGGCCTTCGACTTTGTACTGGGTACTGACTTCTTCGTGCAGCACTCCCAGATACAATCCCTGACGCTGCAAGCGCCCTACCTCCTGTACGTGGACCACGGCAGTGGCAGAGAGTCTGTGCCACTGGAGCAGTCGGAACATACCTCGAGTTACCTGAGACTATCGAAGGAGGAGCCCTCGAACATGATGGCGGCCTCCAAAACTGAGGACTATCAACTATTGGGGGAAGTCCTAGACCAAGGTCTGAAGGAGTTGGGTTACTCTCGAGAAGACCTGAGTGTGGAGTTGTTCGCCAGCGACAAGCAACATGTACTGGACCTATACTGCAGCAAGGGGAAGAACTGCAGCTACAAATTTTACTGGCCCTCTTTCGGGATGGCCTACGGGAACCCCAGATTCAGTGAATTGGGGAAGGTGCTGACCAAGGTGGCCTTGGAACGTTCCCGTATGGTCCTGTGTTCCCCCGATTGGGGAGCCCATGGGGGCAACGAGTACTGGCGAACCCTCCTTGACAAGCTGACTGTCAGCTCTGTGCGGTTACCTGACGAGGCCATCTACGTGCCTCTGGGACGCAAGACGCCCATTGGGAAGCCCGGATGGGGGAGTATGCTAAGCGTGGTGGACGGAGGTCTTACCTCCATTCCCTGGGAGGATCTGGACCCGACTCTGGTCCAGGCTATACAGCAAGAAAGCGACGGACTCGCCTTGGGTGACTTGAAGGATCGACTACGACCTCAAGATGCTGTTGAGACTACACCCGGAGGAGATGAGTACGTCGTGACTGACACTAACGCCCCCAACTCCCCCTGTCATGTACCTGTACCTGATGGAGTCTCTGAGTGTGGACTATCTGAGCTACCTAGCTCTATCCACTCAGACGACGAAACTGAGCACGACGCCTTCTTTGTGCAGACCGCGGTGGAGGAAGTGGAGAACGCCGAGTACGTCACCCCACTAAAACCCCTACTCTCCATGAGGGTGGAAGACCCCGTGGATGAAGAGCTGGACCCTCGATCCAGGCTCAGGGAGTATGTGGATTCCAAGAGGAAGTTGGTGGCGAAAAAGCTATGCTACGCGAAGCCTACCCGCAGCTCGTGGCCATTGAAGCAAGGACGTATGGGAGACCTATCCCAATTGAAGGAGGACCTCGAACAGAAGATCACCACCTGGCAAAGGGAGGTAGATCTCAAGCTCATGAAGAGCGTGTGGGGCGCCCATGTGAGGACCCCAGAGGAGGACGACCTCTCGGAGGAATGTGTATGTGAACCCCCTCGAGCGTGCCTATGTTGCCATCGTCCACCGGAGATGGTCGAGCAAGACCTTCTATATGCCTACCAAGGGCTGAAGGATGCTACCGCGGGTGAAGAGTCGGTGGAGGACCACCTCCCGACGTCTATTCAAGGGGCAAGCAACTTACACTCCGACGAGGACATGGAGGACAAGATCAAGGTATTGGACCCGCGGGTACAGAAGCTGATAAGGACCTATCTGGAGGTGTTCGGAGAACTACCCCCTCCAGCGTCATGTGACAAGCTGGTACAGATGGACCTCAAGCTGAAACCCGAGTTCGTGGGTCACAAGATACGGAGGAGACCCTATCCAGCTCCTAAAGAGCAGGCCGACGAGATTGAGCGACAGATACAGGAGTGTATTGACGCTGGCCTAGTCCTGGAGTACAAGGACGGGGACTACCCCCTACACTGCAGCCCCTGTTTCCTGGTGGCTAAACCTGGGTCTACAGCCAAACGGCGGTAGTGGACTACGGAGAGCTGAACAAGAAGACGCTGAACCACTCAGGGTTCATTCCCAATATGGAGTCTACCCTGGAGAAGATAGCCTCCTGTCGCTACAAGACCAAGATGGACAAGCGAAGTTGATTCTGGCAAGTGGACCTGACGCCCAACGCGCAGGAACTACTGGCCTTCATGACCCCTCAGGGGAGGGTATTCAAGTGGAAGGTTATGCCATTTGGCGTGGCTAACGCACCCGCTCTGTTCCAAGAGCTGATGAACAAGATCTTGTCCATCCTACGAAGGGGACCTAAGGTGCAGGAGCTCATATCCCGTGGGGCCCAGATGGAGGCTCACATCGACGATGTATGCCTCGGGACCAATACCCAGGAGGATCACCTAATCCTCTTGGGTGAGTTCTTTGCGGTCTGCCAGGAGAACCACACACGACTCAAGCTGGAGAAGTGTGAGTTCATGCAGCAGACCATGCAGTACCTGGGGTTTGACGTTGGCTATGGGTGGTGGACCCCAGCGGCCTCTAAGGCCAAACCCCTGATGGATGCCAAGGTACGACACGAAGACCCCAAGAAAGGACTTCATGATGTACGCAGTTTCATTGGGGCGTGCAACTTCTATCGCCGCCACATCAAGAACTTCACCTATACCAGCGCCGTTCTGACGGACTTGATCAAGAAGAGTACTACTTGGCGCTGGGGCCCACAAGAGCAACAAGCGTTTAACGAGCTCAAAGACAAGGTAGCCAACGCTAAGTGCTTGGGCGTGCCTAGGGCACAAGGGGAGATTATCCTGGTGACCGACGCCAGCAATGTGGGCGGTGGTGGAACGTTGTTCCAATGGCAAGCACTAGAGAAGGAGGAGTTCGACTCGGCCATTTCCCAATGGGGGACGGAAGGTCTCAACCGAGATGGAACCCTCAAGCACAGCTACCCTGACAACAAGTGGGTCCTAGTACCTCTGGGCCACTGGAACTGGAAGTGGAACCAGGCCAGGGGGAACTACTCCACCTATGAGCAGGAATTGCTCGCGGGTATGCTGGTGCTATCCTCACAAGCACGATGAAAGTGCTGCCCTAGGTCGTGGATGGTGCCGGAGGGCTCAGGGCCGGCAAGACCGGGGGGGCAGGCACGCGAGGAGTCGACCTGAACGCTGCTGTTGGGGGCAGAACCGGATACACGGACACCAACGGAGGCAAGAGCGGCGACAACGGAGGCAAGATCCATGCTGATTGTTATCCGGCAAAAAATCCCAGTCTATGAAGAAAATTGATGCGGATATTCCTAAGTACATCTGAGTGTCCATATCCATCTGAAAACATTTATAAAAATCCGATTGTGAAAAAATATTTGGCCGATCTGGCTCGCGCACGCGCGTCAGCGGCAAATGGCCATTCCGGGTAAATGATCGGAACGCGGCGGATTTACGATGAATGGACCGCGGAATCAGATCTGGCACATCAGAAATATATAGGTGTGATCCTGAGACTGAGCTGCGGGGCGGCGATTCCGCCGAAGCAGAGAAAATGACCAAAATGTAGCCAATGTGGGGCAGATCTGTGAAAATCTGAGCAGATGGGGGTTAGCCGCACTTACACTCCCCCTCCAAAAACACACTGGGGTGTGTCGCTACGTCAACGAAGAACGTAGTGCGGGTAAGTCCCAGAAAAAAATAGAAATGTAGCCTCGATGGGGCGAAATCTGCTTGATCTGACCTGATTTGGGCTGAATTGGCACTGAATCAGGATGGATGAACCTGAAATGAGACAGAATGAGGAGTGACGAACAGTCCTCCGGGCAGTAAAACATTAGGTTAAGGGCTAAAAAGCATGTAAACGTATCGAGAATCGATACCAAACCATGCCCTGGTTGAGAATGAAGTAGGTTATTGGTGGATTGAGTGGGAGAATCAAGAAATGGAGTGACATCTCGGCGCTCTGGCACAGTTTAGCTGTCGCGGGCACGCTACAGTGTCCTCCACGTACTCTACATCGTGTTACTCCCGCTTTTCTCGTTCTGAAAAGTGCAGCATGTGCTTCAGATTTGGCGCATCTGGTGGATGATCACAAGATTCAGCAAGATTGAGAATCAATTTGAGCAGAGATGAAGGAGATGAAACAATCACAGAGAGGGAAAACAAATACAAATGTAGTCTGCAAGCCCTAAGTGAACAGAAAAACATCAGCGTCAACGAAGTTAGGCGAAGCCGTAAACAGATCTTCGAGGAATGAGAAGAGATGACAAGGAAATCAACCTAAACTGTCCTAAAATGAGGGAATTTGCTCATTTTCCTAAGATGAAGGTGAAATGTAGCGGAATGTCTAGAACTGAAACTACTAACACCTTCGTTTAGACTAGAGTTAATATATATTGTCGTTTATTCAGCTGAATTGTGCTTTCCGGCACGTTGGTTCGCGAGCATCCAACAGATTCCATGAAAATGTGGATCATGTGATGATGCATCATGATGGGACATGATAGCCCTGGATCCTTGGCATGTACCGCGCCGAAGGTTCGCTGAAGGCGCTTTACTGACAGTATATAACTGAGAGACACCGAATAGTCCTTTATTTACAGTGGCGGCGGTGTCAATCGACTTGGACAAGGCCCATCTTTCGATTGAGTCCCACAAGACACTTGGATTCACCATTTTCGACAGTTTCAGGTCGGATTGAGCTCACATTGGCGTGTGCCAAAAATACACCGAAGCTTACGGAAGCTCTGAGGTCCGAGAGGAGAAAGTGCTGCCCTGGGTCGTTGATGGTGCCGGAGGGCTCGGGGCCGGCAAGACCAGTGGGGCAGGCACGCGAGGAGTCGACCTGAACGTTGTTATTGGGGGTAGAACCGGAGACTCGAACACCCACGGAGGCAAGAGCAGCAACAACTGAGGCAAGATCCATGTTGAGTATTGTCCGGCAGAAAATCCCAGTCTATGAAGAAAATTGATGCGAATTATTCTAAATACATCTGAGTGTCCAAAACTGTCTGAAAAGATTTAAATAATCCAATTATGTAAAAATGTTTGGCCGATCTGGCCCGCGAGCGCGCGTCAGCGGCAAATGGCGATTCCAGCTAAAATAGCGGAACGCGGCGGATTTACGGGCAATGGACCGCGGAATCAAATCCGGCATATCAGAAATATATAGGAAATATCCTGAGACTGAGCTGCGAGGCAGCAATTCCGCCGAAGCAAAGAAAATGACCAAAATGTAGCCAATCTGGGCAGAATGTCTGAAAATCTGAGCAGATGGGGCTAGCCGCACTTACACTCCCCCTCCAAAAACACACTGGGGTGTGTCGCTACGTCAACGAAGAACGTAGTGCGGGTAAGTCCCAGAAAAAAATAGAAATGTAGCCTCGATGGGGCGAAATCTGCTTGATCTGACCTGATTTGGACTGAATTGGCACTGAATCAGGCTGGATGAACCTGAAATGAGACAGAATGAGAAGTGACGAACAGTCCTCCGTGCAGTAAAACATTAGGTCAAGGGCTAAAAAGCATGTAAACGTATCGAGAATCGATACCAAACCATGCATTGGTTGAGAATGAGGTAGATTATTGGTGGATTGAGTGGGGGGATCAAGAATTGGAGTGACATCTCAGCGCTCTGGCACAGTTTCGCTGTCGCGGGCACGCTACGGTGTCCTCGCCGAACGCTACATCGTGTTACTTCCGCTTTTCTCGTTCTGAAAAGTGCAGCATGTGCTTCAGATGTGGCGCATCTGGTGGATGATCACAAGATTCAGCAAATTTGAGAGTTAATTTGGGCAGAGATGAAGGAGATTAAACAATCACAGAGAGGTAAAACAATTACAAATGTTGTCTACAGACCCTATGTGCACAGAAGATCATAAGCGTCAACGAAGTTAGGCAAAGCCGTCGACAGATCTTCGAGGAATGAGAAGAGATGACAAGGAAATCAATCTGAATTGTCCTAAAATCAGCAAATTCCCTGAGATGAAGGTGAAATGAAGCGGAATGTCTACAACTGAAACTACTAACACTTTCGTTAAGACTAGAGTTAATATATATTGTCGTTTATTCAGCTCAATTGTGCTTTCCGGCACGTTGGTTCGCGAGCATCTAACAGATTCTATGAAAATGTGGATCATGTGATGATGCATCATGATGGGACATGATGGCCCTGGATCCTTGGCATGTAACGCGCCGAAGGTTCGCTGAAGGCGCTTTACTGACAGTATATAACTGAGAGACACCGTATTTACAGTGGCGGCGGTGTCAATCGACTTGGACAAGGCCAATCTTTCCAATGAGTCCCACAAGACACTTGGATTCACCATTTTCGACAGTTTCAGGTCGGATTGAGCTCACATTGGCGTGTGCCAAAAAATACAACGAAGCTTACGGACTTCAGAGGTTGCTTTTAGAAGTCCCTAGAGCTCCTATCTGAAGGTTGTCTGAACAATTGACGTCTGGGTTTCGTACAACAGTGGCAGAATGATGGACAAACCTGAGAAATTCAAGGCAAATTTGAGGATCCTGGATCTGAATCTGGACTTTGGCTTTAGCATCACAGCAAATGAAGGTACGATCTGAGTTCCTGGCGTCGCATCTGGTGCAGCCAGTACTACAGGGGGTGCCTGTAGGGGTGAATGTCGCTGCGCAGCGTTTTTACTATGTACATTTGCTTCCATCTGCACGAGTAGCCAAATTCCAAAGATGCACAGACCAACAGAGACAAGATTACCCCGAATCTGCCTGAATTAAGCCTGAGTTTGGTTTTTTCTGAACACGGCAGCACACTCCGTGGCTTTCGGCTTTCGACTTTCGATACGCTACCGAACGGAGACCAAAGAAAAAGTGATGGATTGACGTCAAATTATCAAACATTCGCAGTTTTCCACATCATGACATAAACAGAATGAATGAACAGTGGATTGAGCAGAATGTGGTAGGATGGCTTCCTCAATTCGGCCAAGCACGAATACATGTGATCACCAACCTGTCTGGCCTGGCCCTCGTACGGCTTGGGCGCTGCAAATCAGCGGCCGAACTTGAAGCTTGGTCCTCATTTGGCTCCTGGGCTGGCCTGACCGCAGGAGGGGGGATCGACGGATCAGCCCTGGAATGTGGCTGCTGAGGGCCGTAAAAGGCTGGATCTCGATTCACCACAGGTCGTTTTCCGTCGCTCTCCACTTGTCTGTCTGGTTTCGACAAACAATCTGTCAGGAGTACTCCAATTTCGGGGTGCTTCTTGAGGAAGTCGATGAACCCCTTGGTGTACCCATGGACAAAAGATTGGGCTGGTTCCCAGTTGTTGTGACTGGAATCAAAGCCCCTCCACTCACACAGAAATTCCCATTCGCCCTTGGCATCACGTCTTGCTTCAACAATCCTCTTGAGTTCGTACTTTCCCCCTTCGATGACCCGATCAGACAAATGTTTCGCAGTCCAAAAAAGGGGTTTAACCCGATCCTTGGGGGAGGGGATCTCTCTCTTGAGGCGATCGCCCGAAACGTCAATTTCCCTGCTGACATCAACACGAATCCTCCACCTGTTCTCACCAAGACGCGCTGTAACAGCGAATGGCCCCTCCCACAAGGGAAGAAGCTTGTCATCTCCGTCCAGGGTGGTTTCGGATTTTCGAAGCCAAACTCGATCATCGACTTCAAAATTGTGGGGGTTTTTTCGGCCTTGATTCTGGACCCAAAGCCAGTCAGCTTGATGCTTCTCGATTAATTTCGACACAGTTTTATCTGCTCGTTGGACTTCGTCCAAAAACAGCGAAGCATCTTTACAGGGGCGAGGATTATTCAACGGCATGTTCCACCAACACTTCTTTCGTCCAAAGACAATTTCATTTGGAGAAAGGCCATGATACAAAGGCGTGTTGTGGTAACGGCGAAGCAATGCGAAGAGAACTTCAAGCCAGTGGAAATCCTTTTCACTCGCGAGCTCCTTACGAAGCATGTTTATAACAGAGCGGCCGGCTCTTTCGCCAGGCAACGCTCGATGCGAGTGGATTTCACACCTGAGGTGGTGGATTCCAAGGCGAGCACATAATTCTCTCCACCATTCGGAGGTGTACTCTTTGCCTGAATCCGTCACCACCTCGGATGGGACGTCCCAGCCTCCCATCCAGGTCTGCGCGCACCATTTGGCGGCAGCCTTGCCAGTCATCGACTCGATGTTGCAAGGCAACACCTGCATGTAGCCGGAATGACGGCACTGAATAAGGAGCACACCATTGACTTTTTTATTAGTCCAATGGCACTCTTCGTCATCGAGTTCACCGAGATAGAAGAAATCACTGGTGACTCTGTTAAAGAGGCGCTCCGGAATAGGATGAGGCCTCAGATGGCCGTGCTTCTTCGCGCTGGGGGGCGTCGAGACAGCACATTGGGCGCATCCGGCGGCTACTTTCATGCAGTGAGTATATAGCCGTGAGCCAAACAACCTATGTTTAATCATCGACCACAGTCGACGGCCATGTGCGTGGGGGGACTCCCATTTGTGCCACCAGTTTAACACTCGGGGGGCTAGGGCGTCTGGCACACACAATTTACCCTCCATCCACAGCTTCCCCCCATCCAACGAATACTCAGGAAAAATCCCATCCTTGTGAGCATCTTTGGATTTGAGATTTCCAAAGACCTCTTTAAACATGGGATCCTGCAGGTAATCGGACGTCCAGTCACGGATTATCAGGGAATCTTTAGGCAGGGGTGGAGTTTTGGCCGGATCTCGACGCTTAATGCCCTGGATCAACCGAAATCGACTTACTTGTCGGGTATAGTCAAACCGTTTCACACTCCCTGAGGAGGGATCGGTGACTTTTTCCACGACTTTCAGTGTTTTGGTGCAGATCTCATGAGCATGCGCCGGATCTGAGATGGCCGTGATGTCGTGACACGGCAATGCGTGCTGTTTAACAGCGCACTGCATGCATGCACGTCGAATGAGTTTCTTTTCTTCCTGATCCCATTCGATGATGACATGGCGGTCCTGCTCCGTACCATGGATGTTGGTACTTTGCAGCCCCTCTAAGGCGGGGTAAGCCCATCGGCTCAGAGCATCCGCTACCGTGTTGTGTTTTCCAGGCAAATACGACACATGGAGGTCAAACAGAGAGAGAAATTCGTGCCATCTGGCCCGTCGACCAGCTGGGCTCGCGACAGTATCAATGTGTTCAGTGGCCCAATACTCCAGAGATCGATGATCCGTCAGGACCTCGACTCGATTGGTGCCAACCCACGATTGGTACTTTTTTAGAGCGCAGATTATGGCGTACGTTTCTTGCTCACGCGGCGACCATTGCATCTGGCGTGGGGCTAGCTTCAGAGACCAAAATGCAAGAGGGTAATGATCGCCGGTGGCTTCATCAACCTGTTCAAGGACAGCTCCGATCGCGTACCTAGAAGCGTCGGTTCTAATGTAGAAGGGTCGGTCAAATTGGGGCACATGCAACGTGGCGACTTCACAGAGGGCCGCCTTCAAGTGATGGAAGGCCTCCTCGCACTCGTCAGTCCACTTGACACGAACCTTTGAACCTGCCTTGCCCGCATCTCTCCCTACCTTCAATAATTCAGTGAGGGGGGCAGCAAATTTGGCATAATTCGGCACAAAAGTGTGGTAAAAATTGCAACAACCCAGGAATCCTCTCAACTCCGTGATCGTCTCAGGGCGCTTCCACTTCTGAATAGCGACGAGCTTCCCTGGACTGGGTCGTCGGGTGCCATTCTCTAGGAGAGAACCACAAAATTCGACTGATTTTAAAAATAATTTTCCCTTCTTTGGCCCACAAATCAGCTGATTGGCGTCAAGAATGTCCAAAACTTGGTTCAGCTGCTTCTCATGTAGGGCCACCAGCTCGGCTTCGGTCAGTCCCTCCCCTTCCGTCGCGATGATTATGTCATCTATGTACACGCTCACGAAGGCACGAAGCTCAGGATGAGCTGAAAAAAGCACATCTTCCATCATTCTTTGAAAAAACGAGGGGGCGTTCTTCAGGCCCATGGGCATGACCGTCCATTGGACTGGGCCACATGGCGTGCACATACAGGTGAGAGGTCGGCTGTCCTTCCTCAACGGCATTTGGTGAAAGCCGTGACGGAGATCCAGCACAGAAAACAAACGACCTCTTGCCCTCTTGGCGATTTCCTCCTCAATGAGGGGCAGGGGGTGTGAATCCGCCTTGGTTTCGGCGTTGAGATTGCGAAAATCAACAACCATTCGCCAACCATCAATAGTGTTCTGGTCTGCAGGCGGTGGCTTCGGGACTGTGAAGGGTGCACAGCACCATTCGCTGGTCATACAACCCTCAAGCCAACCAAATTCCCTGAGATTTCTCTCGATGATTTTTCTGAGTATCTCATGTTTGTGTCCATGATATTAAAAAGGGCGCTGTTTTTTTGCCTTGTACCCTTCACGAAGCTCGATGAAGGCTTCACCGAACTGTCCACGGACAGGGGGGTCTTTGATCAACTTCCCTGAAAGGGTTATGTCCTTCCGTTCCTCAAAAGTCTTTTCTCTTGACTTGGAACACAATTCAGTGTCCACCTGATCGCCAGGAATTACTGTCGAAAAAACTTTGGCGACTTCTTCGGCTTTGGCAGGAAGAATCTTCTTACGGATGTCCCTAAACAGGTCCGTATCAACTGCCTCTTGAAGATAGGTGGGTCGTGTGTCGAAATCCCAGAGATTCTCTTCGTGATCCAGCTCCTCGAAAGGATCCATGAAAGCTTCCACCGGGGGTTTTTCATAAAAAACTCTGAATTTGCGGCGCGATTTGGAATTTTTCTTCGCCCGTGCACTGAAGATTCTTTTCGATGTCGATCGTATTGGGGAAGAGGGAGACGAGGCGGATCCATTGGACGTTGGATCACCTTGGGTATCTGACGGACAAAAATCAGAAAAAATAGATTCATCATCAGTACCACGCTCAACCTCAGATTCAGACCCAACACAAGAATCAGTACCAGAATCAGCAGAATTAGAGTCAGAAAGCTTTCCATCCACCAGGAATGCAAGCGAACTCCAGGACCGCTGTGGCAGGGGACCTGTGTCGTCCCTGGCATACAGCTTAATCTTCCTGGGAAGTTCGATGTAATCTACACAAATGTCTTGTAATTCCTGAAACCAAGGCTTGTCGTCCCACAAGGGCACAACTAAAATTGCCTGGGTTTTATCTTGCTTGATTTTGTGGATGACCTGCTGGATTAAGTGAAACGGAGGATTAATCCACAACTTCTTGTCCCATTTATGGGTCCAAGCGTCGCTAAAGTGCTTGTCAAAGCGCTTGTTCTCGCGGTTAGCAAAGGCATCATACTGGGGCCAAAAGGAATGGTGTTCATGAAAATATTCACAAATTGCATCGCGCCATTTGTCGACAACTCTGTAGGATGAAGAGTGCCAGCGCGAAGGGCGTCGTGGCTGGGAGTCCCTACGAAGACATTCTAACTCCTGGGAGTAATCAGCACTCCCATTCACCTCTGCAATGGTGACATCTTCACCAAATTTTGGTGTCACCTTTTGCTTCAAAAATTCTTCTGCACTTTTAAACCCTGCATGCAAAAAACGAAATTCAGGACGCTCCAAGGGACCTGACTCCAGCAAAAAACAACGACGATGACCTACGGGCGCTACCCTGTTCTTGCGAAGCCAAGGATGGCCCAAATAAAGGTCATACTTTATGTCGGCACGATAGAAGTAGTCATCCTTAAGGACAACTTCTTCCACATTTTGCTCTTCCCAAAGGTCTTGAGCGACCAAATGAGTTGATATATAACAACCGCGTTGCCCACCTGCGAGAGAATGTCCAGAAACTCCCTCGAGGGTAACAGGATGAGGCGACTCAAACACGCAGTCGTCGGGTAAGAATGAATTTGATTGGAGATTTACCTCTGATCCATTGTCACACAAACAAGTGGCGAGGTGGAAATTTCCCTTGCAATCAGAGACCCACAGCTTTGTGACAAACTGACGGGCCCTGTGCTTGGACTGTACACCAACCTCGTCCACTACAACAGAAGGATCCGCTGCCGGATCCAGGGGAGAGGAGACAAGCGACCCTACATCAAGTAATGGTCGATCAGGAATCTGGGGATCATGCCTGAAATCGCCTGGGGAGGGGCGATTTTCGTGGCTCCCCTAGGCGTTCTGACCTCCAGCGGCTGCGTTAACATTGTGAACACAGCCTGATTCGTCGATCCACTCATCTTGGAACGGATCATCTGCTGGATTCAGGGCATTTTCGACATAATCTCGATCCGCATCGGACACCTGATCTGCACCTGAGACCTGATCCACACGATGGTTGCCCTTTCCACGTCCACGGCCACGGCCGCCGGATGATGGACCACCACCGTCGCCACGCCCTCTGCCCTTACCAGAGAAAGGGGTTCCTGAAGGATTTCCCTTACCTTTACCCTGTGATCCTGGAGCATTTCCTTTGTTTGTACCGGATTGAGGGGTTTGGGCTGGATTTCGATTTCCGCCTCCGGCGTTGCCATTAGGACCTGTCTGGCCGTTCGGCTGCCCACCGGAGCCGGATGGAGTCCGATTTCCTTTGCCTTGGGACCCGCCAGGGCCTCCGGTATTTTTGTTTCCACCGGAGGGGGTCGGATTACCCTTTCCCCCCTTTGCACCATGCACCTGTCTGTCATTCCTGTCTGAATTCTGCGAATTACTGACATTTTCTCCAATCACCTTGTGATCGTAAGCAGACCATCGGTGATTACCAGTAGAATGCGTCTTAGCTCGGTTCGTAGAACCTAAAAGAAGGCAGATGCTACAATGATCCTGAACATTCCGGGTGTCATTCACCTTTTTGTTGCCCTTTTGGGCCCCATTTTGGGTGTTTTGCTGGGTATTCTTGTTTCCCCCAAGACCCTCATGAAAATTTTGATTGGCGGCGTCAGCGAGCCGCTCAACCTCTTCCCACAGTTCCTGCGGGGTGAACGAAAACACCCAGTTCCTGGCCTTCAGGCGATGGCCATGGAAACTTACTCCCCTGTTGAGGACTTGGACAAACAAGTCCCGATCCTCGTGTTCATTAAATTTGATTTTCCACGTGTTTTCAGTGAATTTCACCTTGGTAAACGATGTGAGGGAGCACTTTTGAAGTGCCTCCCTGACTGTAAACCGGTTGGCCGAGGCATCGAAGCCATCGACCTCCGCCCACCAGGTCTTGACCTTTTCTTCGGACTGTTTATTCCGAAGGGTGGCGGCGGTTTCTGAGGGGATCTTGTCAAAAATTAGACTTTTCAGCTCGGCACTAGAAAATTTTTCGCCTGAATGTTCAGATTCTTCTACGAGATTCCAGAAGCGCTGTCTCTTGTCTTGCACTTCGTGCAAGATTAATCGCGAGAACGAAGGAAAATTCTTCAACATCTGGTGGTAATGGTCCTCTGGCAGCCGGGATCCACGTACCTCCAGCTGTTCCCACACCTCATCAAAGGTAAGGGGGGAACTTGAATCCTCACGATCACTCCAGGTCCGGAGCCAAGTGTTGGCTGGCGCTCCCTCAAGGCAGTCCAAGAGGGCCATCAGGAACTGATCATCTTGGAGCTTTTGAGTCTTAACCCACAGTTTAAATTCCCGTTGGAACTGAGGCCAACGTCTGGGGTTTCCATTATACTTCGGTTGCTTGGCAACCTGACGAAGTCGCAATGAAGTAGGATTTAGAAGTGAATCCAGCCCAACACCGGCCGTAATGGCAGACACCTTGGCGGCATCATTAGCCACACCAGCTCCGGCAAGGGTCTGGGCGAGCAACATCTGGGCTATTGCATTGGAATCAACAGCAGGAAGGGCAGTACGGGAGGCAGTTCGCTTGGCATTCTGAGCCTCAGTCCTAGCCTTCGCCGACCTACTCTGAGATCGAGAGATTGTAACCCTTTCCTTTAGCTTAGTCCTGCTGATCCTGGCATCGGTGGTCTTAGAGTCCACCGAAGGAGCAATCGAAAAAATTTCTGTCGCCTCCTCCGACGGTTCTGTTGTTTGTTCCACCGATGATGCGCCCTCAGACCGCATGTGTGTCTTGAAAAGATCTTTAATTCCCAGCGTCTGAATGATGAGTTGCATTTGATCTTTGAGCAATTGGAGCTCAGTATCTCGCTGTAATCTGCAAGAGCAGTCGGCAGGACAGTACATACCGTGTCCTGAAGGGCCTGAGCAGGCTGTCGGACCGCTAATCTCAGTGGTTCGCAGCCAGGATACCACTTGGGGAGCTCCTTCAGCCCTAATTTCCAGGCTTGCCTGCCTGGCTGCCTCTAAAATTCCTTCCTCAACCGCGGCGGCTAGATCGTCGCGGATGGAAACAGAGGGATGAGGGGCGGAGGGCCCGGCAACAGGTGCCTTGGTCTTCTCCTTCGGGAAGGGGCTTGCCTCCCAGATCTGCAAAGAAATGGCAAAAGATTCATCTTCTTGAGAACACCACCACATCCTGGTATTAATTTCTTCTTGAAGGAGGAAAAAATATTCGAATAAAAAATCAGAGGCGATTCTTTCTTGACCTATCAGCTTAGACGTGGCTAATAGACAAAGGGCCTCAAGCGCCTCAAGGTTACGGGTCACTTCTGAAGACAAATGGTTGTCCCATTGTGCCCAATTGGCTGGTCGATTATAGGTAGGTACCTCACCTGGACCACCCATCTCAATGTCGTTCAGATCGGCGTCGATGGTCTCAAAATGTGGACATTGGTAAGGAGTATTAGTACCTGCCAGCTCCGTAAGCTCCACCGGAGTGTTGCCATCGGCGTAGGCTGGGAGATTCCAGCTGCTTGATGGCCAATTTCTTGATGGTAATCTGGGCCTCCACAGCTGCTGATTTGTGCCCTTTTTGGGCAATTTGGGCTTGCGCAAGGCATTCCTCTGAAGGCCTCGTTCGCACAGCACCACGGCAGCGTAATCGTTACGTCTCCGGAGGTGGCGGAGTCTACGGGGCCGTACTGGGGAGCTAGCTGTGGTTGGGACACCAAAGGAACAACATTCAGGTAGCCTCTGCTACCATGAAAGTGCTGCCCTGGGTCGTTGATGGTGCCGGAGGGCTCGGGGCCGGCAAGACCAGTGGGGCAGGCACGCGAGGAGTCGACCTGAACGTTGTTATTGGGGGTAGAACCGGAGACTCAAACACCCACGGAGGCAAGAGCAGCAACAACTGAGGCAAGATCCATGTTGAGTATTGTCCGGCAGAAAATCCCAGTCTATGAAGAAAATTGATGCGAATTATTCTAAATACATCTGAGTGTCCAAAACTGTCTGAAAAGATTTAAATAATCCAATTATGTAAAAATGTTTGGCCGATCTGGCCCGCGAGCGCGCGTCAGCGGCAAATGGCGATTCCAGCTAAAATAGCGGAACGCGGCGGATTTACGGGCAATGGACCGCGGAATCAAATCCGGCATATCAGAAATATATAGGAAATATCCTGAGACTGAGCTGCGAGGCAGCAATTCCGCCGAAGCAAAGAAAATGACCAAAATGTAGCCAATCTGGGCAGAATGTCTGAAAATCTGAGCAGATGGGGCTAGCCGCACTTACAAGAGGTTGCTGTTAGAAGTCCCTGGAGCTCCTATATGAAGGTTGTCTGAACAATTGACGTCGGGGTTTTGCTGCACTGTTGCGCAGAATGATGGATAAACCTGAGGAATTCAAGGTAAATTCAAGGAATCTGGATCTGAATCTGAACTTTGGCTTCAGCATCACGGCAAATGAAGGTAAGATCTGAGTTCCTGGCGTCGCAACTGGTGCGGCCAGAACTACAGGGGGTGCCTGTAGGGGTGAATGTCGCTGGCCAGCGTTTTTACTATGTACATTTGCTTCCATCTGCACGAGTAGCCAAATTCCAAAGATGCACAGACCAACAGAGACAAGATTACCCCGGATCTGCCTGAATTAAGCCTGAGTTTGGTTTTTTCTGCACACGGCAGCACACTCCGTGGCTTTCGGCAGCGTATCTACGCCTTGTCTGCCGAACGGAGACCAAAGAAAAGTTGATTGACGTCAAATTATCAAACATTCGCAGTTCTCCACATCATGTCGTAATCAGGAAGAATGAACGGTGGATTGAGCAGAATGTGGTTTTTTCAAGTCGTCAGAACACTCACATTGGAATAAGTGGTCGACGGGGCGAGCAATTCGGCCAAGCACGAATACATGTGACCACCAACCTGTCTGGTGGGGCCCTCGTACGGCTTGGGCGCTGTAAATCAGCGGCCGAACTCGAAGCTTGGTCCTCATTTGGCTCCTGGGCTGGCCTGACCGCAGGAGGGGGGATCGACGGATCAGCCCTGGAAGGTGGCTGCTGAGGGCCGTAAAAGGCTGGATCTCGATTCACCACAGGTCTTTTTCCGTCGCTCTCCACCTGTCTGTCGGGTTTCGACAGACAGTCTGTCAGGAGTACGCCAATTTCGGGGTGCTTCTTGAGGAAGTCGATGAACCCCTTGGTGTACCCATGGACAAAAGAATGGGCTGGTTCCCAGTTGTTGTGACTGGAATCAAAGCCCCTCCACTCACATAGAAATTCCCATTCGCCCTTTTCGTCACGTCTTGCTTCTAAAATCCTCTTGAGTTCGTACTTCCCCCCTTCGATGACCCGATCAGACAAATGTTTCGCAGTCCAAAAAAGGGGTTTGACCCGATCCTTGGGGGAGGGGATCTCTCTCTTGAGGCGATCGCCTGAAACTTCAATTTCCCTGCTGACATCCACACGAATCCTCCACCTGTTCTCACCTAGACGCGCTGTAACAGCGAATGGCCCCTCCCACAAGGGAAGAAGCTTATCATCTCCGTCCAGGGTGGTTTCGGATTTTCGAAGCCAAACTCGATCATCGACTTCAAAATTGTGGGGGTTTTTTCGGCCTTGATTCTGGACCCAAAGCCAGTCAGCTTGATGCTTATCCATTAATTTCGAGACAGTTTTTTCTGCTCGTTGGATTTCGTCCAAAAACAACGAAGCATCTTTACAAGGGCGAGGATTATTCAACGGCATGTTCCACCAACACTTCTTTCGTCCAAAGACAATTTCATTTGGAGAAAGGCCATGGTACAAAGGCGTGTTGTGGTAACGGCGAAGCAATGCGAAGAGAACTTCAAGCCAATGGAAGTCTTTCTCATTGGCGAGCTCCTTACGAAGCATATTTATAATAGAGCGGCCGGCTCTTTCGCCAGGCAGCGCTCGATGTGAGTGGATTTCACATCTCAGGTGGTGGATTCCAAGGCGAGCACATAATTCCTTCCACCATTCGGAGGTGTACTCTTTGCCTGAGTCCGTAACCACCTCGGATGGGACGTCCCAACCTCCCATCCAGGTCTGCGCGCACCATTTGGCGGCAGCCTTGCCAGTCATTGACTCGATGTTGCAAGGCAACACCTGAATGTAGCCAGAATGACGGCATTGTATAAGGAGCACTCCATTGACCTTTTTGTTGGTCCAATGGCACTCTTCGTCGTCGAGTTCACCAAGATGGAAAAAATCACTGGTGACTCTGTTAAAGAGGCGCTCCGGAATAGGGTGTGGCCTCAGATGGCCGTGCTTCTTCGCGCTGGCAGGCGTCGAGACAGCACATTGGGCACATCCGGCGGCTACTTTCATACAATGAGTATATAGCCTTGAGCCGAACAACCTATGTTTAATCAACGACCATAATCTACGGCCATGTGCGTGGGGGGACTCCCATTTGTGCCACCAGTTTAACACTCGGGGGGCCAGGGCGTCTGGTACGCACAATTTACCCTCCATCCACAGCTTCCCCCCATCCAACGAATATTCAGAATAAATTCCATCCTTGTGAGCATCTTTGGATTTGAGATTCTCAAAGACCTCTTTAAACATGGAATCATGCAGATAATCATTCGTCCAGTCACAGATGATAAGGGAATCTTTCGGCAGGGGTGGAGTTTTGGCCGGATCTCGACGCTTAATGCCCTGAATCAACCGAAATCCACTTACAGGTCGGGTATACTCGAACCGTTTCACACTCCCTGAGGAGGGATCGGTGACTTTCTCCACGACTTTCAGTGATTTGGTGATAATCTCATGGGCATGCGCCGGATCTGAGAAGGCCGTGATATCATGACACGGTAATGCGTGCTGTTTAACAGAGCATTGCATGCATGCACGTCGAATGAGCTTTTTTTTTCTTGATCCCACTCGATTACGACGTGGCGGTCGTGCTCCGTACCATGGATGTTGGTACTTTGCAGGCCCTCTGAAGCGGGGTAAGCCCATCGGCTCAGAGCATCCGCTACCGTGTTGTGTTTTCCAGGCAAATACGACACATGGAGGTCAAACAGACTGGGAAATTCATGCCATCTGGCCCGTCGACCAGCTGGGCTCGCGATAGTATCAATGTGTTCGGTGGCCCAATACTCCAGAGATCGATGATCCGTCAGGATCTCGACTCGATTGGTGCCAACCCACGATTGGTACTTCTTCAGAGCGCAGATTATGGCATAAGTCTCTTGCTCACGCGGTGACCATTGCATCTGGCGTGGAGCTAGCTTCCGAGACCAAAATGCAAGAGGGTAATGATCACCTGTGGCTTCATCAACCTGTTCAAGGACAGCTCCGATCGCGTACCTAGAAGCGTCGGTTCTTATGTAGAAGGGTCGGTCGAATTTCGGCACATGCAACGTGGCGACTTCGCAGAGGGCCGCCTTCAAGTGATGGAAGGCCTCCTCGCACTCGTCAGTCCACTTGACACGAACCTTTGAACCTGCCTTGCCCGCATCTCTCCCTACCTTCAATAGTTCAGTGAGGGGGGCAGCAAATTTGGCATAATTCGGCACAAAAGTGTGGTAAAAATTGCAACAACCCAGGAATCCTCTCAATTCCGTGATCGTCTCAGGGCGCTTCCACTTCTGAATAGCGACGAGCTTCCCTGGACTGGGTCGTCGGATGCCATTCTCAAGGAGAGAACCACAAAATTCGACTGTATTTAAAAATAGTTTTCCCTTCTTTGGCCCACAAATCAGCTGATTGGCATCAAGAATGTCCAAAACCTGGTTCAGCTGCTTTTCATGTAGGGCCACCAGCTCAGCTTCGGTCAGTCCCTCCCCCTCTGTCGCGATGATTATGTCATCTATGTACACACTCACGAAGGCACGAAGCTCAGGATGAGCTGTAAAAAGCACATCCTCCATCATTCTTTGAAAAAACGAAGGGGCGTTCTTCAGGCCCATGGGCATGACCGTCCACTGGACTGGGCCACATGGCGTGCACATACAGGTGAGAGGTCGGCTGTCCTTCCTCAACAGCATTTGGTGAAAGCCGTGACGGAGATCCAGCACAGAAAACAAACGACCTCTTGCCCTCTTGGCGATTTCCTCCTCAATGAGGGGCAGGGGGTGTGAATCCGCCTTGGTTTCGGCGTTGAGGTTGCGAAGATCAACAACCATTCGCCAACCATCAATAGTGTTCTGGTCTGCAGGCGGCGGCTTCGGGACTGTGAAGGGTGCACAGCACCACTCGCTGGTCATACAACCCTCAAGCCAACCAAATTCCCTGAGATTTCTCTCGATTATTTTTCTGAGTATCTCATGTTTCTGTCCATGGTTCTCATAAGGACGCTGTTTCTTCGCCTTGTACCCTTCACGAAGCTCGATGAAGGCTTCACCGAACTGCCCACGGACAGGGGGGTCTTTGATCAACTTCCCCGAAAGGGTTGTGTCCTTCCATTCCTCAAAAATCTTGTCTCTTTTCTTGGAACACAACTCAGTGTCCACCTGATCGCCAGGAATTACTGTCGAAAAAACTTTGGCGATTTCTTCGGCCTTGGCAGGAAGAATCTTCTTACGGATGTCCCTAAAAAGGTCCGTATCAACTGCCTCTTGAAGATAGGGGAGTCGAGTGTCGACATTCCAGAGATTCTCTTCGTGATCCAGCTCCTCGAAAGGATCTATGAAAGCTTCCACACGGGGGTTTTCATAAAAAACTCGGAATTTGCGGCGCGAAGAAAATTTTTTTGTCGTCCGTGCGCCGTAGATTCTTTTGGATGTAGATCGTATTGGGGAAGAGGGAGACGAGGCGGATCCATTTGACTTTGGATCACCTTGGGCATCTGACGGACAAAAATCAGAAAAAATAGATTCATCATCAGTACCACGCTCAACCTCAGATTCAGACCCAACACAGGAATCAGTACTAGAATCAGCAGAATCAGAGTCAGAAAGCTTTCCATCCACCAGGAATGCAAGCGAACTCCAGGGCCGCTGTGGCAGGGGACCTGTGTCGTCCCTGGCATAGAGCTTAATCTTCCTGGGAAGTTCGATGTAATCTACACAAATGTCTTGCAATTCCTGAAACCAAGGCTTGTCGTCCCACAAGGGCACAACTAAAATCGCCTGGGTTTTATCTTGCTTGATTTTGTGGATGACCTGCTGGATTAAGTGAAACGGAGGATTAATCCATAACTTCTTGTCCCATTTATGGGTCCAAGCGTCGCGAAAGTGCTTGTCAAAGCGCTTGTTCTCGCGGTTAGCAAAGGTATCACACTGTGGCCAAAAGGAATGGTGTTCATAAAAATATTCACAAACTGCATCGCGCCATTTGTCGACAACTCTGTAGGATGAAGAGTGCCAGCGCGAAGGGCGTCGTGGCTGGGAGTCCCTACGAAGACATTCTAACTCTCGGGAGTAATCGGCACTCCCATTCACCTCTGCAATGGTGACATCTTCGCCAAACTTTGGTGTAACCTTTTGCTTCAAAAATTCTTCTGCACTTTTAAACCCTGCGTGCAAAAAACGAAATTCAGGACGCTCCAAGGGACCTGACTCCAGCAAAAAACAACGCCGATGACCTACGGGCGCCACCCTGTTCTTGCGAAGCCAAGGATGGCCCAAGTAAAGGTCATACTTTATGTCGGCACGATAGAAGTAGTCATCCTTAAGGATAACTTCCTCCACATTGCCTTCTTCCCAAAGGTCTTGAGCGACCAAATGAGTTGATATATAACAACCGCGTTGCCCACCTGCGAGAGAATGTCCAGAAACTCCCTCGAGGGTAACAGGATGAGGCGAATCAAACACGCAGTCGTCAGGCAAAAAGGAATTGGATTGGAGATTTACCTCCGGTCCATTGTCACATAAACAAGTGGCGAGGTGGAAATTGCCCTTGCAATCAGAGACCCACAGCTTTGTGACAAACTGACGGGCCCTGTGCTTGGACTGTACACCAACCTCGTCCACTACAACAGAAGGATCCGCTGCCGGATCCAGGGGAGAGGAGACAAGCGACCCTACATCAAGTAGTGGTCGAGAAGGAATCTGGGGATCATGCCTGAAATCGCCTGGGGAGGGGCGATTTTCGTGGCTCCCCTAGGCGTTCTGACCTCCAGTGGCTGCGTTAACATTGTGGACACACCCTGATTCGTCGACCCACTCATCTTGGAGCGGATCATCTGCTGGATTCAAGGCATTTTAACGTAATCTCGGTCCGCATCGGACACCTGATCTGCACCTGAGACCTGATCCACACGATGGTTGCCCTTTCCACGTCCACGGCCACGGCCGCCGGATGATGGACCTCCACCCTCGCCACGCCCTCTGCCCTTACCAGAGAAAGGGGTTCCCGAAGGATTTCCCTTACCTTTACCCTGGGATCCTAGAGCATTTCCCTTGTTTGCACCGGATTGAGGGGTTTGGCCTGGATTTCGATTTCCGCCTCCGGCGTTGCTATTGGGATTTTTCTGGCCGTTTGGCTGCCCACCGGAGCCGGATGGAGTCCGATTTCCTGTGCCTTGGGACCCGCCAGGGCCTCCAGGATTTTTGTTTCCACCGGACGGGGTCGGATTCCCTTTTCCAGCCTTCCCACCGTGCACCTGTCTGTCATTCCTGTCTGAATTCTGCGAATTACTGATATTTTCACCAATCACCTTGTGATCGTAAGGAGACCATCGGTGATTATCAGTAGAATGCGTCTTAGCTCGGTTCGTAGAACCTAAAAGAAGGCAGATGCTACAGTGCTGCTGAACATTCCGGGTGTCATTCACCTTTTTGTTGCCCTTGTGGGCCCCATTTTGAGTGTTTTGCTGGGTATTCTTGTTTCCCCCAAGACCCTCATGGAAATCCTGGTTGGCGGCGTCGGCGAGCCGCTCAACCTCCTCCCAGAGTTCCTTCGGGGTGTACGAAAACACCCAGTTCTTGGCCCTCAGGCGATGGCCATGGAAGCTGACTCCCCTGTTGAGGCTCATGAAACGTGCTCATGAAACTTTATTTTGCACGTCTCTTCGGTGAATTTCACCTTAGAAAAGGACGTGGGGGAGCACTTTTGAAGTGCCTCCCTGACGGAAAACTTGTTGGCAGAGGCATCGAAGCCTTCCACCTCCGCCCACCAGGTCTTGACCTTTTCTTCGGACTGTTTGTTCCGAAGGGTGGCGGCAGTTTCTGAGGGGATCTTGTCAAAAATCAGACTTT
Organism: Eutreptiella sp. 'Long Island Sound 2002'; assembly: GCA_964036045.1. Taxonomy (NCBI): domain Eukaryota; phylum Euglenozoa; class Euglenophyceae; order Eutreptiales; family Eutreptiaceae; genus Eutreptiella; species Eutreptiella sp. 'Long Island Sound 2002'. The sequence continues at coordinate 31,656,174 of OZ038389.1, forward strand.
TCAGCTCGACACTAGAAAATTTTTCGCCTGAATGTTCAGCTTCTTCCACTAAATTCCAGAAGCGCTGTTTTTTGTCTTGCACTTCGTGCAAAATTAATCGCGAGAATGAAGGAAAATTCTTCAACATTTGGTGGTAGTGGTCCTCTGGCAGCCGGGATCCACGTACCTCCAACTGTTCCCACACCCCATCAAAGGTAAGGGGGGAACTTGTATCCTCGCGATCACTCCAAGTCCTGAGCCAAGTGTTGGCCGGCGCTCCCTCAAGGCAATCCAAGAGGGCCATCAGGAACTGATCATCTTGGAGTTTTTGAGTCTCAACCCACAGTTTAAATTCCCGTTGGAACTGAGGCCAACGTCGGGGGTTCCCATTATACTTCGGTTGCTTGGCAACCTGACGAGGTCGCAAGGAAGTAGGGTTAAGAAGCGAATCCAGCCCAACACCGGCCGTAATGGCAGACACCTTGGCGGCATCATTCGCCACACCAGCTCCGGCAAGGGTCTGGGCGAGCAACAGCTGGGCTAAGGTATTGGAATCAGCAGCAGGAGGGGCAGTACGGGAGGCAGTTCGCTTGGCATTCTGAGCCTCAGTCCTAGCCTTCGCCGTCCCACTCTCAGAACGAGAGATTTCAACCCTTTCCTTTAGCTTGGTCCTGCTGATCCTTGCATCGGTGGTCCTGGAGTCCACCGAAGGAGCAATTGAAAAAATTTCTGTCGCCTCCTCCGATGGCTCTGTTGCTTGTCCCACCGATGAGGCGCCCTCAGACCGCATGTGCGTCTTGAAAAGATTTTTTATTCCCAGCGTTTGAATGATGAGGTGCATTTGATCTTTGAGCTGTTGGAGCTCAGCATCTCGCTGGAATCTGCAGGAGCAGTCGGCAGGACAGTACATGCCGTGTCCTGAAGGGCCTGAGCAGGCTGTCGGACCGCTGATCTCGGTGGTCCGCAGCCAGGAGTCCACTTGGGGAGCTCCTTCAGCCCTGATTTCCAGGCTTGCCTGCCTGGCCGCCTCTAAAATTCCCTCCTCAACCGCGGCGGCTAGATCGTCGCGGATGGAAACAGGGGGATGAGGGGCGGAGGGCCCCGGAACAGGTGCCCGGACCTTCTCCTTCGGGAAGGGGCTTGCCTCCCAGATCTGCAAAAAAATGGCAAAAGAGTCATCTTCTTGAGAACGCCACCACATCCTGGTATTAATTTCGTTCTGAAGGAGGAAAAAATATTCCGTTAAAAAATCAGAGGCGATTCTTTCTTGTTGGATCAGCTTAGACGAGGCTAAGTAACAAAGGGCCTCAAGGCTCTCAAGGTTACGGGTCAATTCTAGGGACAAATGGTCGTCCCAGTGTGCCCAAGAGGCTGGTCGATTATAGCTAGGTACCTCACCTGGACCGCCCATCTCAATGTCGTTCAGATCGGCGTCTATGGTCTCAAATGTTGGACATCCGTAAGGAGTGTTGGTACCTGCCAGCTCCGTAAGCTCCACCGGAGCATTGCCATCATCGTAGGCCGGCGGATTCCAGCTGCTCGATGGCCAGTTTCGACTGGGATGATGGTAATCTGGGTCTCCACAGCTGCTGATGTGCGCCCTTCTTGGGCAGCTTGGACTTGCGCAAGGCATTCCTCTCAAGGCCTCGTTCGCACAGCACCATGGTATCGTAATCGTTACTTCTCCAGGAGCGGCGGGGTCTACGGGGCCGTACTGGGGAGCGGGCTGTGGATGGGACGCCACTGAAGCAACATTCAGGTAGCCTCTGCTACCATGAAAGTGCTGCCCTAGGTCGTGGATGGTGCCGGAGGGCTCAGGGCCGGCAAGACCGGGGGGGCAGGCACGCGAGGAGTCGACCTGAACGCTGCTGTTGGGGGCAGAACCGGATACACGGACACCAACGGAGGCAAGAGCGGCGACAACGGAGGCAAGATTCATGCTGATTGTTATCCGGCAAAAAATCCCAGTCTATGAAGAAAATTGATGCGGATATTCCTAAGTACATCTGAGTGTCCATATCTATCTGAAAAGATTTATAAAAATCCGATTGTGAAAAAATATTTGGCCGATCAGGCTCGCGCACGCGCGTCAGCGGCAAATGGCCATTCCGGGTAAATGATCGGAACGCGGCGGATTTACGATGAATGGACCGCGGAATCAGATCCGGCACATCAGAAATATATAGGTCTGATCCTGAGACTGAGCTGCGGGGCGGCGATTCCGCCGAAGCAGAGAAAATGACCAAAATGTAGCCAATGTGGGGCAGATCTGTGAAAATCTGAGCAGATGGGGGTTAGCCGCACTTACACACGACTGTTGGGGAGTAACCCTGTGGTCTGGCTATGCGACCAAGAACCGGTCCGCAGTTTCCAGAAGGGTCCCCCACCTGAGAAGGCCAAGCTACGGCGCTGGTGGACCTACCTCAGTCAACTACGGCTGACGGTACACCATATCCAGGGAGTGAAGAACGAGTGTGCCGACTACATCAGCCGCAACAACTTCGACGCCCTGATTGGTGCCCGGTCTGAAGCGCTGGCTAAGGAGGCGTTCAGCCGTATGGACGTACACCTGGACCTGAACATGACCATGATACGCCCCCTGGATGGACTCCAACAATCGGAGTACCTACAGGAGTTTGGGGATATCTACCGGCGCCTGGAGAAACGCCTTGAACCCCTCCTGGTCAACCAAGACCAGTGGAAGCGGGACAAGAGCTACCTCTGGCACGAGGACCGCATCGTGGTGCCTAGTGACCGAGTCCCAGCGCTGCTGAAGTGGACCCATGAGTCCAGTGGTCATGTGGGTGCTGACCGTACCCTGAGGTTGTTCAAGCAGTGGTTCCACACTACGTGGACTGACGACCAACTGCGGAAAACACTCCAGCCTATCGTGGACAAGTGCCCGTGCAGGTCCTGTAAACCAGGGGATATCAGGGACAGAGGTCTCTACTCGACCCTGCCCATCCCTCACTGAGCTAACAGTGTTCTATACGTGGACTACACGGAGATGCCGAAGTTCGGGGGCTATGACTTCGCCCTCGTGGTAACCTGTGGGTTGACCAGGTTTACCAGGGTGTTCCCATGTACCAAGCACAGTACCGGAGAGCAGACTATCAAGATACTCCTGGAGGAGTGGTTTTGTGTCTATGGGGCGCCCAAGGAGATCAACTCCGATGAGGACGTACGAGTACGCTCAGATACTGGCTGGTACAAGAGGGTCCTGAGATCCCTCAATGTCCAGGTGTCTACGGGGATTCCCTACTCTCACACGAGCAACCCCCTATGTGAGCGACAGATTCGTGTCCTGAAGGAGAACGTCAGGATATGGTGCAAAACTGAACGCACCAGAGACTGGGTGAGACTACTCCCCGTCATATCCTTGATGATAAACTCCCAAGAGAGTTCAGCTACTGGCTACTCGCCACATGAGCTATTCATGGGGCGCCCGGCATGGTTCCTACATGCCCCCTATCCAGAGGACACCCATTCTTCTGTGGGTGAATGGGTCCAAGAGCAACAAGCGAAGGTGGACAAGGCCAAGGCTATGCTCCAGAGAGTGAGGGAGCGTCAGTGGAACAAGAAGAACAAGCATCGTGTACCGGCCACCTACCAAGAGGGGGACTGGGTGCTGGTGCACCACAGTCGACTACCCGCCTGGCCACGCTCTACCAGCGATGACCCATACTTCGGGCCGTACAAGATTCTATCTGTGGACGGTCACCGTATCACTGTGCGGTGTTCTCCCCGACTAGGGGGGACCCTGGTGTGCGCTGCTCAACACCTGAAGCGCTACCATGATCCTGAAGACCTCTGTGGGGAGGAGTGGGAGCTGAACGACGAGGAAATCGCCGCTCTGGACCTACAAGGGGCTGCCAGCCCTATGGAAGTTGAAGGTGAACTCCCCGACATGAACGCCGAGGAGATGGCTAAGGAGGGCTTCTACCTGGTGAAGTCTGTCCTACGCCACCGCTATCGCCAGGGTTGGCGCTTCCTCACCCTCTGGGAAGGGTTTGGAGTCGAAGAGGCCACCTGGGAGCCCTTCTCTGCATTTGTTCTACCGGAGGGACGCCTAAACTCAGTTCTGGTTGACTACTTGTCCCAGAACAACCTTGGTGAGTTGCTGAGGCTCGCTGAGACGCTTGCCTCCAAGACTAAAGCTAGGGACTGAACCTTACCCTTACCTGCCAAAGCGTATGTGTGAGTGTGCTGTTCCTAAGGTCCCGAGAGCAAGCCGCAGAAGTGGTGTCCTAATTATACCCAAGTCTGCGCCCTTGCTAAACCTGGAGGGTTGGCTTATTGATGCCACGGGGTATATCCCGGGTCTCCCCTCCCCTATGCGCCCAATTTCTGTGCTGGCGCAAAACCTTGGGGGAATACCCAGCGTGCTAATCCAGGTATTGTTTTCCCTACCTATCTGTCTACTACAGGGAGGGGTGGCCAAAAGCTATGAAGGCTTGAAAACGCCGTTTGCTATGTGGCCAAAACACTGACCTAACCACTGCCACAGCCCCCCAACCCCGCTAAAATTGCAGGAAAAGGGTGGGACAGTGACACACCCCCTACAGGTCCTACACACCCTACAGTGGCACCATCCTGGTGGGCGAGCACTGGGCAACTGCCTCTAGCCCCCACTCAGGACTACCACTCCTACACGCACCCTCTACTGGGCGTTGCGAAGGTGAAGGTCTCATGGGTCCTAGCGACCCTCCTGTGAAGTGACAAGAGAACACAGCGCTACTAAGCAACTGTGGCCTAACAGGGGACGCCACAACGCGTTTCCCCTGCAAGGGCTTGGAGGGAAGAGGTGCTCTCGCGTGCAAGGCGCAGATGTCGATGAAGTCGGACTCCCTGCTCTGCCACAGGCGGAGCGGAGTTACTTGTTTGTGTGATCTGCGCCCTTGTTTAGCAGGGCATAAAAAAAGGCTGCTGCACCAATCACCCTACCTGCCCACCTGTAGACAAAGGCAAATGAAAGGGCGTTTGCGGCGGAGGAACCAAGCCACACTCCAGGTATTATACCCTTCTCAGTGTGACCTATAATACGCTGTCCGCAAACACGCTGCATGGAGCAGCTACCCTTGTCAAGCAAGCAAGCGTTAAGGGACTCCTCAGGTTCTCTTGAAGAACGTACCGAGGAGCCCCTGGGTAGCCTAAACAAGGTTTACCGTGCGCACTTCGCGTGGCCTACCCTTTAATGCGTGTGTGAATGCACGAGCATGCACGTTCCAACCGGGCAAACCTGCCCATCTCAGTCGCAATCTTGACTCCACCAGGGGGTGGCCCCGCCTGGGCGTACCTACCTTACCTACCGCTGGGAAGTGAAGCAAGGTGAGAGCAAGTGAGGGGGCGCACGCGAAGAACGTTGCTATGCACTTGTGTGTATGTCTAATCACCCTGATCTGACCGCTAATCATCTGCAATCTTTCTAATCCATCCCTCTATCGCGTCCTATCGTTGTTATCGTTGTTGGCGCTGCTACAAGACTCGTTCACGGAGACAGGAGACGAGCAATGTGTATGCGGCATGCAAGACGAGCATACCTGTAGTTTATACCTGATTCATTGAAGTCTTTTCGTTCATTTTCGAATTCTTGAATTTTTGAAGCTTCTATTAGTGTGGGTGGAATCTGTATGTTTATTTATTAATGTGTGTCTCGTCATTTTCAAGACTACGTGCGACATACGTTTACAATTCCATTATTTCTCCATTTTCCGGCGCTTCGCTAGGAGCCGCTCCTGCGCGCCGCCATTTTATGCGTATGAATTTCTGGATTTAAAAAATCCAGAGATGACTATAATTTCTATAAAAATGTGCTTCTGATGCACAATTGGATTCTGCTCAGGTGTGTCGTTTCAGAAAAATTCTACGCCGCCATTTGACGGATTTTGGTGTCGTCGCTTCGTTTTTGCGTGGATTCGTCCATAATTCTCCCATTCCTGCCTCTGCAGATACCCACGCGCAGCCTCGCTGAGTAGGCCGTGTTCGGGCCGAAACGCAGGTGCCTGGAGAGACTGAGCAGAACCAAGACCCCACCAAGGGGCAATTTTAATTTTCTTTCGACTCCCTTCGCCCTAAGACAGGTCACAGGTCGCCAGCAGGTTTACGAGAACCCATGCGAGTGTGTATAATATGTCTTGCGTTTGGGTTGTGTCGACGCTGCGTCTTGGAGGGAGGGATGCATATGCACATGTTTGGCATGCTCCCAATCTAACCCAACCAAGCCACAGGAGCCCCGGCAGCGCCATGAGCGCTGAGTCTTCTGGAGGAAATGATACAATCAGAGCAGCAAAAGGACGCCAGGCATGGTGAGCGCCCATTTTTCAGTGTGAGGGAGACTGTAGGTATTTTAAAGTAGATGTGGAAACCAAGGAAAGGCCAAGAAAAATTCCCTTTTTCCTAAAATGTGACAGTGGTGGCCACCACAGCACAAGGGGGGAGTAAGAAAAAGTGCTTTTCCATTGCTTTGAGGCATACTCTAGTTGTATTAGGGATGCACTGAGCATCCATGCATTTTTATCTTAGTATTGGTCCAACCAAAAGTGGTGATAACACATTTTGACCTATGGAACCAAACACCCAATCAGGATATGGAGTGGACCCCTTAATCCCCTTTCAATGTGAAGTAAAACATCTTTTCCTGAGTTGACTGAGCACTGACATACCTAAGGTAGAGCCTATGGATTTATCTATGTTTTTCCATGAATTCTTAGCTATCCTAGTGGTATGCACCCTAGGGGGCTGGGCACCTCTTTTTGAGAGGTCCTGGGTTCAATTCCTGGTCAGCCTAGCTAAGTAGGAAGATCCCATGTGACATGGCAGTGACCTCATCGCCACATACCATGCCACCTCAGCACATATGGGACCCAAAACAAAGAGTGCACATCTTCCAAGATGGCACTATGGAGAGAGAGTGATCCTGAGGCAGTTTTCTAACTCTTTTCCAAAAACATTTCAGCTATCTTTGTGAATATGCTTTCATTTGTATCCTGAGTTGCAGTTTCTGTGAATATCCAATCATCTTTCACTGTTTACACTGCAGCCCTTCATGCTTTGATCCTGAATCCTCTTCTCTTTGCATACTATTGGCTTGGGCTATCCTGGAGTGACTTGGAGTGGCTGTATTTCATCAAAACAAAAGCTTTTCATCTCCAAAAACAAGCAGCAGGAATCCCTACACCAACAGCAAGCAGCAGGAGAGGCAAAACACAGTGCTGGAAACACTATAAACTTTTCCACTGCTGTACTTCAAGCTTCCATCGCCGCAGACACCATGAGACACTGTAGGATGCTATGATACGCGGTTTCTTTGCATCAATGGTCCAGTGCATGCCCTGCAGGGTGGAGTGAGGATACGGTTGGTTTTTCTTTGCTTTTTCGTTTTCTTTTTAACATTGGCACAACAAGTCATTTCCACCACGACCACATTTTCTGAGCAGCAGGATTTTCTACTGAGGTTTCAGGTCCCTGCACCAGCCACTGTGTGGCCTCCTAGAATTTTTGCAAGCCTCTGGTGCCATTAGGGCAGTGCATTGCACCTTCAACTTTTCAGGGCAGGAATTCAGATACTCAGTTTTTTTTCCGGCACTTCAGTGTTCATTTACTCTGTAAATTAGGGAAAAGTGAGATTGAGCCCCATGGAGTATATATTTTTAACTCAGAGTGTACTTTATTTGAACTCAGAGCAGATTCAGATCAATCATCATCATTCATCATCATCATCATTCATAATGCATCATGTGTCATGTGTCATGCATCATGTGTCATGACATGCTGGCGCCCTAGCATGTGTTTTTCACATTCCAACCCAAAACTTCACTTTCGCTCAGAACTAACACAACCACAACCCCACTCTTATGCGTTCCTAAGAAGGTTATACTATTCATTTTTCATAACTCTTTGAATTTGGATGATCACATTTTTGACATCATGGATTGTCATGCATGTCATGCATGATCGACTCATTTTGTGAGTGATACCACACATACTACCTTCGAAGGAGTCTAAGGCCCCTAAGGGACCTCTATATACTCTACAACCCTTTTCCATGGTTGTCCCTACTTCTACATGTATTTTAATGCCTATTTGGTGGGTCCCAAGCATGTTTCATGTATTGGGGGATCCCAAGAATATACCTAGGCCTAAGCCAAGCCCCAAACACAAGAGGAGAGAAGAGAGATAGATAGAGGAGAGGCGCCTGGCGGCGACACCAGGGAGCACGTGGTGCTTCCTAGGTAAGTCCTAACTAGGTGTATTTTACTACAAGAGGCATATTTGTATGGTGGGAGTGGAAGAGAGGTAAGGAGTGAACATGAGTGTAAATAATGATTATGTTTCATAGTCCCTTTTTTTGCTATGGACTAAGCTGGAAGACCAAATACTATGAGCCCATTACTTTGCTGTTGTTGAGGAGGGTGCCAAATCTAACTGGTAGCAGAGAAAACCTGCTCTGCCTAAATCCAGTATCCCTTGGATTTAATTTCGATTCAATTCCAGCCTGGAAATTTAGTAAGGGACGGAGAAGAATTCCTGAACTCAGAAAATCGAGTCTGAAAAACTTAGATGGACCCTGTGAGGACTCCAAGCAGCCTAGAAGCTACGGGCGCTTCTGAAAACGACGTGCAAGTCATGATACCGGTCTCCGATGAGGAACTAGTCGCGCCTACCATGGCCGGGTTTGGAACCCCAGAAGTACCTCTAGACGGATCTCGATTCGAAGCCTATCTTTTTCCTGCGCCTACATGTCCTGAGTATGCTGAAGCTGTAGCTCCACGCCCAGTGCCTTCAGCGAATAACATGACGACAGCTGAGCTAGCGAATGCTATGGAGGTCCTATCGTTGCTCAACCAGAGTGGTCGGTTGCAACAAATGGTTCAACAAGTCGAACACCATGAAGGTTCATTCACTAATGCCCCACAGACTCATGAGTCGGGGACCACATCGTCTTCGACTAATCCTTTCCATTCTGTGCCATGGCGTTCTAATGTGACTTACGCCACTATGCCTCAACCCCTATCCGTGGAGAACCTATTGTTCATGGAGTGCCTACCGGAGTTCCTGAGCCTAAGTTTTTCTCTGAGCCTCAAGCTCCCAAAAGGACTCATGTTTTCGAAGCCTCTCCTTCTTCGGAAGAGAGCACTATCCTTTTGTCGACCTTGCAACAACTCAAGGGTCGTCTTGAAAACTTAGAAAATAGGACTAGTGCTAACTTAACCACTAACCCTTGTGTACCTTACCACCCCTCGCCTCTAACCCGAGTGTGCACCGGGCTTGCCGGTGTGCCTCCTGGAGTCAAGTCGCCCTTTGTACCCCGTACCAAAGCACCCAAACCCGTGGCGTGCTTTACCACTACCTACGAAGTATACACCCTCGACCAAGCCCTCGCCCTAGGACTCGGTCCACTAGCGCCTATGGCGCTACTCCCCGACCCCACACAACCGGTGCCACATACTGGTAGAGGAACCAAAGCTTTTTTCAAACCCCAAACCGAAACCAAACTACCCAAGTTTTCGGGTAGAGACCTCGACGTTTACGCCGAAGATTTTTTGAGGTTCTTGAGGTCGACCGGACAAGAAGACCTCAACGAAAGAGCCAAGGCGGACCTTGTTATCAACGCTTGTGACAACAAGGACGTAAAAGAAGTGGTTTCGGGGGCACTCAAGAAAAGTGACTCTTGGGTAAGGTTCCTTATTACGCTCGAAAAGCTCTACCCTACTTACGTTACCGACCTAGAGCTTATTCAAGAGATAGAGCGTATCCCTCGGTTGAAGGAATACCCTACAACCGCGGACATAGCCCAATACGTCCAAAAGTTTACTACGCTTACGGACCAATTGGCTACGTCCTACTACGACGACTCCAAAGCCCTCCTACACCTCCTACCTCGTGTTCCGCCCAAAACCATGGACGAAATACGTGCTACTCCCGAGAGGTTGTCTAGAATACATACTTTCAACTCTCTCGTTGACCTCCTCTACGAGTTGGCCCTCCAGAGAAAGTCCGACGCTACTTTGAAGAACTTGCACTCGATGGCTCAACTCAAGTGGCTAGACGGCAACACCAACGCCGACTCCAACGCCCCTATGAACCAAGAAGAAGCCTTTGCCCACTCGCTATGTGAGGAGTGCTTTGTGTCGTTTCAACAAGCACGAGGACAAGCAAACGGCAACCGTGGTGGTGGCGGTCGTGGCCGTGGAAAAGGTGGACGAGGCAAAGGACAAGGCCAAGGGCAATGGTATTGGCGAAGGGAAGTCGAGGAGGACAACTCCACCGCACCCAAGTTCTTCGCCACCGTGTTTTGCCCCAATTTTGGGACAAAACACAACGTAAGAGACAAGGCGTGGCAAGACAGCCTTGACGCGAGGAAAGAAGAGCAAAAGCAAACGAAGAAAGGTCAAGGCAAAGGGGGAAAGGACCAAGCGAAAGGAGGAGAAAAAGGAAGTGGAGGAAAAGCGAACGGAGGAAAGGCGAACGAAGGAAAAGGAGGCAAAGGAAAAGACGACGACAAAGGAAAGCCTCAAGAGAAGAAACGCTTGGAAGAGTTGACGGAAGGGGAGCGAGGAAAGAAGCGAAAAAGAGTTCTCAAGCTGGAAAGGCAAGCTAAGAACCTCAAGGACTTTCTCGCAGGTCAAACGCCAGGGGAAGCCTAGGTGGACACCGAGACGACGCACCGAGGTATTGCTACCTATTGAGGGTCGCTATCAATGGTCTATGGGTGGACGCATACCTTGATACCGGCGCTACAATCTCCCTAGTCTCTTCTAGGTTCGTCAACTATGAGGACCTAGTTTTCAAAAATATTTGTGGGGTAAAAACGGGAGAAGGGGGAGTCACTCTCACCGAAGGCGAGATAGAAGGAGAAGTACAAGTGGGGGACCGAAAGGTACTTCAAAAGTTTCAAGCGTTCGACACCGACGCCTTTGAAGCCGTATTGGGGACGGACTTCTTTGCGCAAAACGAGTGGATAAAATATTTATCCCTTCAAGAGCCCACTCACTTGTTGGTGGTGAACGAAGAGCAAGAATGGGAAGCAATACCCCTCAAGGAGACAAAGTGTCCAAGACCTACGCTCAAGACTCTCAAGAGTTTTCCGTTGGCACTCGATAGCGAGGTGAAGCAAGAGAGTATCCTCACTACCTTGAGCCTACACCGAACGGAGAACTACACTCTCGAATCCGCCGCCAAGCGTGACGCGTTTCGAGAACTTGGCCTTAACCCGAACACGTGTAACGGCGACTTTGTCGAACTCTTTGCGTCCAAAGAGAACGCCGACGCGGAGTACTTTTGTACTCCCAAAACCAACAACACGTGGTGGTATGACTGGGGAAAGTTGGGAGCTTGGAAGATGCTCTACGCCAACCCCCCTTTCTCAAAAATACTCCACACGTTGGTAAAAGTTTATGTGGACCAAGCTACGGTCGCGTTGGTTATTCCCGAAGGGAAGAAGTGGGAAGAAAAAGAAAAGCTATGGGGGCCTATACTCGAAAAGTTGACGGTGACAAAGTTGCTCTTACCTGACGTTCCTCTTTACCGACTTAACCGAAAAGAAGAGGTTTTGCCAAAGCCCCGTTGGCGAACCGCTATGTACCTAGTCTCGGGGAAGAACGTGTCCTCTAACCCCATGGAAAACGTGTCTGAGGTGATAAAGAAGTTCGTGCTAAAGCACCACCGTGGGTACGGAAAAGAAGAGATGATGAAAAGGTTTCCAGACGTGGACGAGAGCAAGGAAGAGTACAAGTTCGAGACGCCTAAGTTTCAAGTCGAAGAAGTGCTTCAAGAAAGTCCGAAAGAGGCGAGAGAAACTCAAGAAGAGAGCGAAGAAACCTCTGACGAAGGCGGAAGTATATCCGAAGCTCCTTCCGAGTCGACTATACCCTTTTCGAACGACTCCTACACCACTATGGACTACGACGACTTGGTCGCCAACCTGTTCTTGGAAGAAGTAGAACCTCTAGAGGCTCCTTCGACCCCTTCCGAAACTCCTAACCCCGAAAAACTTCTTTCACACGTTTCCGTCCCACTTGAAACGATGACGAGCGAAGGAGACGAACGTGAACTCCGTCTCCTACACGCACGCCCGAGTAAAAATTCGTTCTCTTCTTCAAAAGAAGATTTGGAAGAACCTCGTCTCCTTCTACTAAATCAAAGATCCTGGATGCAGATACGAAACTAAAATGGACAAGCGGTCCGGTTTCTGGCAAATTGACCTAACGGAGTCCCCAAGACCTAACGGCATTCATTGCTCCGGATGGATGGGTCTACAAATGGCGGGTAATGCCATTTGGTATTGCTAACGCCCCGGCGTTGTTCCAGGAGCTGATGAATCAAATCATCGCCCTGTGTAAACGACGACCGGCCGTCCAAGAGCTCCTACAGCGTGGTGCTGTCCTGGAGGCTCACATCCACGATGTCATCCTAGGGACGAACACCATCGATGACCATCTCCTACTACTCCGAGAATTCTACACCGTCTGTCAAGAAAATCACCTCCGCATCAAGCTGGAGAAATGCGAATTTCTCAAGACGGAAACAGACTACCTCAGATTCCACATCGGAGATGGATGGTGGAAACCGCAGGATCAAAAGATGAAGCCCCTGATGGACTTCGACCTAACGGATTCTACGTCTAAAGCTGAAGGAACTCAGAAAATCCGACAATTCATCGGATCCTGTAATTTTTACAGGCGGCATCTCCGCAATTTCACGGAAGCCAGCGCACCACTAACGGATCTCATCAAGAAGGAGACTCCGTGGTGCTGGGGACCTATTGAAAAGCAAGCAATCGAAGATGTCAAGAAGAAAATCCGAGAATGCCTAGTACTTGGAGTACCCCAACGCTACGGCGAGATGATTCTAATCACGGATGCCAGTAACGTTGGAGGAGGAGGGACATTACTACAGTGGCAAAAGCTAACTACGGATCAATGAAAAGACATTGATTATCGCCTAAGAGTTCAAGGTGTCACAAGAGAAGGATTCATGAAATCTGACTATGACTCCCAAGAATGGCGCCTAGTTCCACTTGGCCACTGGAATTGGAAGTGGAATGCAGCCCGCTCACACTATCACACCTACGAGCAGGAGCTGTTAGCTGGAGTTCTAGTGTTGGCTAGTCAACACAGGATCCTGGGTACCAATCCCATCACGTGGCTATGTGATCAGGATTCCGTGAAGTACTTTATGGAAAGACCACCGCCAGATGGAAAACGTCTACGACGATGGTGGGTCTACCTGAGCCAACTACGACTCGCTACATTCCACATCCGGGGAATTAAAAACGAACTCTGTGATTATCTATCACGGAATTGTTTTGATTCCCCGGTGGGGGCAGACACCGAGATGATGGCCCAAGAAGCTTTCGCCAAGATGGATCAACATCTCGATCTCTTTACGAGGAAAGAAAAACTCATGTCCTGGAGTATGAAAGACCTGACGGCCGATTACTCGGACATCTTGGACCAGTTGACGATTGGGAGCTCAAAGATTCTGGATGGAGTACAATGGTCCCGCACGTCAACTCACCTATACAGGGAAGACCTCATTTGTGTCCCCAAAGACTACGAAGAAACTATGTTGGAATGGGCACACAAAACGGATGGTCACCCTGGGGTGGAGAGAACTCTTTGGTTCTTCCAGAAGTATTTCTTCGCTAAGAGTAGCGATGCATCTCTCAAGAAGATTTTATCTAAGATCATCGCTGAGTGTCCCTGCACTAAGGCTAAAGCTAACACTGCAGCGGATCGTGGTGAGGTAAGGAATCTCCCGATTCCGAACCAAATGAACTCCATCCTCTACGTGGATTTTATGGAGTTACCTAAATTCGCTGGCCATGACTTCGCCCTCCTGGTGACGGATGGACTCAGTCGCTACAGCCGAGTGTTTCCCCTTACTAAGAAGGTGGATGGTGAAGGAGTATTGAAAGAGATTTTCGAAGGATGGGTACAAGTCTACGGATTACCCAAGACTGTCCATAGCGATCAAGACATCCGGTTTACCAGCCCTACTGGTTGGTACCGAAGCGTCATGAGAGCTATGGGTACGGAAGTCCAGTTCGGAACTCCTTACCTACGAACAAAGAATCCTCTGTGCGAACGCCAAATTGGCTGTTTCAAAACAGTCATGAGGATTCTGATGCTGGCCGAGAAGAGCCGAAACTGGCTAAAACTAGTCCCATATGCTATCTACTTGATGAATAATCAAGTGAGTAGCAGGACTGGTTTCACCCCTACGGAACTGTTCCTAGGGAGGCCAGGTTTCAACTTCGAATTCCCCTGCGCGAGCGAAGGAAATCCTAAAGTTGATGAATGGCTCACCGAGCAAAAACGGATCGCCGATCTATGCCGATCACTACTGGAAAAGAAAAGAAGTAAGGAGAATCGTACCAAGAACCGCAAAAGAAAAGAAGCTATCTACCAAATTGGTGACTGGGTTCTGGTACATCATACAAGATTCAAGGCATGGCCGCGTAACACGCTGGACAGCCCTTACTTCGGACCATTTCTGGTCACGGATGTAGCTGAAGGATCCGTGTGGATCAAAACTCATCCTAAGTACGGAGGTCTGGTTGAAGTGGGTTACCCACAGCTTAAGCACTATGACGTGCTAGACGACCTCTACGACTGGGAAGAAGATCTACAAGAAAGCCTGGAAGCTGCAGCCGAAGATTTGGCCGCGGATCCTATGGATGAGGATGAAGAACTGCCGCCTATGGAGGATGACGGTTCACTACGGATGCCCGAAAGGGACATCTCTCTCTCTAGACCTACTGTACCTACACCTACGGCCGTAGAGGCTAGACCCAAAAGAATAAGCGCTAGTGAACCCATTACGTTTACTGAATCAGAGATGAAAAAGCAAGACTACTACTTTGTTGAAAGAATCCTCCGCCACACCTACAAACGTGGTTGGAGATTCTATACAAAGTGGTCTGGCTATTCTATCTCTGACTGTACCTGGGAGCCAGTGACGGCTTTCATACTCGATGACGGTAACGTCAACGAGGTTTTTGCTGATTACTGCAAATCTCAGGATTTGCGTGACATTCTGCAGTCAGCCCAAAATCAGGCCCGCAAGCGTGCTGGGAGGTGAGACTACTCCCTCCTGTTTCATAGCACCTGTGAAAACGGTGCATCTATGGTCCTGAGGCCCCGTTTCACTGAGCAGTGAGCTCACACCCACTAGCCTGGGAGTTGTCGTGGATTTCCAAGGGAACTCCGAGGCTGGGGGACAGGTTTCACCAATCTAGGGAGGGAGAGAGAGGAGCGGTGTGTAACTGGCGCGCGTGTGAGTGTCAACAGCCCCAACTGAAGTGTGTTGCCTAGGAGAGAAGTGAAACACTACTGCTAAGCAAGCCGATTCTTACGGGTGGTGAACACCTGGTTCCATTTTGGAACAGTCAAGCATCCACCACCGGAGGGGCAGGGTTGGTGTTCCCCAGGGATGGGACCTCCCCCAGGAACTGGGTGGGCTGCAGGACGAGCAGAGTTTGCAAGGGCTGCCCAACCACGACCAGGGCTACCCCCTTGGCTGCAAATCTCCCCGCCTTGGGCACCCACCGTCAAAGACGCTAACGCCTGATCCTACACCGCAAGACACCCTGATCCTACAACTTCCCACACACACGCCCACGCCAAGGCAAGTCAAGTTGTAGCTAACACCAAGCATCCCTGAACAAACAGTGAACGCTTTGGGTGCATCTCGCCTCCGGTCCGATGACACCCGTGCAAGTGTGGACACGGAACCGAAGCTCAACGTGATCCGTGCAGAGTGAGTGAATGGCGCGCAAAAGTATGTTGTGTTGAGTATGTGTGTGCAGTGCTGTGCGTGGATGTGCGGTGCAGGGCGAGCATGTGTGTGAATCTACCTCAGGGTCTCCACCTTGGGGCTACCCAAAAGAAAAAGAGAGAGGGTCACACACGGGGAGACCAGAAGAAAACCGTCAGGGATCAGAATGGGAGTGGGAACAAGGGCCAGCGTACGCTGACCAACGCGAACGCCCTTGCCCATCCCAATCCCCTGCCTTCCCAGTCTCCCACACGCTGAACTTAACGCTCTACAAAGGAGTAGCCCTTTGCAGGAGCGCCCCTTGCTAACGCCTCCAACCCACATCCCACTCTCCACTCCACACTCCTCCCACACTCGGAGAACTCAAACCGCGCAACTTGCAAGTCGGGAATCTCACCCCAGAGTTTCATTGGGCTTTTTGAGTTCCCACGGTCCTACACTCTCTAACACACGCTGCATGTGTGAGCGGCACGGTGAAACATATGAGTGTTTTAGGTGCCTGCACGTGAGCATATGCATGCACTGAACGATTCACGAAGCATTCCGCCACTACAGCTAAACAGAGGACACTGACGCATATAGCGGCGCCTCCGCTATGCATGCATTCTGTCCTGCAAAGCGAGCAAGGAAGGTTCTCCCTACCTCCCAAACCTTGAATGTTTCCCTTATGAAGGTTTTACCCTCTATCCTACTTGGATTCGGAGTTTTTACGTGTGCACGACGCGGCGTACGCTGCTATTTTGCATGCGTGACGAGCTGTTTCCCTCCTGAATCCTGCCTGAATGCCAGCCCAAGCCAAACCTTGCGAGGCACCAAGAACGTGCAAAAGACTGCAAAGCAAGGTAAAAACACGCTACGCGTGTTGTGCAAGCTCTAACCAACACGTATGTCTCATTTCTGTTGTGCTATGTGTGGCTGATGTTCAAACTCGCCTATTACACGCACAATGGTGAATTGATGCGCGCAAAGCGTACAGTTACCCTATGGCTGTACTGTGCACCCTCCCCGCGCAAAAATTTTTCCCTGTCTGTAAGCCTCACTTTATAAAATCGCGTTTTTCGCTGCTCGTTGTTTTCCAAATTCTTTGTTTTACAAAACTGCGCTTTTTGCAGCTTCAGAAGCGCTTTTTACAAAAAGTTCAAAAGTTTTTGGACTTTGGAGGCTTCGCCCCCAGTCCCGCACGGCGGACGCGCGCAGTTACGGGAGTTGCCAAAACTCCCAGCGCTACACTTTGCGCTTTTCAGGTGTCCAAATACTTTTTCAAGTTTTGGTTCCTGGCGAGTGAGAAGCTCGGCTACGGTTCATTTTGAAGTTTATTTCAAGCGTTATTTCTTGCCGATTTCAAATTGATTTCAAAAATCGGTATCTGCATTTGTTATGTAAGGCTTCCCTAAGGATTCCTACGCCTTGTCCATGCTTTATATATCACTTTGAGCACAATCTTTCTGGAACCTCTGGTATTTGCATTTTTAGCTCCAAACTAATCACCGATTGTGCTGTGGTAAGAGTGGTATAGTAAGAAAGGTAACTCACATGTATGCTTTCCGAAGTCATTCCACTCATTCTTTACTGTGGTACTGAGGTGCAGTGATCATACTTGGTATTGAAGGTAGTCCAGTTCTGGACTGAGTAGTAAATGCTAAGAGATTTCACAGGGCTGCATATGATTATGGCCACAATATCATTTTTCAGCCTATTTTTCTGAGTATTTACTCCTGAATTCCAGGGCTTCAGTTGGGGGGGGAGTGAGATTGAGCCCCATGGAGTATATATTTTGAACTCAGAGTGTACTTTATTTGAACTCAGAGCAGATTCAGATCAATCATCATCATTCATCATCATCATCATTCATAATGCATCATGTGTCATGTGTCATGCATCATGTGTCATGACATGCTGGCGCCCTAGCATGTGTTTTTCACATTCCAACCCAAAACTTCACTTTCGCTCAGAACTAACACAACCACAACCCCACTCTTATGGGTTCCTAAGAAGGTTATACTATTCATTTTTCATAACTCTTTGAATTTGGATGATCACATTTTTGACATCATGGATTGTCATGCATGTCATGCATGATCGACTCATTTTGTGAGTGATACCACACATACTACCTTCGAAGGAGTCTAAGGCCCCTAAGGGACCTCTATATACTCTACAACCCTTTTCCATGGCTGTCCCTACTTCTACTTGTATTTTAATGCCTATTTGGTGGGTCCCAAGCATGTTTCATGTATTGGGGGATCCCAAGAATATACCTAGGCCTAAGCCAAGCCCCAAACACAAGAGGAGACAAGAGAGATAGATAGAGGAGAGGCGCCTGGCGGCGACACCAGGGAGCACGTGGTGCTTCCTAGGTAAGTCCTAACTAGGTGTATTTTACTACAAGAGGCATATTTGTATGGTGGGAGTGGAAGAGAGGTAAGGAGTGAACATGAGTGTAAATAATGATTATGTTTCATAGTCCCTTTTTTTGCTATGGACTAAGCTGGAAGACCAAATACTATGAGCCCATTACTTTGCTGTTGTTGAGGAGGGTGCCAAATCTAACTGGAAATGGCGGATTAGCATGGGAGATTCCTATGTCACTGCCACCCACCCAGCACTGAACTCAGTTTGTTGTTACACTTTGGGCGGGAAACCGCCATGCCTCAGAAAAAAAAAAAAAAAGGGAACGAAAGTATGTACAGCAACACATCAGGATATGTACACATGGGATTAAGACTGGACTGGGGTAAGGGCATCACAGGACAATAGACACTCAGTCCCAACTCATATCCCAATCCCACGTCCGACCCTCTCAGTGGCTGGTGGGGGCGGGGGCTCAAACACAACCCATGCCCTGCTCAGTCCGGACCCTGAAACCCTGCCAATAGGGGAGGTGACCCGCCTAGCCACAGGCTAGTTCCTGGGAACGAAGGAGCTCCAAGGCCAACCGACAGTGGCTCCCCATGCTCCCTTAACAGCAGGTCCCAACTCCTCTCTGAGCTAGAGATATGGCCCCGCCATTTCCCCCTAGGAGTTGGTAGCTGAAAATGGGCTGTTTCAGCCCAAACTGATATTAGCTCAAAAATCTCCAAAATTGACCCCTCGTCCGGACCCGCCAGAGGTAGGGACGAGGCAACTGACCCTATGCCCTTTGAGTACGAGCTCCCTGGAGCCCTCACCCAACCTGGTTCCCTCTGAGGTCCCGGCATCAGGGCACCACGGGTTCGTCAAGTGGGGTCGTGATGCCAAAATCACCAAAATTGGCATCATTCTCACGCGTGGCTCGCCCGGCCAGGGCAAGGCCAATGGCTCACAGGGTAGGAGGCAGGACTTAGGACTTATATCTGAGTGTTAAACCTGGAATTGGGTCCGGGCTTTCTGTGGGCATAGAGATATGGGACCGCCAATTGACCACACGGGGGGTTGAAATTGGGGTCCCAAAAGGTGGTCATTTTGGCTGCCCGAAATGAGCCAAAATTCGGGGTGCTCCCAATAGTATATCTCCACGCCGGCTTGGAGATCGGATCCGCCATTCCATACGCGATCCACCGAGAGTCCACCGGAGACTCCAATGGCGTTGGCTCTCAAAGATCTCCATGCCACTTGGCTGGTGACGATCCCAATTGCGTCCACAAATGCCAAAATTGCAAAATTGCCCACACTCACTTTGGGCTAGAACCTTAACGAAGGTTGCTCCGCTTCGCCCACGTGGTATGTGAACCATGGGGACCAATATGCATAACACCCATGTATGGTCATGTATGGTACATTGGTCCATGCGTCCGGCGTGCACGGGTGGGCTGAACATAGTGCACGGCGGGCAGAAAAAGTGGAAAATTGCTCAAAATGGCCGAAAATGCGCACACTCATGGTTGAGGCAAATGAGACACATGCCCGACTTGGACCGGAGTGTGCCATAGGATTGGTATCAAGTCATATGTGTCCAACATATCTTTTGGGCGTCGCCCAACTCCTCCGGTTTTGGGAATGGCAGGGTCGCCAAGTGAGCCCATGATTTGGGATAGTCCCAAATCGCCACCATGGCGGCCACGGCATGCCAAGCCCAAGAGGAGTTATTCGCCGGGTCCAAGATATGCTGGGCACCGAAGTATGTACCCTCATAACATACTTGGGTCATGATGTCAATTGAGCGCAACGTTGAGATACACGGTCGCCACTTGACATCATGACGAGCCAAAAATGGCAAAATTGGCGAAAAGACACCCAAAAGTGCCTTGAAAGGTGCACAATTATATTATAATATCTTCGGCTTGGATTGAGTAATCGACCAATCCTTCCAAACACAATGACCTGACACCAATGACCTTCGATTCCACATATGTGCTCCACTTGGGGCGCTTTGAAAGGTCACGAGCGCTACTTCCCAAGTGGGCACATGAAAATATGGAAAATTGCAAAATACACACCTTGCTCCCAACGCATCGCTTCGGGATCGCCACACAAGCGTTCCTCCACGAAGGTTAGGCTTGCAATTGATCGTGGGGAGTATGGAGAAGGGGCTTGCACAATATGAGGTCCATTGGCGGGTTTGGTTTGGAGCGATGGACCCGCCAAATGGGCACGCAATACAACACATGGCACATACCACATATTGCCCAAAAAGGTAGCTCCCCCCACGATATGTCATGCCCCTCCAAGGGCATAACTTTGTGTCAATCGCTCATAGGAACTCAAGGAGAGTTCCTATGCAACACCAACACTCGCGCGCTACACTCGAAAGTTATCTTAACGCACGCAATATCATGGCCAAAGAGTTATAACGCAAACTCTACCCTCTTGACCATGATCAATTACGCTAGCGCGCACGTGTGGAGACGCAAGGTGTATAAAGCTTCCTAAATTACGTCGGGATTATTGTGAATACATCCCACGTTTCCTTATTGTCATTCCTCGCAAGCGGCACGAGATATGACCCTCACAAGTGGCCTCACGAATCAACTTTGTTTTGCCCATATTGAAGCGGTACCCAGAACCCCATGGCTAGGTTACGGCATACAACCGGTCTCCGGTCCACTAACCCCAAGTACAGAAGGGAAGGCCGGTCTCCGGTCCACTAACCCCATGTACGGAAGGCGCCCGTTGACGCCCGGTGCGAGCCCGGCGGGAGCGTGTTCCGTGCTGTAAAGCCCCGCATCGGCAACCGATGCACCGCCAGCGGGGATTTGTATATCAGAATGTCAGGAATCAACAGGGTTTTATTTTCATATTGTTTCCGTCAATTTTTACGCTTCCGTTCTGATATTCACTGTTTTGACTGCTGGTTGTTGGATCGCGACTTTACCGTAACCGCCAGTTGAACTGTTTATAATGGAAATTTTAACGCTATCCGTGACGAAGGCTCTAAAGTCTTCAGGAATTGCGTTGATGCATCCGCAATTTTCACATTCTACACTCGCAACCTTAATCCGAATTTTTCAGGATGTCGAAATCGGATTTTCGACTTCGACATCCCCGCACTTGATTTGACCTGTTTCGAGTGGACCTACGTGCTTCCCTATGCACGAATCAACTTTCCTTTTATCCTGCCCTCCATTTGTCTTAAAGATATGGGCAAAACAAAGTTGATTCGTGAGGCCACTTATGAGGGTCATATCTCGTGCCGCTTGCGAGCAATGACAATAAGGAAACGTGGGATGTATTCACAATACTCCCGACGTAATTTAGGAAGCATTATATGCCTTGCGTCTCCCCACGTGCGCGCTAGTGTAATGGATCATGGTCAAGAGGGTAGAGTTTGCGTTACAACTCATTGGCCATGATATTGCGTGCGTTAAGATAACTTTCGAGTGTAGCGCGCAAGTGTTGGTGTTGCATAGGAACTCTCCTTGAGTTCCTATGAGCAATTGACACAAAGTTATGCCCTTGGAGGGGCATGACATATCGTGGGGGGAGCTACCTTTTTGGGCAATATGGAGTATGTGCCTTGTGTTGTGTTGCGTGCCCATTTGGCGGGTCCATCGCTCCAAGCCAAGCCCGCCAATGGACCTCATATTGTGCAAGCCCCTTCTCCATACTCCCTACGATCAATTGCGAGCCTAATCTTCGTGTAGGGAAGCTTGTGTGGCGATCCCGAAGCGATGCGTTGGAAGCAAGGTGTGTGTTTTGCAATTTTCCATATTTTCATGTGCCCACTTGGGAAGCAGCGCTCGTAACTTTTTAAAGCGCCCCAAGTGGAGCACATATGTGGAATCGAAGGTCATTGGTGTCAAGTCATTGTGTTTAGAAGGATTAGTTGATTGCACGATCCAAGCCGAAGATATTATAATATAATTGTGCACCTTTCAATGCACTTTTGTGTGTCTCTGTGCCAATTTTGCCGTTTTTGGCCCGTCATGATGTCAAGTGGCGACCGTGTATCTCAACGTTGCGCTCAATTGACATCATGACCCAAGTATGTTATGAGGGTACATACTTCGGTGCCCAACATATCTTGGACCCGGCGAATAACTCCTCTTGGGCTTGGCATACCGAGGCCGCCATGTTGGCAATTTGGGACTATCCCAAATCATGGGCTCACTTGGCGACCCTGCCATTCCCAAAACCGGAGGAGTTGGGCGACGCCCAAAAGATATGTTGGACACATATGACTTGATACCAATCCTATGGCACACTCCGGCCCAAGTCGGGCATGTGCCTCACTTGCCTCAACCATGAGTGTGCGCATTTTTGGCCATTTTGAGCAATTTTCCACTTTTGCTGCCCGTCGTGCACTATGTTCAGCCCACCCGTGCACGCCGGACGCATGGACCAATGGACCATATATGACGTGGGTGTTATGCATATTGGTCCCCATAGTTCACACACCAGGTGGGCGAAGCGGAGCAACTTTTGTTCAGGCGCTAGCCCAAAGTGAGTGTGGGCAATTTTGCCATTTTGGCATTCGTGGACCCAATTGAGATCAACACCAAGCCAAGTGACATAGAGATCTTTGAGAGCCAAGAACATGGCAGTCTCCGTTGGACTCTCGGTTGATCGCGTATGGAATGGCGCATCCGATCTCCAAGCCGGCGTGGAGATATACTATTGGGAGCACTCCGAATTTTGGCTCATTTCGGGCAGCCAAAATGACCCCATTTTGGGACCCCAATTTCCCCCTTCCGTGTGGTCAATTGGCGGTCCCATTTGTCTATGCCCACAGGGAGCCCGGATCTAATCTCAAGTTGTACACTCAGATATAAGTCCTAGATCCTGCCTCCTACCCTGTGAGCCATTGGCCTTGCCCTGGCCGGGCGAGGCACGCGTGAGAATGATGCCAATTTTGGTGATTTTGGCATCATGACCCCACTTGACGAACACGTGGTGCCCTGATGCCGGGACCTCAGAGGGAACCAGGTTGGGTGAGGGCTCCAGGGAGTTCATACTCGAAGGGCATAGGGTCAGTTGCCTCGTCCCTACCTCTGGCGGGTCCGGACGAGGGGTCAATTTTGGAGATTTTCAAGCTAATATCAGTTTGGGCTGAAACAGCCCATTTTCAGCTACCAACTCCTGAGGGATAATGGCGGGGCCACATCTCTGGCTCAGAGTGGAGTTGGGACCTGCCGTTAAGGGAGCATGGGGAGCCATCGTCGGTTGGCCTTGGAGCTCCTTGGATCCCAGAAAATAGCCTGTGGCTAGGCGGGACACCTCTCCCATTGGCAGGGTTTCAGGGTCCGGACTGAGCAGGGCATGGGTTGTGTTTGAGCCCCCGCCCCCACCAGCCACTGAGAGGGTCGGACCTGGGATTGGGATACAAGTTAGGATAGAGTGTCTATTGTCCTGTGATGCCCTTACCCCAGTCCAGTCTCAACCCCATGTGTACATATCCTGATGTTTTGCTGTACATACTTTCGTTCCCTTGTTGCAGAGTGGCAAGGATCCTGAAACGCTTTGTCACATGACATGAGCGCATTGATGCCCCTGTGAGCGTAGTGCTTTGCCTGCCTGCTCACTTGCGCGTGTCCACCGCAGCGTCCCGTGGCCGGCCCCCCACGGGAACGCGTCAAAAGCGTTTCACCGCCGCGGGGTTACCCAACCCTCGCGTGCCACTCGGGGCCAACAACCCCGAGCAGTGGGGCGCAGCTCGCAGCTCGCACCGCAGCGCAGCGGCTCGCAGTGCAGCGCAGCGGCTCGCAGCGCCACCCAGCGACAGCGCCGAGTTCGTCACGGAGCCCGCAGCGCCGTCCAGAGCATCGCCCTGACCGCGCAGCGACCGTGAAGGAAGTGGACAGATCAGACCCATCGGCCGACCAGCAAGGCCGCGTCAACCACTTCCACAACCACCGGCTGACCAGCACCAGCCGCACACCCAGTCCAGTGCTGCAGCACCCGCCTCAACAACCACCACCAGTTCGTTGAGTAGAACGAGTGCACACCAAGGACCTCAAGACCAAGTACGCCCCCCGCTGCCATGGTAAACTGGCAAGAAGCGGGCAGGACGTGGCCGCGGCCCCACCCCCATGCGGCACGCCTGCTGCGTGGGTTGGTTTGGGACCAACACTACCGCCACAGCCACCCCCAGTGCGAAGGCGGCATGCCCGGGAGCTTCGAGCTCCGCACGGACATCGCCCCCGACCGCCTGCAGGCCGTGGAGGACTGGCTGCGGGCGGAAGGTTTCGCCTTCCGCTTCCAGCAGAGGCGCTGGAGGACGTGGACCCGGCCGGACAGGCCTGGCGAAGGCCTGCGCCCCGACGGGATTGAGGAGGACGAGGAGCCCAAGGTGTACCCGTCGGGTGCCTCGATCAATGTCTCCATGTGGGACATGATCGAGAAGAACTTCTCGGAACCGGGGAGCGAGCGCAGGCTGCAGGGCAGCAGCAGCGCGTCTCTGGGGAAGGAGAAGCGGTCCGCCGGGAAAGGAAGCGGGACCGGAAGTGGCGGGAGTACCAGGAGTCCCTGGCCGCCGAAGCCGCCCAAGGCGCCAAGGGCGGAACCCCAGCCCCCAGTCCCCAACGGGCCAATGGTGGTCATCACCCTGGCCACGCCACCCTCGGCGACTTCATCCAAGTCGCCAGGCAGACCAAGGCCAAGCCCCGTCCGCTGCTCCCGAGGCCCCAGCAGGCCCCAGCAGGCCCCAGCAGCGACGTGGAGTCGGCCCACCGCGGGAGGATGCCGGCCGACCAGGCCAGCTCCAGCAGCAGCGTCGCTCCCGACAGGGACGTGGCGCGCGCCTGTGAGCGCGCCTGTGGGGTGCCCTGCAACCTTCGGGTTGCCCGGCAACGGGCCAGGCAGCACAGCGCTGCCGTGGAGGGCGCCGTCGGCATCGCCCAGGAGGAGGCTGCAGAGTGGGCGCATGGCATGGCCATCCACGCCCAGACCGTGGCGGCCATTGCGGCCGGACTCACGGCCGTAGCCGCCCATGGGGCAGCGACTGCCCAGGTCAACGGTGAGTCGGCGGCAGCCGACGAGGAAGCCCGCCTGACGCAGGAGGCCATTGCCTGCAGGGAGGCCGAGGTGAGGGCGCTGGAAGAGGCGCTTGCCCAAGAGAGGGCAAAGAAGGAGGCGGAGGAAAGGGCCCACGCCGAAGCGACGGCCAAGGCCCAGGCGGACGCCGCCAAGAAGGACGCCATCGAGGCCGCGCGACGGAAGGTCGCTGAGGAGAGGGCCAAGACGGAGGCGGAGCTGGCGGCGTTGGAGGCGAAGAAGGCGCGGCTGCAGCAGGCCCGGGAAGCCGAGGCGGCTCGTGCTTGGGAGGAAGCCGAAGTGCGAGCTGCCACAGCCACCGCCGCCGCAATGGAGGAGGCAGAGGCCAAACTCCGCCGCGAGACTCCCCCGGGAGGATCACGAGTGGAGACCCTTCGAAAGCTTTTCGAAGGGGACGCCTCCTCCAAGATGACGCTGGACGAGGCCGACACGGGCAGCAGAGGGAGCAGAGGCCCCACCGCCCACCGACGGAGGAAGGGTAAGGGGAAGACCCCCGAGAGGCCACGAAAGCCAGCGGGCGGACACCCCCACGACAGTGACCCCTTCTTCACCGCCAGCGACGGGGACGAACGAGGCCGCCGACATCGCCAAGTGGTGGCTTGGACGGGCGGAGGAGGCGGAGACGTCCCCATGGAACCAGAAGGTGAGGATGAGGATCCCCCTCCTCCCTACCGGAGCTCGGAGTCTTCCGAGACCGAGACGCCCAGGTGGGGCGACATGGACGAGGATGACGACATGGACTTCGGCATCACGAAGAAGCGCCCATCCTCGGACCCACCGAGGCGACCCGGCGGAGACCCACCGGGACCCCCTGGCGGAGGACCATCAGGACCCCCTGGAGGACGCCCACCAAGTGGACCCCCTGGAGGCGGACCACCGGGCGGGGGAGGACCCCCTGGACCGGGCGGACCCGGCGGAGGCCCTCCTGGAGGACCCCCTGGGGACCCCGACGACCCACCAGGGGACGGCGACCCGGATACCACCTGGCGGTGGATTGTCTACCTCCGCAGGAGGGTCTTTTCCCTCGAGTGCGAGGTAGACACGGGCAAGGGCGAGATGAGTCGCATCTCCAAGGTCGCCGCGCGCGCGCAGAAAGAGCTGGACATCGCCAGGGCCGAGACCAGGCAGCTGAACACGGTCATCAGCGGCCTGCAGCAGACGCTGGACGCGCTGGAGGCCCGTGGGAGCGTCGGCAGCGACCACCCACCCCTGGAGTCTGGCTCGTCGGACGACGGCTGGGGAGCCGGACCAGGTCCAGGCAGACCCCACGCCCCCGGCGGAACCCCCAGGAGTCGCCCCAGCGCCAGTGCCCCCTGTCCCACCGGCCCCTCTCACCACAGCGCGGGCCTCCGCAACGAACGCGTGCCGCCCGGCAGTGGCAGTGAGGATTGGCGTGATGAGTGGCTCAGCGCGGAGTACCGCAACAGCCATGCTCCACCGCGGACACCGGTACGCCCCCGGCGCCCCGCACCAGCCCCTGGGCCAATCCCAACGGCTGGTGGACGTTATGGTGGACTCAGGGATGAGGTCCCCAGAGGAGACGTGGAGTGCGATGTCGGCGAAGGTGAGGACCTGGACCTGGACCTGGAGGAGTTCGACATCAGCCCGCCGCGTGGTCTACGACAGGAGGCCGCTGAACGCAGCCGCCGGCGCCGTGATGAGGATGAGTACATGGAAGGAGTACGGCGTGAACATCTAGGTTCAGCGTACATGGAGGAACCGCGGCGTAGCCACAGGGATTCCATGGAGGAGATGGACGTGGCGGCCGTGGGAGTCCGTGGGCGAGGCCGATGGGAACCTCGGTCGACCTCGCGGCCGGCGTTCATGGTCTCTAAGGCCGCGGATGCCGCCGTGTGGGAAGACTTGAAGGACATCAAGCCCCCCATGTACGACGGCAACCCCCTCAACCTCGACCACTTCTTGGAGAAGCTGGACGATTGGGGGCTGACCGTCACTGAAGACCTGCCTCCCGCGGATGCGGAGAGATATGTCTTCAGACGGTTCAGGTACCGCCTGCCGGAAGTGCTCGGAGAGCTATACTTCATGGCGACCAAGGAGGGGAAAATCAAGACCCTCAAGGAAGCCAAGAAGTGGCTCAACGAGCAGCAGCGGGTGGACGCTCCGCAGGTGGCTGCCAAGCGCTGGAAGTCCATCAAGCTTGAGCATGATGGACGGGAGATCCGCCTACGGGACTGGCGTGACTTCCGAGGGCAATACACTCTCTTCCGCCGCAATGTGGAGGATTGGAACGAGGGTGACGAGCAGGCTCGCCTGCTCTCCATGCTGCCGGAAGCATGGATCAAGAGGGTCACCAAGGAGGAATCCAAGAGGGCCAAGTCCAACCACACGGTCAAGATGATGCTCCCCAAAGAGTATCATACGAACGTGGTGGCTTGGACGAGGAAGAACGTGGCCCGGGATGTCAAACGGCACCCCCTGCGGAACGCTCTCCTCATCACCGTCTCGGGCGATCGCGAGAAGACCGCGATGTGGCGCCTTGACGAGTGTGAGTTGAGCGGCCAGACCATCCGTCTGCAGCCCATCCCGGCACGGATGAGCTGCGACGAGATCCTGGAGTGGGTTGGCGAGGAAGTACTCAAGGAGTACCGAAACCTCCACCACACCCGCGGGTTGAGGCCCGGCGACCGCGACGTCAACTACGTTGGCGAGGGACCTGGCGGGGAAGCTGCCATGGACCCAGCGGGAGCTGGCGGCGATGAGACTCTCGTCGACGATGACGACGACGATGAGCCCGCCGAAGCGGCGGTGTGTGCCTTGGTGGCCAGGAACCTGAGCGCGGGGAGCAAGCCGGGAAACTGGAAGCCCCTGCAACAGGGTTGGAGGAAGCAGGAGAAGAGGGACCCTCGCCGCATTGGCGACCCTCCGCTGTCCTTTGGGGAGTTCATACGAGCTCACCCTCAGGGCTGTTTCGTGTGTTATGGGAGGAAGAAAGGCTTCAATGATGACCGAACATGCCCCGTCCACAAGGCCGACACGGAGGCTTACAAGAAGGCGCACGGGTCGAAGAAGCGTGCGCCCGCGGGTATCCGGGAAGCCAAGGTGGAGGTGGACAGGGACGAGCTCTCCAAGCTGGTGTTGCCAGGGACCGAGTTGGCCAAGGAGATCCAGGAGATCAAGAGGAACTGGGTCCCCAGGTCGGACAACAAGAACAAGGAGAACAACCAGAACAACCAGAACAAGGACAAGGACAAGAAGCCTACTCGCAGCGAAAGAAGGAAGAAGGGCGTCAACGAGGTTGATGCGGAGGAGAACACCCCTTCTTCCACAACCGACGCCCCCTAGCGGAGCCCCTGCAGCCAAGGGCCCCAGCTAGGGCGGTCGCAGGATGGTGACGTGGGAAGCGCCGAACCATCCCAGTCGGGAGTCGATAAGCACAAGGGGACTGCCGCGGGCGGAAGGCCCGGTCCGGCACCCAGTCGCGGAGGCGGGGTGAGGGCAAGTGAAGGCACGAACCCTTGCACCCGTCCGTCCTTCGCGACCAAGAATGTGTTTGATGTACTACAAGATCTTTCCGAGAGTATCGGAGGATCACCCGGACCGCAGCTGGATGCTGCAGATGGGCAGCCTGAGCCCATCGTCCACGACCTGCACCAGTCGCTTGTCGAGCTTCTGGAACGGCCGGAGATCCTGAGTTTGCACGCCGTGCGCCGTGTCGGTCGCGAGCGGCAGTTGCATCTTAAGGTCCGTGCCTTATGCGGGGAAGTGGAAAAGGTTTTCGACCTGTTGGTCGACACGGGCGCTCAGGTCAGCTTGGTCAAGGCTGGCCTACTTCCACCAGAGTGTCTGACCGACAGTCGGAAACCTGTCAGGCTGAAGGTGGCGAACGGCCAGTACATGGTGGGAGGCACGAAGGAAGCGGCCATTGGGCTGCAGTTCGTGAACCATCGTGAGCTGAGCCGCCCAGACCTCGGCAAGGAAATCCTCCTGCACGGTCGCTTCTACGAGGCCGAGATGGACTGGGACATGATCGTCGGGTACGACTTCATGATGGAGACGGACTCCGGCGTCCTCCCGGCCCAGGCCTCTATGACCCTGTACCAGGACGACCAGCTCTCGTAGCTTTCGTCACCTGAGCACCATGTGGAATGCCAATGGATCCACCCCGAACGCAATCAGCTCGAAGTGGCCGCGCTGGACACTGAGCCAACTGGTCCTGCAAACCAGGAGTACGGCGTAAGGCCGGAAGTGGCGAACCGAGTGGTCGCGGACCTGGGAGCGTCGGATCTGGCCCTGGATGCGTTCTCTTCAGGAACCTCCGCCCATCCTTGGGTATGTGAGAAGTACTGGAGCGCACAGGACTCCGCGTGGAAGAAGCACTGGGGTCCGCATCAGGGCTTGATGTGGATCCATTGCCCTCGATGGGACATTCCAAGAGCGATAGCGAAGATTCGCAAGGACCGCTCCAAGGCAGTGCTGGTTGTTCCTATGGGATGCACCGAGGAGGAAAGTACCCGACATTGGGTAGCCTCATTGACCAACATGACCTTAAACAAGGTCGTCCTACCGGCTGGAGAGAGTGTCTATCAGGACGCTAAGGGACAGCCCATGCCACCCCAGAGATGGCCAACAGAATTCCACTATGTGGATGGGGGCCTTGATCAGGCCGACGCCACAGACTTCGTGTGTGTCAACCGCATCATAGCGGAGCCATGGCGGCAATGCTTTGCGGTTTCCCCTGTTGACATCGAAGAATCGGAATCGGAAGACCCCCTCACTGAAGAAGAGTGGGATCTGGTTCAGGGGTATATGGATCAGCCCTTTCACGACTGGGGAAACCAGCGTGAGGGCAAAGGCCAGGACAAAGCCTGGTGGGAAGTGGACTCAATCGTCTCCGGTTCCTATGAAGGGAATACCTTCGTTCAGAAGGTGCTGGATTACATGTCCAGCCAGGACGAGCCGCCTGGCGGCAACCCACCCACCTACGGCGATCTATTCCGAGGCAAGACCAGAGATGGCCCTTTGGGCCACCTGGGAAGACCACCTGAGCCGAAAGCGAGCGGAGTAGCTACCCCTCAAGTAAGCTCCGTGGTTCAAGTGCCCGGAAAAGCCAAGGCGGAGTCCGATGACTGCCCCAAGATCCAGGCGTTGAGGGCCAGGCTGAAGCAGAAGTATGGTGATACCTTCTTCAGCGGTAAGCCTGTGTTTCCCCCACCGGTGCGTGGACCGTATGGCGAGGCCAAGATACGACTGAAGCAGGACCCCCGTGTGTATCGGCACCGGGAGTTTGCCCTGAGGGGCGAGAGGAAAGAGGCCATGGAGAAGATCCTCCGTGACTTCATCCAAAGAGGCTGGCTTGAGCCGTGCCACTCTGAATGGGCCTCTCCGTGCTTCGTCGTCCCCAAGAAGGTTGCCGGTGAGTGGCGGCTCGTGGTCGACTACCGCGGCCTGAACGCCCAAACGCAGCACGACAGCTATACGCTGCCCCTCATTGAGGACATGCTGCAAAAACAACACCGGCGGAGGATCTTCACGGTGATTGACCTGAAACATGGTTATCATCAGATGCCTCTCGCCGAGGAGTCCCGTGCCTGCACAGCCATGAGCACCCCACTTGGACCTCTCCAGTGGAAGGTGATGCCCATGGGCGTCACCAACGGCAATGCGGCTTTTCAGCGGATGCTGGAGAACCTGCTTGAGCCGGTGCGTGACTGTGCGGACCCCCTCGTGGACGACTTGATCATCGCGTCCGGGGACCCCAGTATGAGCTACGAGGAGCTCCTGGAGGCACATGAGAGGGACGTCACTCGGGTGCTGGACCTTCTGGTTCGGCACAAACTCACGGGCAGCAGTGACAAGGCCACCATTGCGGTAAGCGAGGTGGTCTTCGCTGGCCACGTAGTTGGGAACGGGCAGCGAAAGCCCATACCTGGCAAGGTGGCTGCGATTGAACACTGGGAAAAGCCCAAGACGGTCTCTGAGCTACGGGCGTATCTGGGGTTCTGCAACTACTACTCGGGGTATATCAAAATGTATGCCGAGTACGCAGCCCCCATGACGACCATGCTCAAGGGCAACCGAGAGGAGACCAAGAAGGGGTCCAAGAAGGCTCTGGTCTGGACAGCTGAGTCCGACCGTGCCTTTGAGGGGATGAAGCAGGCGCTGCTATCCGCAGTGGGTCTGCACCTCGTGGATCCCGACCGAGGGTTCGTCCTGCGCACCGACGCTTCCGACTACGCCATTGGCGCTGTGTTGGAGCAAGTGCTTGAAGACGGGAGGCACGTGCCCGTCGCCTTCTGGAGCCGAGTCCTGGCGGAAGGCCAGAGACGGACGTGGACGCCCCGTGAAAAGGAGGCGTATGCCATCGTCATGGCTCTCAGGAAATGGGCTGGGTACATAGCCCTCCATTCCGTCACCGTCTGCACCGACCATCAGAGTCTGCAGTCGTGGCACAAGGAGCACGTGGACACCCCCTCAGGTCCTGCCTCCCGACGGGCAAGATGGCATGAGACCTTGGCCAAGTTCGACCTCACGGTTGTGTATATTCCTGGAAAGGATAACACCGTGGCGGACTGTCTCAGTAGGTGGGCCTATCCCGCCAGCAAGGGCATGACGGATATCTCTGCCCATGGCGATGAGGCTGAGACCGCTGAAGCCAAGAGGATCATCGAAATGGAGCGCCTGATGGAGGAGGAGGGTGCTAAATGCTTCGTCGTCATGGCTGCAGATGCCCCCCTCGCGTCGAGGGTGAGCAGAGCGGTCAGTGTACTCGCCCCTGAGGGAGCTGAGTCAGACAAGCACCTCTTCCCGGAGTCTTGCCCCCAGGACGACTGGACCGACGATTACGCCAAGTCTGAGGCCCTTGCGGCCGAGTATAGGGCTGTGACTGACCCTGACGACGGGCAGAAGCTGCCAAAGGGGCTGACCGAGGAAGATGGCAAGCTCTACCGGAATGGTAAGCTGCTAGTACCGGAGTCCCGGGTGCTCGAGCTTTGTGAAGCTTGGCACCACCACATGCTGCACCCAGGGGTCAAGAAGCAAGCCCTTGACATGCAGCGTCGGTTCGAGATCGACCATATCGTTCTCTACACCGCCATCAAGAAGGTCAGGAAGGGTTGCTCGGTCTGTCAGGCCTCCAATCTCGATAACCGGAACGTCAATGGGGAAGCCCAATGGACCCCGGTTCCTGACCAGCCCATGGAGAGCGTGGCCATGGACGTCTTCTCCATGCCCGAAGTGCACATTGGCAAGGAGACCTTTGACTGTGTGGTTCTCTGTGTGGACCGCCACAGCGGCTACATTGTAGCCGTTCCGGCACGCAAAAAGGGGTTGCTTGCCAAGGAAGTGGCAGTCATGATGATTCGTCATTGGCTGACCGTCTTTGACATCCCCCGCACCATTTGCAGTGACCGAGGGCCCCAGTTTACTGGTGGCTGGTTCAAGGCTATGTGTTCCCTCATGGGAATACGTCACGCCAAGAGCGTCGCCTATCTCAGCCGGTCTAACGGCCGTGCTGAAGTGGCTGGACGGCAGCTGTTCGAGAAGCTGCGCAAGATCCACATCACCAATCCACGTCGGAACTGGTTTGAGGAGATGTGGCCTGCTCTGAAGGCCCATCATGACACCCCCACTCCGGGCAGTTTGTCCCCTCACCAGATTCTGTTCGGCAGGGACCCCCTGGGTAGGGGACTTCCCTTGTCTGGTGATGGCATGGCCATGGATGCCAAGGAATTCTTTGCGCGGCAAGAGCAAACGGCGCGGGACATCCGCCGGCAGCTCGAGAAGGAGCATGCTGAGCGTCAGAAGTCCGCCCCGAGCTCGACAGCGCAGAAGTTCAGGGTGGGAGACCCGGTGTGGGTGATCAGACCCCGCCCCATGGGCACCCACCGCACCAAGACCTGGTTCACACCCGGCGAGGTGGTCCGCAGGATTGGTGAGGACACCTACCGCATCAAGGTGGGTCACGGACAGTTCCGGGAGCGCCACGAGAGTCAACTCCGTGTGCGGGAACCCGACCTCTGTGGCCAACATGTGTCCCTGAACTATGCCGCACATGAGGCTGATTCGGACGACGATTATGCTGAGCAGGAGGACTATACAGTCGAGAAGATCCTGGCTCAGCGTCCGAAAGCCTCGGCACCCGAAGGTCTGGAGTTCAAGGTTTGTTGGCGAGGCTATGGGCCGTCCCGCGACACCTGGGAACCCGTCTCCTCGTTCGTGCCGCGGGTCAATACTCCCTTCATGGAGTACATCCACAAACACAAGACCAAGATCCACGTTTCGGACTTGGTGTAATCCTATTGCCCGGATTTCGGCTGGTGGGTATTGTATCCCGTATTGGACTCCAGTGGACTTGAATAGCAAGCACAGCGCAACAACAACAACACTGAGACCTCAGTGAATCCAAGCAACAATGATCCAAATCGTCATAAATCCGACAATACCCTATAAACAGAATCGGATTTCACAGACGATTATAAAACATCTAATTATGCATGAAATCTTTTGACAGAACCCAATTCTATACATGTTTTCTATCGTCATTTTACATCTGGCCTTTTGCCGGCACGTCACGCGCGCGCCGGCAGATCTCTGCCTGATTTCAGTCACATCAAATTCAACAACTACGATCTTTAAACGCAATCACAGCATTATTTGTCCTATCCTATTGCACTCCCCTCACAGAATATGACTTGGGGTTTGAGGGGGAGTGGGTACCACCCCAAGGAATGTTCGAAAAAACTGAATAATTGGATAGAAGCAGATAAAGCTGGCTTATCTCCACAGTAAATGACACATATCAACATCTAGGGTGGCAGAGTGGAAATTGAAAGCACGTGCTGTCAAACATGTACAATCCGGGAGGGGGAGGGGGGGGGGGGGGGCTGGGCTGACCTGTGCCCAAACCTGAACCAGCCCATGCAACTCAAATACGCAAAGGAAATGAAAATCAGGGTCGCATGTCGCGTCCCGCAGGTCGGGGGTACAACTTAGTACCCCGTTGTCCCTGAAACAATCCCTTACACAAACCTGAGGCACAAGACCATGCTCCCCTCACGAACCTATGCATTGCACTCCCCTCACAAACCGGACCTAGGGTTCCTACCTTGCCCAAACCTAAGCTTCGAGTACAGTACAGCAGGGAGGGGGGGGAAGAAGCTGAGGAGCTACCTCAGCAACATGGGCAGAAAAACTCAGATGGGCTGAGAAAACACTCGTAAATTCCCATGTAAAAGCAGTAACCTCGAGTGGGGCAGCACCTGTCACAAGCCCCACTCAGCACAAAATACATGAGGTCAAAACAAAACAAAATTCCAAAACACCAAAAAATTCCCGACTGCACACGTTGCTGCCACTGCACTGCCTGACAAAGAAAAACCAGCCTGCAACTAAAACTCCAGCAAAAAGAATGCAAAAACACCAAGCCCCACACAAGAAAAACTGTGAATCCCGCCGGGTGCACAGAAAATTAAACTACTGTACAACCCCAGGACTCTTGGTGACTTCTGCCCTTAACAGGCTGTGCCCTTATTGGGCCTTCATTCATTGCCGGGCTTGGATTGTGCATTGCTCACGAAGCTGGATCACTGAAATCTTCATTGGCTGGCCTGTAGCAGAGGCAGGGGAGGGGAGGGGCAGGGGCTGCAGAGCAAACAAAACAGGATAAGAGAAGGAGAAGAGGCACACACATGTCAGCAGGGGGGGTGGGGGAACTGTCAGTAACTCTGACAACACCTGACAATCTGCCTGGGGGGGACGGTATCACACACCCACACTCATCGCAACGCCTCTACTCGCAGTGCGGTGGGCCGGAGTGCAGGTGTGGGTGAGCTCTGCTATCTTAGTTTGCTGTCTAAATATAAATTATCTGAAGTAGGGGGGGGGGGCTGTCAGCTGTGCTGACACTGGTATCAGGCGTTGGGGGGGGGGGGGGGGGGGGGGCTGTCAGCTGTGCTGGGTGTCGCCATAGACGTCACAGCACTGGCCCCTGAGAATGGGCCCCTACACCACTGGCGATCCCAGCCAGGAGTGGCGGGGACCGCCCACCACCACCGGCAGCGAAACCCAGCCAGGAGTGGCGGGGAGTAGCACACAGGAACCTCCGCCAGGAGTGGCGAGGGACCAACCACACCACACACCAGCCACAACCCCACCAACACACCACCGCCACACACCACACACCACACAGCAACGCCGCCAACGGACCCCAGCCAGGAGTGGCGGGGACCGCCCACCACCACCGGAAGCGAAACCCAGCCAGGAGTGGCGGGGAGTAGCACACAGGAACCTCCGCCAGGAGTGGCGAGGGACCAACCACACCACACACCAGCCACAACCCCACCCACACACCACCGCCACACACCACACACCACACACCACACACCACCGCCGCAAGCGGACCCCAGCCAGGAGTGGCGGGGACCGCCCACCACCACCGGCAGCGACACCCAGCCAGGAGTGGCGGGGAGTAGCACACAAGAACCTCCGCCAGGAGTGGCGAGGGACCAACCACACCACACACCAGCCACAACCCCACCAACACACCACCGCCACACACCACACACCACACAGCAACGCCGCCAACGGACCCCAGCCAGGAGTGGCGGGGCCCGCCCAACACCACCGAAAGCGAAACCCAGCCAGGAGTGGCGGGGAGTAGCACACAGGAACCTCCGCCAGGAGTGGCGAGGGACCAACCACACCACACACCAGCCACAACCCCACCAACACACCACCGCCACACACCAGACACCACCGCCGCCGGCAAACCCCAGCCAGGAGTGGCGGGGACCGCCCACAACCACCGGCAGCGAAACCCAGCCAGGAGTGGCGGGGAGTAGCACACAGGAACCTCTGCCAGGAGTGGCGAGGGACCAACCACACCACACACCAGCCACAAAGCAACCGCCAGCCGAGGGAAGGCAACGGGAGGAACAGCCCGGAAGGTCCCCCCCCCCGAAAAAAAAAAAAAAAGGGGGGGGCTGGGGGGGGGCGGGCGCGCGAAAACAGCCCACAGCCACCAAACCACCCACCAACAACACAGAAGGGGGCCAAACCCCCCACCCAGAGGGCACCAAAGACAGGACCCCCAAACAGGCACAGGGGGACCACCCAGCCAAGACCGGCAACACCAAGCCAGCGACAGCGGCCCACCGGAAAAAAGGGACACCGAAACAAGCAAAAAAAAAAAAAAAAAAGCCAGCAGCCCCCGAAAGAAAGGAGACGGGGGGGAGACCACAAGGCCCGGGACAAGGACACCCAGCAACCGGAAAAAAAAAAAAAAGCGCAAAAAACACAACCCGACAACCCAGCCAAGAAGGGCGGGGCACAGCCGAGACCCGGGCGCCCACACCGCACACCGGAACCGGAAACGGCGGGGGGCAAGGGAAACGCGCAGGAAACCACACAGGTCCCGAAAGCAGGCCCACACCAAAGCCCAACCACGAACACCACAAACAGCCGGCAAAAGAGGGACAACACCACAAACCGAGCCCAAACACACCCACCCAAGACCCCAGCCACGACGGGCAGGGGTAAACAAAACCCACGACCAACCGCAACCCGGACCCAACCACAAACGCAAGCCAACAGTAAGAAACCCAGTGCCCACAGCCCGGGCACTGAGGCAGCCCGTGCCATGCAGGTGACCCGGCCAAACGAGATCCGGAGCCCGGGGGTAAGGCTGCATCCTAAGGCCTGCGCTGCTTTGGGACTCGAGGCGGAGCGTGCGACACCCAAGCGCCTCGGAACCCTAGTACCAAGAACATGCATGCATGCCTTGGGAACGGGATACGCCAGGAAGTCCGGTGAACCCCTAGGGTTCCGCCCAAAGGAGGGGACGTGCACAAGCACGGGGGCCCACCCTCCCGGCGAGACAAGCATGTCACGCTGGCGGCGATCAGCCCTCCCGGTGTAGCCCGGGGCCGCTTTGTTGGGGGCCAACAGTCAGGTCTAGCGGGATGTAAGCCGCCTCCCCTCTTCACGCGCGGAGCCTCTTCCTGTTCGTCACAGGGGCGACGCCAGGGGGAACCATGGGGCGCCTCTCCACGACCGAGTGCACCTACCTACCTACCTCCCTTCATGGAGTACATCCACAAACACAAGACCAAGATCCACGTTTCGGACTTGGTGTAATCCTATTGCCCGGATTTCGGCTGGTGGGTATTGTATCCCGTATTGGACTCCAGTGGACTTGAATAGCAAGCACAGCGCAACAACAACACTGAGACCTCAGTGAATCCAAGCAACAATGATCCAAATCGTCATAAATCCGACAATACCCTATAAACAGAATCGGATTTCACAGACGATTATAAAACATCTAATTATGCATAAAATCTTTTGACAGAACCCAATTCTATACATGTTTTCTATCGTCATTTTACATCTGGCCTTTTGCCGGCACGTCACGCGCGCGCCGGCAGATCTCTGCCTGATTTCAGTCACATCAAATTCAACAACTACGATCTTTAAACGCAATCACAGCATTATTTGTCCTATCCTATTGCACTCCCCTCACAGAATATGACTTGGGGTTTGAGGGGGAGTGGGTACCACCCCAAGGAATGTTCGAAAAAACTGAATAATTGGATAGAAGCAGATAAAGCTGGCTTATCTCCACAGTCAATGACACATATCAACATCTAGGGTGGCAGAGTGGAAATTGAAAGCACGTGCTGTCAAACATGTACAATCCGGGAGGGGGAGGGGGGGGGGGGGGCTGGGCTGACCTGTGCCCAAACCTGAACCAGCCCATGCAACTCAAATACGCAAAGGAAATGAAAATCAGGGTCGCATGTCGCGTCCCGCAGGTCGGGGGTACAACTTAGTACCCCGTTGTCCCTGAAACAATCCCTTACACAAACCTGAGGCACAAGACCATGCTCCCCTCACGAACCTATGCATTGCACTCCCCTCACAAACCGGACCTAGGGTTCCTACCTTGCCCAAACCTAAGCTTCGAGTACAGTACAGCAGGGAGGGGGGGGAAGAAGCTGAGGAGCTACCTCAGCAACATGGGCAGAAAAACTCAGATGGGCTGAGAAAACACTCGTAAATTCCCATGTAAAAGCAGTAACCTCGAGTGGGGCAGCACCTGTCACAAGCCCCACTCAGCACAAAATACATGAGGTCAAAACAAAACAAAATTCCAAAACACCAAAAAATTCCCGACTGCACACGTTGCTGCCACTGCACTGCCTGACAAAGAAAAACCAGCCTGCAACTAAAACTCCAGCAAAAAGAATGCAAAAACACCAAGCCCCACACAAGAAAAACTGTGAATCCCGCCGGGTGCACAGAAAATTAAACTACTGTACAACCCCAGGACTCTTGGTGACTTCTGCCCTTAACAGGCTGTGCCCTTATTGGGCCTTCATTCATTGCCGGGCTTGGATTGTGCATTGCTCACGAAGCTGGATCACTGAAATCTTCATTGGCTGGCCTGTAGCAGAGGCAGGGGAGGGGAGGGGCAGGGGCTGCAGAGCAAACAAAACAGGATAAGAGAAGGAGAAGAGGCACACACATGTCAGCAGGGGGGGTGGGGGAACTGTCAGTAACTCTGACAACACCTGACAATCTGCTGGGGGGGACGGTATCACACACCCACACTCATCGCAACGCCTCTACTCGCAGTGCGGTGGGCCGGAGTGCAGGTGTGGGTGAGCTCTGCTATCTTAGTTTGCTGTCTAAATATAAATTATCTGAAGTAGGGGGGGGGGGGGGCTGTCAGCTGTGCTGACACTGGTATCAGGCGTTGGGGGGGGGGGGGGCTGTCAGCTGTGCTGGGTGTCGCCATAGACGTCACAGCACTGGCCCCTGAGAATGGGCCCCTACACCACTGGCGATCCCTTGTTCAGGGAGAGTCCAGGGTTGCAGGGCAGGCTGACACGTCATGGTACTCCCACTGAAACTGCCACACTTTGCGGTGGAATCAGAGTCCCACACTGTGACAGACTGTCTGTGAATATCTGTGTCTGTACCCGTGTCTGTAACTATTGAAGCGGTACCCAGAACCCCATGGCCAGGTTACGGCATACAACCGGTCTCCGGTCCACTAACCCCATGTACGGAAGTGTCCCGTGCCGTGAAGCCCCGCATCGGCAACCGATGCACCGCCAGCGGAGATTTGTGTATCAGAATATCAGGAATCAACAGGGTTTTATTTTCATATTGTTTCCGTCAATTTTTACGCTTCCGTTCTGATACTCACTGTTTTGACTGCTGGCGGTTGGATCGCGACTTTACCGTAACCGCCAGTTTAACTGTAATTAATGGAAATTTTAACGCTATCCGTCACGAAGGCTCCAAAGTCGTCAGGAACTGCATGGATGCTTCCGCAATTTTCACATCTTACACTCGCAACCTTAATCCGAATTTTTCAGGATGTCGAAATCGGATTTTCGACTTCGACATCCCCGCACTTGATTTGACCTCTTTCGAGTGGACCTACGTGCTTCCCTATGCACGAATCAACTTTCCCTTTATCCTGCCCTCCATTTGTCTTAAAGCTATGGGCAAAACAAAGTTGATTCGTGAGGCCACTTGTGAGGGTCATATCTCGTGCCGCTTGCGAGTATTGACGATAAGAAAACGTGGGATGTATTCACAATACTCCCGACGTAATTTAGGAAGCATTATATGCCCTGCGTTTCCACACGTGCGCGCTAGTGTAATGGATCATGGTCAAGAGGGTAGAGTTTGCGTTGTAACTCTATGGCCATGATGTTGCGTGCGTTAAGATAACTTTCGAGTGTAGCGCGCAAGTGTTGGTGATGCATAGGAACTCTCCTTGAGTTCCTATGAGCGATTGACACAAAGTTATGCCCTTGGAGGGGCATGACATATCGTGGTGGGAGCTACCTTTTTGGGCAATATGTGGTATGTGCCATGTGTTGTGTTGCGTGCCCATTTGGCGGGTCCATAGCTCCAAGCCGAACCCGCCAATGGACCTCATATTGTGCAAGCCCCTTCTCCATACTCCCCACGATCAATTGCAAGCCTAACCTTCGTGAAGGGAAGCTTGTGTGGTGATCCCGAAGCGATGCGTTGGGAGCAAGGTGTGTATTTTGCAATTTTCCATAATTTCATGTGCCCACTTGGGAAGTAGCGCTCGGAACCTTTCAAGGCGCCCCAAGTGGAGCACATATGTGGGATCGAAGGTCATTGGTGTCAAGTCATTGTGTGTAGAAGGACTAAGGGATTGCACGATCCAAGCCGAAGATATTATAATATAATTGTGCACCTTTCAAGGCACTTTTGTGTGTGCTTGTGCCAATTTTGCCATTTTTGGCCCGTCCTGATGTCAAGTGGCGACCGTGTATCTCAACGTTGCGCTCAATTGACATCATGACCCAAGTATGATATGAGGGTACATACTTCGGTGCCCAACATATCTTGGACCCGGCGAATAACTCCTCTTAGGCTTGGCATGCCGTGGCCGCCATGTTGGCAATTTGGGACTATCCCAAATCATGGGCTCACTTGGCGACCCTGCCATTCCCAAAACCGGAGGAGTTGGGCGACGCCCAAAAGATATGTTGGACCAACATGACTTGATACCAATCCTATGGCACACTCCGGTCCGAGTCGGGCATGTGCCTCATTTGCCCCAACCATGAGTGTGCGCATTTTTGGCCATTTTGAGCAATTTTCCACTTTTGCTGCCCGCCGTGCACTATGTTCTAACCCTCGTGCACGCCGGACGCATGGACCAATGGACCATATATGACATGGGTGTTATGGGTAATGGTCCCCATGGTTCACAAACCACGTGGGCGAAGCGGAGCCACCTTCGTTAAGGCGCTAGCCCAAAGTGAGTGTGGGCAATTTTGCAATTTTGGCATTTGTGGACCCAATTGGGATCATCACCACGCCAAGTGGCATGGAGATCTTTGAGAGCCAAAGGCATGGGAGTCTCTGTTGTACTCCCGGTGGATCGCGTGTGGAATGGCGGATCCGATCTCCAAGCCGGCGTGGAGATATACTATTGGGAGCACACCGAATTTTGGCTCATTTCAAGCAGCCAAAATGACCCAATTTTGGGACCCCAATTTCCCCCTTCCGTGTGGTCAATTGGCGGCCCCATTTCTCTAAGCCCATAGGGAGCCTGGACCTAAATTCAGGTTGTACACTCAGATATAAGTCCTAGGTCCTGCCTCCTACCCTGTGAGTTTTTGGCCTTACCTTGGCCGGGCGTACCACGCGTGGGAATGACGCCAATTTTGGTGTTTTTGGCATCATGACCCCACTTGACTCATCCGTGGTGCCCTGATGCCGGGACCTCAGAGGGAACCAGGTTGGGTGAGGGTTCCAGGGAGTTCATACTCGAAGGGCATAGGGTCAGTTGCCGCGTCCCTACCTCTGGCGGGTCCGGACGAGAGGTCAATTTTGGAGTTTTTCAAGCTAATATCAGTTTGGGCTGAAACAGCCCATTTTCAGCTACCAACTCCTGAGGGAGAATGGCGGGGCCATATCTCTGGCTCACAGTGGAGTTGGGACCTGCCGTTAAGGGAGCATGGGGAGCCACTGTCGGTTGGCCCTGGGGCCCTCTTGGTTTTCAGGAACTCGCCTGTGGCTAGGCGCGACACCTCTCCCATTGGCAGGGTTTCAGGGTCCGGACTGAGCAGGGCATGGGTTGTGTTTGAGCCCCCGCCCCCACCAGCCACTGAGAGGGTCGGACCTGGGATTGGGATACAAGTTAGGATAGAGTGTCTATTGTCCTGTGATGCCCTTACCCCAGTCCAGTCTTAACCCCATGTGTACATATCCTGATGTGTTGTTGTACATACTTTTGTTCCCTCTTTGCAGAGTGGCAAGGATTCTGAAACGCTTTGTCACATGACATGAGCGCATTGATGCCCTTGTGAGCGTAGTGCTTTGCCTGCCTGCTCACTTGCGCGTGTCCCGCAGCGTCCCGTGGCCGGCCCCCCACGGGAACGCGTCAAAAGCGTTTCACCGCCGCGGGGTTACCCAACCCTCGCGTGCCACTCGGGGCCACCAACCCTGAGCAGCGCGGCGCAGCTCGCAGCTCGCAGCGCAGCGCAGCGTCTCGCAGCGCAGCGCAGCGGCTCGCAGCGCCACTCAGCGACAGCGCCGAGTTCGTCACGGAGCCCGCAGCGCCGTACAGAGCATCGCCCTGACCGCGCAGCAACCGTGAAAGAGGTGCACAGACCAGGACCCCTGCATCAGCCCCATCGGCCGACCCGGAGTCCCATCGGCCGACCAGCAAGGCCGCGTCAACCACCTCCACAACCACCGGCTGACCAGCACCAGCCGCACTTCCAATCCAGTGCTGCAGCACCCGCCTCAACAACCACAACCAGTTCGTTGAGTTGAACGAGTGCACATCAAGGACCTCAAGACCAAGTACGCCCCCCGCTGCCATGGTGAATTGGCAGGAAGCGGGCAGGCTGTGGCCGCGGCCCCACCCCCATGCGGCACGCCTGCTGCGTGGGTTGGTCTGGGACCAGCACTACCGCCACAGCCACCCCCAGTGTGAAGGCGGCATGCCCGGGAGCTTCGAGCTCCGCGAGGACATGGGGGAGGACCGCCTGCGGGCAGTGGAGGAGTGGCTGCGGGCGGAATGCTACGAGTGGCGCTTCCGCCGCAAGCGCTGGCGGACCTGGACCCGGCCGGACAGGCCCGGCGAAGGGCTGCGCCCCGACTGGATTGAGGAGGACGAGGACCCCAACGCCTACCCGTCGGGCGCCTCGATCAACGTCTCCCTGTGGGACGTGATCGAGAAGAACTTCCCGGAACCGGGGAGCGAGCGCAGGCTGCAGGGCAGCAGCAGCGCGTCTCCGGGGAAGGAGAAGCGGTCCGCCGGGGACAAGAAGCGGGACCGGAGGTGGCGGGAGTACCAGGAGTCCCTGGCCGCCGAAGCCGCCCAAGGCGCCAAGGGCGGAACCCCAGCCCCCAGTCCCCAACGGGCCAATGGTGGTCATCACCCCGGCTCCAACACCCTTGGCGACTACATCAAAGTCGCCAGGCAGTCCAAGGCCAAGCCCCGTCCGCTGCTCCTGAAGCCCCAGCAGGCCCCAGCAGGCCCCAGCAGCGACGTGGAGTCGGCCCACCGCGGAAGGATGCCGGCCGACCAGGCCAGCTCCAGCAGCAGCGCCGCTCCCGCCCAAAGGGACGTGGCGCGCGCCTGTGAGCGCGTCTGTGGGGCGCCCTGCAACCTTCGGGTTGCCCGGCAACGGGCCACGCAGCAGAACGCTGCCGTGGAGGGCGCCATCGGCATCGCCCATGAGGAGGCCACCGAGTGGGGCAGAGGCATGGACTACCACGCCTCGAAAGTGGCAGCCATCGCGGCCGGTCTCACGGCTGCGGCCGCCCATGAGGCAGTGGCTGCCCGGATCAGGGCAACCGACGAGGAAGCCCGCCGGACGCAGGAGGCCATTGCCTGCAAGGAGGCCGAGGTGAAGGCGCTGGAAGAGGCGCTTGCCCAAGAGAGGGCAAAGAAGGAGGCGGAGGAAAGGGCCCACGCCGAAGCAACGGCTAAGGCCCAGGAGGACGCCGCCAAGAAGGAAGCCATCGAGGCCGCGCGAAGGAAGGTCGCTGAGGAGAAGGCCAAGACGGAGGCGGAGCTGGCAGCGTTGGAAGCGCGAAAGGCGCGGCTGCAGCAGGCCCGGGAAGCCGAGGCGGCTCGTGCTCGGGAAGAAGCCGAAGCGCGAGCTGCCGCAACCACCGCCGCCGCAAT
Source organism: Eutreptiella sp. 'Long Island Sound 2002' (assembly GCA_964036045.1). NCBI lineage: Eukaryota > Euglenozoa > Euglenophyceae > Eutreptiales > Eutreptiaceae > Eutreptiella > Eutreptiella sp. 'Long Island Sound 2002'. The sequence continues at coordinate 31,699,999 of OZ038389.1, forward strand.
GGAGGAGGCAGAGGCCAAACTCCGCCGCGAGACTCCCCCGGGAGGATCACGAGTGGAGACCCTTCGAAAGCTTTTCGAAGGGGACGCCTCCTCCAGGATAACGCTGGATGAGGCGGACATGGGCAGCAGTGGGAGCAGTGGCACCACCGCCCATCGACGGAGGAAGGGCAAGGGGAAGACCCCCGACAGGCCGCGGAGGCCAGCGGGTGGACACCCCCATGACAGTGACCCCTTCTTCACCGCCAGTGACGGGGATGAACGAGGCCGCCGACATCGCCAAGTGGTGGCTTGGACGGGCGGAGGCGGCGGAGACGTCCCCATGGAACCGGAAGGTGAGGATGAGGATCTCCCTCCTCCCTACCGGAGCTCGGAGTCCTCCGTGACCGAGACGCCCAGGTGGGGCGACATGGACGAGGATGACGACATGGAGTTCGGCATCACGAGGAAGCGCCCATCCTCGGACCCACCGAGGCGACCCGGCGGAGACCCACCGGGACCCCCTGGCGGAGGACCATCAGGACCCCCTGGAGGACGCCCACCAAGTGGACCCCCTGGAGGCGGACCACCGGGCGGGGGAGGACCCCCTGGACCGGGCGGACCCGGCGGAGGCCCTCCTGGAGGACCCCCTGGGGACCCTGACGACCCACCAGGGGACGGCGACCCGGATACCACCTGGCGGTGGATTGTCTAACTCCGCAGGAGGGTCCAGTTGCTCGAGCTGGAGGTAGACACGGGCAAGAGCGAGGTGGCTCGCATCTCCACGGTCGCCGCGCGCGCGCAGAAGGAGCTGGACATCGCCAGGGCCGAGACGAAGTCGCTGACCAACGTCGTCAGCGGCCTGCAGGAGAGGCTGGACGCGCTGGGAGCCCGTGGGAGCGTCCGCAGCGACCACCCACCCCTGGAGTCTGGCTCGTCGGACGACGGCTGGGGACCCGGACCAGGTCCAGGCAGACCCCACGCCCCCGGCGGAGCCCCCAGGAGTCGCCCCAGCGCCAGTGCCCCCTCTCTCACCGCCCCCTCTCACCACAGCGCGGGCCGCCGCAACGAGCGCGTGCTGCCCGGCAGTGGCAGTGAGGAATGGCGCGATGAGTGGCTCAGCGCGGACTACCACAACCGCCGTGCTCCACCGCGGACGCCTGTACGCCTCCGACGCCCAGCACCAGCCCCGGTGCCAATCCCCAGGGCTGGAGGACGTTATGGTGGACTCAGGGATGAGGTCCCCAGAGGAGACGTGGATTGGGATGTTGGCGAAGGTGAGGACCTGGACCTGGACCTGGAGGAGTTCGACATCAGCCCGCCGCGTGGTGTACGGAGGGAGGCCGCTGAACGCAGCCGCCGGCGCCGTGATGAGGATGCGTACATGGATGCAGTACGGCGTGAACATTTTGGTTCAGCGTACGTGGAGGAACCACGGCGTAGCCACCGGGATTCCATGGAGGAGATGGACGTGGCGGCCGTGGGAGTCCGTGGGCGAGGCCGATGGGAACCTCGGTCGACCTCGCGGCCGGCATTCATGGTCTCTAAGGCCGCGGATGCCGCCGTGTGGGAAGACTTGAAGGACATCAAGCCCCCCATGTACGACGGCAACCCCCTCAACCTCGACCGCTTCTTGGAGAAGCTGGACGATTGGGGGCTGACCGTCACTGAAGACCTGCCTCCCGCTGATGCGGAGAAGTATGTCTTCAAACGGTTCAGGTACCGCCTGCCGGAAGTGCTCGGAGAGCTATACTTCATGGCGACCAAGGAGGGGAAAATCAAGACCCTCAAGGAAGCCAAGAAGTGGCTCAACGAGCAGGAGCGGGTGGACGCTCCGCAGGTGGCGGCCAAGCGCTGGAAGTCCATCAAGCTTGAGCATGATGGACGGGAGATCCGCCTACGAGAGTGGCGAGACTTCCGAGGGAAATACACCCTCTTCCGCCGCAACGTGGAGGATTGGAACGAGGGTGACGAGCAGGCTCGCCTGCTCTCCATGCTGCCGGAAGCATGGATCAAGAGGGTCACCAAGGAGGAATCCAAGCGGGCCAAGTCCAACCACACGGTCAAGATGATGCTCCCCAAGGAGTATCATACGAACGTGGTGGCTTGGGCGAAGAAGAACGTGGGCCGGGATGTCAAACGGCACTCCCTGCGGAACGCTCTTCTCATCACCGTCTCGGGCGATCGCGAGAAGACCGCGATGTGGCGCCTTGACGATTGTGAGTTGAGCGGCCAGACCATCCGTCTGCAGCCCATCCCGGCGCGGATGAGCTGCGACGAGATCCTGGAGTGGGTTGGCGAGGAAGTACTCAAGGAGTACCGAAACCTCCACCACACCCGCGGGTTGAGGCCCGGCGACCGCGACGTCAACTACGTTGGCGAGGGACCTGGCGGGGAAGATGCCATGGACCCAGCGGGAGCCGGAGGCGATGAGACTCTCGTCGACGATGACGACGACGATGAGCCCGCCGAAGTGGCCGTGTGTGCCTTCGTGGCCAAGAGCCTGAGCGCGGGGAGCAAGCCGGCAAACTGGAAGCCCCTGCAGCAGGGTTGGAGGAAGCAGGAGAAGAGGGACCCTCGCCGCATTGGCGACCCTCCGCTGTCCTTTGGGGAGTTCATACGAGCTCACCCTCAGGGCTGTTTCGTGTGTTATGGGAGGAAGCGAGGCTTCAACCATGACCACCGAACATGCCCCGTCCACAAGGCCGACACGGAGGCTTACAAGAAGGCGCACGGGTCGAAGAAGCGTGCGCCCGCGGGTATCCGGGAAGCCAAAATGGAGGTCGACAAGGACGAGCTGGCCAAGCTGATGTCGTCGGTGGGGACCGAGTTGGCCAAGGAGATCCAGGAGATCAAGCGGAACTGGGTCCCCAGGTCGGACAACAAGAACAAGGAGAACAACCAGAATGACCAGAACAAGGACAAGGACAAGAACAAGGGTAAGAAAGGGGGAAGGAAGAAGGGCATCAACGAGGTTGATGCGGAGGAGGACACCCCTTCCTCCACAACCGACGCCCCCTAGCGGAGCCCCTGCAGCCAAGGGCCTCAGCTAGGGCGGTCGCAGGATGGTGACGTGGGAAGCGCCGAACCATCCCAGTCGGGAGTCGATAAGCACAAGGGGACTGCCGCGGGCAGAAGGCCCGGTCCGGCGCCCAGTCGCGGAGGCGGGGTGAGGGCAAGTGAAGGCACGAACCCTTGCACCCGTCCGTCCTTCGCGACCAAGAATGTGTTTGTACTACAAGATCTATCCGAGAGTATCGGAGGATCACCCGGACCGCAGCTGGTGGCTGCAGATGGGCAGCCTGAGCCCATTGTCCACGACCTGCACCAGTCGCTTGTTGAGCTTCTGGAACGGCCGGAGATCCTGAGTTTGCACGCCGTGCGCCGTGTCGGTCGCGAGCGGCAGTTGCATCTTAAGGTCCGTGCCCTATGCGGGGAAGTGGAAAAGGTTTTCGACGTGTTGGTCGACACGGGAGCTCAAGTCAGCTTGGTTAAGGCTGGCCTACTTCCACCAGAGTGTCTGACCGACAGTCGGAAACCTGTCAGGCTGAAGGTGGCGAACGGCCAGTACATGGTGGGAGGCACGAAGGAAGCGGCCATTGGGCTGCAGTTCGTGAACCATCGTGAGCTGAGCCGCCCAGACCTCGGCAAGGAAATCCTCCTGCACGGTCGCTTCTACGAGGCCGAGATGGACTGGGACATGATCGTCGGGTACGACTTCATGATGGAGACGGACTCCGGCGTCCTCCCGGCCCAGGCCTCCATGACCCTGTACCAAGACGACCAACTCTCGTGGCTTTCGTCACCTGAGCACCATGTGGAATGCCAATGGATCCACCCCGAACGCAATCAGCTCGAAGTGGCCGCGCTGGACACTCAGCCCACTGGGCCAGCAAACCAGGAGTACGGCGTAAGGCCGGAAGTGGCGAACCGAGTGGTCGCGGACCTGGGAGCGTCGGATCTGGCCCTGGATGCGTTCTCTTCAGGAACCTCCGCCCATCTGCGGGTGTGTGAGAAGTACTGGAGCGCACAGGACTCCGCGTGGAAGAAGCACTGGGGTCCGCATCAGGGATTGATGTGGATCCATTGCCCCCGTTGGGACATTCCAAGAGCGATAGCGAAGATTCGCAAGGACCGCTCCAAGGCAGTGCTGGTTGTTCCTATGGGATGCACCGAGGAGGAGAGTACCCGACATTGGGTAGCCTCATTGACCAACATGACCTTAAACAAGGTCGTCCTACCGGCTGGAGAGAGTGTCTATCAGGACGCTAAGGGACAGCCCATGCCACCCCAGAGATGGCCAACGGAATTCCACTATGTGGATGGGGGCCTTGATCAGGCCGATACCACGGACTTCGTGTGTGTCAACCGCATCATAGCAGAGCCCTGGCGGCAATGCTTTGCGGTTCCCCCTGTTGACATCGAAGAATAGGAATCGGAAGACCCCCTCACTGAAGAGGAATGGGATCTGGTTCAGGGGTATATGGATCAGCCCTTTCACGACTGGGGAAACCAGCGTGAGGGCAAAGGCCAGGACAAAGCCTGGTGGGAAGTGGACTCAATCGTCTCCGGTTCCTATGACGGGAATACCTTCGTACAGAGGGTGCTGGATCACATGTCCAGCCAAAACGAGCCGCCTGGCGGTAACCCACCCACCTACGGCGATTTGTTCCGAGGCAAGACCAGAGATGGCCCTCTGGGCCACCTGGGAAGACCACCTGAGCCGAAAGCGAGCGGAGTAGCTACCCCTCAAGTAAGCTCCGTGGTTCAAGTCCCCGGAAAAGCCAAGGCGGAGTCCGATGACTGCCCCAAGATCCAGGCGTTGAGGGCCAGGCTGAAGCAGAAGTATGGCGAGACCTTCTTCAGCGGAAAACCTGTGTTCCCCCCACCGGTGCGTGGACCGTATGGCGAGGCCAAGATACGACTGAAGCAGGACCCCCGTGTGTATCGGCACCGGGAGTTTGCCCTGAGGGGCGAGAGGAAGGAGGCCATGGAGAAGATCCTCCGTGACTTCATCCAGAGGGGTTGGCTCGAGCCGTGCCACTTCGAATGGGCCTCTCCGTGCTTCGTCGTCCCCAAGAAGGTTGCCGGTGAGTGGCGGCTCGTGGTCGACTACCGCGGCCTGAACGCCCAAACGCAGCACGACAGCTATACGCTTCCCCTCATTGAGGACATGCTGCAAAAGCAACACCGGCGGAGGATCTTCACGGTGATTGACCTGAAACATGGTTATCATCAGATGCCTCTCGCCGAGGAGTCCCGTGCCTGCACAGCCATGAGCACCCCACTTGGACCTCTCCAGTGGAAGGTGATGCCCATGGGCGTTACCAACGGCAATGCGGCTTTTCAGCGGATGCTGGAGAACCTGCTTGAGCCGGTGCGCGACTGTGCGGACCCCTTCGTGGACGACGTGATCATCGCGTCCGGGGACCCCAGCAAGAGCTACGAGGAGCTCCTGGAGGCACACGAGAGGGACGTCACTCGAGTGCTGGACCTTCTGGTTCGGCACAAACTCACGGGCAGCAGTGACAAGGCCACCATTGCGGTAAGCGAGGTGGTCTTCGCTGGCCACGTAGTCGGGAACGGGCAGCGAAAGCCCATACCTGGCAAGGTGGCTGCGATTGAGCACTGGGAAAAGCCCAAGACGGTCTCTGAGCTACGGGCGTATCTGGGGTTCTGCAACTACTACTCGGGGTATATCAAAATGTATGCCGAGTATGCAGCCCCCATGACGACCATGCTCAAGGGCAACCGAGAGGAGACCAAGAAGGGGTCCAAGAAGGCTCTGGTCTGGACAGCTGAGTCCGACCGTGCCTTTGAGGGGATGAAGCAGGCGCTGCTATCCGCAGTGGGTCTGCACCTCGTGGATCCCGACCGAGGGTTCGTCCTGCGCACCGACGCTTCCGACTACGCCATTGGCGCTGTGTTGGAGCAAGTGCTTGACGACGGGAGGCACGTGCCCGTGGCCTTCTGGAGCCGAGGCCCGGCGGAAGGCCAGAGACGGACGTGGACGCCCCGTGAAAAGGAGGCGTATGCCATCGTCATGGCTCTCAGGAAATGGGCTGGGTACATAGCCCTCCATCCCGTCACCGTCTGCACCGACAATCAGAGTCTGCAGTCGTGGCACAAGGAGCACGTGGACACCCCCTCAGGTCCTGCCTCCCGACGGGCAAGATGGCATGAGACCTTGGCCAAGTTCGACCTTACGGTTGTTTATATTCCTGGAAAGGATAACACCGTGGCGGACTGTCTCAGTAGGTGGGCCTATCCCGCCAGCAAGGGCATGACGGACATCTCTGCCCATGGCGATGAGGCTGAGACCGCTGAAGCCAAGAGAATCATCGAAATGGAGCGCCTGATGGAGGAGGAGGGTGCCAAATGCTTCGTCGTCATGGCCGCGGATGCCCCCCTCGCAACAAGGGTGAGCAGAGCGGTCAGAGTACTCGCCCCTGATGGAGCGGAGTCCGACAAGCACCTCTTCCCGGAGTCTTGCCTCCAGGACGACTGGACCGACGACTACGCCAAGTCTGAGGCCTTTGCGGCCGAGTATAGGGCTGTGACCGACCCTGATGACGGGCAGAAGTGGCCAAAGGGGCTGACCGAGGAAGATGGCAAGCTCTACCGGAATGGTAAGCTGCTAGTACCGGAGTCCCGGGTGCTCGAGCTTTGCGAGGCTTGGCACCACCACATGCTGCACCCAGGGGTCAAGAAGCAAGCTCTTGACATGCAGCGTCGGTTCGAGATCGACCATATCGTTCTCTACACCGCCATCAAGAAGATCAGGAAGGGTTGCTCGGTCTGTCAGGCCTGCAATCCCGACAACCGGAACGTCATGGGGGAAGCCCAATGGACCCCGGTTCCTGACCAGCCCATGGAGAGCGTGGCCATGGACGTCTTCTCCATGCCCGAGTTGCACATTGGCAAGGAGACTTTTGACTGTGTGGTTCTCTGTGTGGACCGCCACAGCGGCTACGTTGTAGCCGTTCCGGCACGCAAAAAGGGGTTGCTTGCCAGAGAAGTGGCAGTCATGATGATTCGTCATTGGCTGACCGTCTTTGACATCCCCCGCACCATTTGCAGTGACCGAGGGCCCCAGTTTACTGGTGGCTGGTTCAAGGCTATGTGTTCCCTCATGGGAATACGTCATGCCAAGAGCGTCGCCTATCTCAGCCGGTCTAACGGCCGTGCTGAAGTGGCGGGACGACAGCTGTTCGAGAAGCTGCGCAAGATCCACATCACCAATCCACGTCGGAACTGGTTTGAGGAGATGTGGCCTGCTCTGAAGGCCCATCATGACACCCCCACTCCGGGCGGTTTGTCCCCTCACCAGATTCTGTTCGGCAGGGACCCCCTGGGCAGGGGACTTCCCTTGTCTGGTGATGGCATGGCTATGGATGCCAAGGAATTCTTCGCGCGGCAAGAGCAAACGGCGCGGGACATCCGCCAGCAGCGCGAGAAGGAGCATGCTGAGCGCCAGAAGTCCGCCCCGAGCTCGACAGCGCAGAGGTTCAGGGTGGGAGACCCGGTGTGGGTGATCAGACCCCGCCCTATGCGCACCCACCGCACCAAGACCTGGTTCACACCCGGCGAGGTGGTCCGCAGGATTGGTGAGGACACCTACCGCATCAAGGTGGGTCACGGACAGTTCCGGGAGCGCCACGAGAGTCAACTCCGTGTGCGGGAACCCGACCTCCGTGGCCAACATGTGTCCCTGAGCTATGCCGCACATGAGGCTGACTCGGATGATGACTATGCTGAGCAGGACGACTACACTGTCGAGAAGATCCTGGCTCAGCGTCCGAAAGCCTCGGCACCCGGAGGTCTGGAGTTCAAGGTTCGTTGGCGAGGCTATGGGCCGTCGCACGACACCTGGGAACCCGTCTCCTCGTTCGTGCCGCGGGTCAATACTCCCTTCATGGAGTACATCCGCAAGCACAAGACCAAGATCCACGTTTCGGACTTGGCAGCACTCACCCGGGCGATTGCAGCCGGGGGTGCCTGATCAGCGCCCTGAGCTCTCCCCTGATGTGTTTTCAGCGCTTGTGAGGCCGACGAATCGTCCCTTACTTGCTTGCTCTCTTCCATCTTTCGGTGACAGAGTGGCCATATTCCCCCCCCCTGCTGTATCCAGAGGAGGATGGCCCCTCTCTTCAATTCTATTCGTCACCCCCCCCCTGCTGAATCCTTGGGAAACCAGGTAGGGCGACTGACCTTCGTGTTTTTGAGCTCTTGGGGCCTTGAAGCCCGTACGTCGTTGCGCAACGGATGCCGCTGTCATCGGCATTGCGAATTTTGGGTGTGTGGTCAGGTTCCATGGCACTTGCGGAATCTAGACCAGTCGACGTGTGTCAGCTGACTATATATGGCCTGAACTCAGGCGTTTTCCTGTCCACTCTCCTGTATTGCCTTATCCTGACCGTGGCGTGGTTTGGCGCTCTGTCCAGAGCGTGTTTACACGCCTATTTACCCAGATTATTGCTTGTCTTTCTGCCCTCCAGGATATGTGCATCTGTATGTTAAGTGTCATCAGCCCATCGCTGAGGGATGGACTGTTTTTCACCACGAATCGGGATACAGAGGCGCCCTGAGTCGCCGTTTACATGTTCATACACAGGGTCCAGCCTGGACCAGTACCGCATTACATATTCTTCTGTTTGAGTGCCTGTGATACCGTGTTGCCCTATTCGCTGTGATGTGTGGAGATCCTGATGGCGCCAGGCGGGAAGCCCAGTTGCCTGACTACACTCCCAGCGGTCCGCCACTGTCAGTCCCAGTGTGAGCCTACCGATTCGCAGACGCACTTGCATTCGGATGGCGGCCTCCGGTGCTCCTGACCTCGGTCAGTCTGCCTGGGAAACTGGTGGTTTGAGGAGTCGACGCCTCCGCCCACACTGCATGAAGACTCCCTCATGTATGGCCTTCGTGGCAGTAGGGTGAGGGAAAAGACGGCCTTGATGCCCGATCCCTTCAGGAGGAGTTCCCTTAAGATCTGGGGTTCTTAAGGAGTTCGACTATGGCACTCTGGACTCGCGTCGTATGGATATGGACATGGTGCGCCCGAGGAAGGATCCGTGGGGACTTTCCCCAGTCGGCGGGCCTTGGGAAGCTTGGGGTAGCCTAATGGATCTTTGTGGTCGCTCTCGACCTGTGGGACCACCTCGGTCGTCGTGTGTCGCCTATGTTGGCCGTGTATGCCACTGCCACTGTGGTGGTGACCGTAGCAGCCGGCACCCGGTGCGCCTGGTAGGGGTTAACGGGTCCTTTGGATGCCGAACAATCGCCGCCAGGACCCGGGATTTGATACTTGATACTATGCATGTGCTACGAGCTTATACAACATCATACCTATCTTACTGTGACATACTGAAGTGAGGATGTGACACCCCCCCCCTCTCAGGAAGTGGTCCTGGGTACCCGCTGCCATGCGTGGGTGTTATCGAGCCCCCCCCAGGGTTTGCTCTAAGGAGGGGGGTGAAGCGGTACCCAGAACCCCATGGCCAGGTTACGGCATACAACCGGTCTCCGGTCCACTAACCCCATGTACGGAAGTGTTCCGTGCCGTGAAGCCCCGCATCGGCAACCGATGCACCGCCAGCGGAGATTTGTGTATCAGAATATCAGGAATCAACAGGGTTTTATTTTCATATTGTTTCCGTCAATTTTTACGCTTCCGTTCTGATACTCACTGTTTTGACTGCTGGCGGTTGGATCGCGACTTTACCGTAACCACCAGTTTAACTGTAATTAATGGATATTTTAACGCTATCCGTCACGAAGGCTCCAAAGTCGTCAGGAACTGCATGGATGCTTCCGCAATTTTCACATCTTACACTCGCAACCTTAATCCGAATTTTTCAGGATGTCGAAATCGGATTTTCGACTTCGACATCCCCGCACTTGATTTGACCTCTTTCGAGTGGACCTACGTGCTTCCCTATGCACGAATCAACTTTCCCTTTATCCTGCCCTCCATTTGTCTTAAAGCTATGGGCAAAACAAAGTTGATTCGTGAGGCCACTTGTGAGGGTCATATCTCGTGCCGCTTGCGAGTATTGACGATAAGGAAACGTGGGATGTATTCACAATACTCCCGACGTAATTTAGGAAGCATTATATGCCCTGCGTTTCCACACGTGCGCGCTAGTGTAATGGGTCATGGTCAAGAGGGTAGAGTTTGCGTTGTAACTCTATGGCCATGATGTTGCGTGCGTTAAGATAACTTTCGAGTGTAGCGCGCAAGTGTTGGTGATGCATAGGAACTCTCCTTGAGTTCCTATGAGCAATTGACACAAAGTTATGCCCTTGGAGGGGCATGACATATCGTGGTGGGAGCTACCTTTTTGGGCAATATGTGGTATGTGCCATGTGTTGTGTTGCGTGCCCATTTGGCGGGTCCATAGCTCCAAGCCGAACCCGCCAATGGACCCCATATTGTGCAAGCCCCTTCTCCATACTCTTCACGATCAATTGCAAGCCTAACCTTCGTGAAGGGAAGCTTGTGTGGTGATCCCGAAGCGATGCGTTGGGAGCAAGGTGTGTATTTTGCAATTTTCCATAATTTCATGTGCCCACTTGGGAAGTAGCGCTCGTAACCTTTCAAGGCGCCCCAAGTGGAGCACATATGTGGGATCGAAGCTCATTGGTGTCAAGTCATTGTGTGTAGAAGGACTAAGGGATTGCACGATCCAAGCCGAAGACATTATAATATAATTATGCACCTTTCAAGGCACTTTTGTGTGTGCTTGTGCCAATTTTGCCATTTTTGGCCCGTCCTGATGTCAAGTGGCGACCGTGTATCTCAACGTTGCGCTCAATTGACATCATGACCCAAGTATGATATGAGGGTACATACTTCGGTGCCCAACATATCTTGGACCCGGCGAATAACTCCTCTTAGGCTTGGCATGCCGTGGCCGCCATGTTGGCGATTTGGGACTATCCCAAATCATGGGCTCACTTGGCGACCCTGCCATTCCCAATATCGGAGGAGTTGGGCGACGCCCAAAAGATATGTTGGACCAACATGACTTGATACCAATCCTATGGCACACTCCGGTCCGAGTCGGGCATGTGCCTCATTTGCCCCAACCATGAGTGTGCGCATTTTTGGCCATTTTGAGCAATTTCCACTTTTGCTGCCCGCCGTGCACTATGTTCTAACCCTCGTGCACGCCGGACGCATGGACCAATGGATCATATATGACATGGGTGTTATGGGTAATAGTCCCCATGGTCCACACACCACGTGGGCGAAGCGGAGCCACCTTCGTTAAGGCGCTAGCCCAAAGTGAGTGTGGGCAATTTTGCAATTTTGGCATTTGTGGACCCAATTGGGATCGTCACCACGCCGAGTGGCATGGAGATCTTTGAGGGCCAAGGGCATGGGAGTCTCCGTTGTACTCCCGGTGGATCGCGTGTGGAATGGCGAATCCGATCTCCAAGCCGGCGTGGAGATATACTATTGGGAGCACACCGTATTTTGGCTCATTTCAAGCAGCCAAAATGACCCAATTTTGGGACCCCAATTTCCCCCTTCCGTGTGGTCAATTGGCGGCCCCATTTCTCTAAGCCCAAAGGGAGCCTGGACCTAATCCCAAGTTGTACACTCAGATATAAGTCCTAGGTCCTGCCTCCTACCCTGTGAGCCATTGGCCTTACCTTGGCCGGGCGAGTCACGCGTGGGAATGACGCCAATTTTGGTGATTTTGGCATCATGACCCCACTTGACTCATCCGTGGTGCCCTGATGCCGGGACCTCAGAGGGAACCAGGTTGGGTGAGGGTTCCAGGGAGTTTATACTCGAAGGGCATAGGGTCAGGTGCCTCGTCCCTACCTCTGGCATGTCCTGACGAGAGGTCACTTTTGGAGTTTTTCAAGCTAATATCAGTTTGGGCTGAAACAGCCCATTTTCAGCTACCAACTCCTGAGGGATAATGGCGGGGCCATATCTCTAGCTCAGAGTGGAGTTCGGACCTGCCGTTAAGGGAGCATGGGGAGCGACTGTCGGTTGGCCTTGGAGCCCCTTGGTTTCAAGGAACTCGCCTGTGGCTAGGCGGGACACCTCCCCCATTGGCAGGGTTTCAGGGTCCGGACTGAGCAGGGCATGGGTTGTGTTTGAGCCCCCGCCCCCACCAGCCACTGAGAGGGTCGGACCTGGGATTGGGATACAAGTTAGGATAGAGTGTCTATTGTCCTGTGATGCCCTTACCCCAGTCCAGTCTTAACCCCATGTGTACATATTTTGATGTGTTGTTGTACATACTTTTGTTCCCTCTTTGCAGAGTGGCAAGGATTCTGAAACGCTTTGTCACATGACATGAGCGCATTGATGCCCCTGTGAGCGTAGTGCTTTGCCTGCCTGCTCACTTGCGCGTGTCCCGCAGCGTCCCGTGGCCGGCCCCCCACGGGAACGCGTCACTATCTGCGGACAGGCACTGACTGGAGACCTCACAAAAACCATATCCTTGGGAACTATCCGTGCACAAGTTCACACAATGGGTCAGTAGAGGAGAACAGCCACTTCAAATTGACAACTGAACATGCAGAACAATAACATGCCAACAAACACTGCATTGCACACGCACACATGCAACGAAGAACGGAGGGGGGGGGGGGTGCAGCAGCTTTAACACTGCTGCAGATGGCAGATCTCCCAAAGCGCCTTTCAGTCGAGGAGCACTAGCATTAACATTGTAAATTGGCATCGCAAGGATCATGATCCCTGGAATGCGCCCCCATTTGGCTGATGACGTATGGCGTTCACGCACAGCTGCCCAAAGCGCTGTAACTGACACACTACACAGTCATTCACAATCACAGGCACGCATCATACCAGAGCATGTACAATGCTCCAGCGTCACTACTGCCGCAAGCGACGGTGCAACCGTGTGAACTTACAGACGCCGTTCAGGGGATCTGGCCTCATTGCCACAGCGCTGCTGGAAGGGGTTGCGCACGGCGAGGAACCTGCTGCAAGACCTACAGGCTTGACCTTCTCTTTCTCGAACGTGATGGTTCGGTCTGCGCGTTGCGCCCTGAGAGCACGGTAGGCATCGATGGCCGCATGAAATCCTGTTCTGCTGATTTTCCATCACACACCCTTAACAGGAACATCACCCAGATACTTTGTTGCTGTACGTGAACGATTTGATCACAAGCAATGTTGCACGGGGGTTATGCTGGGGCATGCAGACGGGGCCTCATGAACCACAAAAATTTCTTATTTCAGCACGCTTGATCTTCGTCTCTGATGCGGGAGGAGGAGGTCACAGAGACTTGGATTGCATAAGTGAATAAGATGAAAAATAAGATTGTCAAGCACAACACAGAATAAAAGGGAGTGAGCCGTCAACGGCAGCTGATGATCAGCAGAGCAGGCAACCTGAACTGCTATACCTTGGACAGTTGGAATAGTCAAGCATCGCTGAGAGATCCATTGTGGAATGAATCAGCATTGAAGGCGCATCAGCTTGTCAAGCAACGCCAAACCTAAAGCTGTCACCAAAAATGCTAACCCATGCCGGTTCAAGCACTTGCGCAACTGCTGGACTAAGCTCAGCTCCAGATGGTTGTATTGCCAGAAACGTTGTCAGTAGGTGGAGACAAAGGACACCCATAAAAAAATTCAATGAAGTCATGGAACGTGAACTTCTGGATGTCCCTTGTAACACGCACACACAACCATCGACAAGAGACATACCAGAGCACAGACAACGCCCCAGCTTCACTAAACTGTGCTTGCCTCCATTGAATGTCATTCTGCAAACAATGACAAACAACTGTCAAGCAGCTTCAACAATGCCGATGCAGCGAAAGAAATTATGCTATACATAAAATTGAAACATCACGAAATCATTGAAACATGAAACAAACAAATCACAACTACTGTGCCGCCCGGTCATTCAACACAAAAAAAATAAACAAGACCAATGAATGGTCCAGCCAATCAATGAACACAAAGGAGACATGAAATCAGCAGCAGCTTCAACACCGCTGCTTCACAAATGGGAGCAAAGGAAGTATCAGTCAGCAGAGCAATCAACTAAAAGACATACCAGAAATATGGTGTCTCTGCTGAGTGCTTCACTCCTGAACCCCTGACAAGCCTCCACACTTCAACTGAAATTCAGTCTGCAAAGAAAAGAAATTGCACAACGTATGTTGAGTGCAAATGAAATAATCGTAAAATGTCTGCAAGACGATCGCAACCAGCGGTGTGACAGATAATTATCACAAACATATTGCACATGCACAGTTACAAAAATTAATGTCACACACATATGCATGTAATGACAGCGAGGGAGGGATCAGAAAATCATGTGACGAAAGCCCCAGAAACTGACCACGAGGTACAGACATGCACCAAACATGGCAAAGCAACCAAACCAAAGACATACCAGAAATCTGGTGTCCCGGTGCATTGCTTCCGTGATGAACTCCTGAGGAGCTCTCAATTTATCTTGTCGTCTCCAACTAGTATGATACATGCTGTGGCACAGAATTACACAGATGCGAGACGGCTACTGGAAAACTGAAAATTATTCAACGAAGTATTATGTTTCCTACAGCAGGTCACGTGCAACAGGTTGGAGGAGCGGATGCAAAAATTCCGTTGAAGAGTACTCAACTCCTGCACTCGCTGTACAGAACACAACAAAATGCAAAAAGAAAAAAGAGTAGTGTTCGACCCAAAGTGTCCGCACAAACACACACCTGCAGAGTGTGTGTTTGTTGAAATCTTCGTCCCTGCAGTGGTCACCTGTAAACTGCAAAGACAAAAAAATAGACAAAGGCATCAGGGAAAAGTCTTCAAAGCTACTTCCCCAAAGCACAATCAACTAGCGTAAGCTCAGAAATTCATAGAAAAAATATTCAGAACACTCAAACTGCACCGCACTGTGTGCATTACGTGACATGACACGTCACAACTAAAAGTAAACCACTCCACAGCACCGCACTTGAAACTAGTGTACAATGCACCAATGGCCAACAGGTAAGAAAAAAAATTGAAAACTGCACGACACTGTGTCCTGGAGGTCAACGGCCGCAACATTTTCACAATCCACTTACTGAAAAACTGGAACACGCACAGTTCCTGCCACAATGAACCTCGGGCAGGGCAACCAGACTTGCAAAAATTATTGGCAGCACCTACTACAAAGGCGGGTGGTATCTGGTGACATGCAGCGTGTGGCTGGAGCACGGGCTCTCATTCTCCACACGTGCACTTGCTGCTGCAGCCATGAGCATAAACACTCAGCACCGCAAAACAAACAACTCAACAGGAACACTAGGAGTAGTTGATGTAGGAGTATTCTGTGGCCCTGACACACTGTACACCATAATAAACACCACACGGCACTATCAAACTAGAAAACAAGAAAATGGGCAAACACAAAAATTTACTAATCAACAATAGGGAGCAGGAGCACGCCTTAATCAGGCTCTTTATGTGCCCTGCCAGCCTGTTTGGCGACGTAGTCGGTGTAGCGCTTCTCTGAGGCCTGGCGCCAAGCTTGCCATGACCTCCGCCTCTGACGGAATTTTTCAGCCCTGCTCTCCTGTCGGTCCAGCCCAGTCAACTCCTCGTCTTTCACCTTGGGTTGCCATTTAGTTTTGAACTCCTTGTCTCTCACTGGTGTCCAATCCTGATTGCGATGCTGCCCCTCGATGGCTTCTGTCCCTTGAATGCGGGATAACTGGGACAGCTCCGCCCGCAACCCTTCGTTGGACATCTTGTATTGCCCGTTCAGTGCTTGAAGTTGTGCAATTTCCGCTTGAAGCTTCTCATTGTTCTCATCGTACTCCATCAGCATACACTCCAATTCTGAAACCGAGCCTCCCCTGTACAAATGTAGTTCTTCGTGGAGATCATCAACTTCACACCGTAGCTCAAAATTTTGCTGTCGGAGCTCCGCAATTATGGCCATGCCGCTTTCACGAGCAGATTGTAACTGGGCCACCTCCTGACGCGCTTCATTACGTTCGCTTCTCAGCCGTTGTTCATGACCACATCTTGAGCACTGTCCCAATTCCATGACCAGCTGGAGTGCACGGGACTAAGGTATGACGATTTTGTAATCCTATTGCCCGGATTTTGGCTGGTGCGTATTGTATCCCGTATTGGACTCCAGTGGACTTGAATAGCAAGCACAGCGCAACAACAACACTGAGACCTCAGTTAATCCAAGCAACAATGATCCAAATCGTCATAAATCCGACAATACCCTATAAACAGAATCGGATTTCACAGGCGATTATAAAACATCTAATTATGCATAAAATCTTTTGACAGAACCCAATTCTATACATGTTTTCTATCGTCATTTTACATCTGGCCTTTTGCCGGCACGTCACGCGCGCGCCGGCAGATCTCTGCCTGATTTCAGTCACATCAAATTCAACAACTACGATCTTTAAACGCAATCACAGCATTATTTGTCCTATCCTATTGCACTTGGCAGCACTCACCCGGGCGATTGCAGCCAGGGGTGCCTGATCAGCGTCCTGAGCTCTCCCCTGATGTGCTTTGAGCGCTTGTGACGTCGACGGATCGTCCCTTACTTGCTTGCTCTCTCTCATCTTCCGGTGACCTGCCATCAGAGTGGCCATATACCCCCCCCTGCTGAATCCAGAGGAGGATGGCCCCTCTCTTTCAATTCTATTCGTCACTCCCCCCCTGCTGAATCCTTGGGAAACCAGGTAGGGCGACTGACCTTCATATTTCTGAGCTCTTGGGGCCTTGAAGCCAATAAAACGTTGCGCACCGGATGCCGCTGTCATCGGCATTGCGATTTTTGGTGTGTGCTCTGGTCCCATGGCATTTGCGGGATCCAGACCAGTCGACGTGTGTCTGCAGACTATATATGGCCTGAACTCAGGCGTTTTCCTGTCCACCCTCCTGCACATGCCTTATCCTAACCAGGGGGTGGTTTGGCACTCTGTCCAGAGTGTGTTTACACGCCTCTTTACCCCGCTTGTTTTGCTTTTCCGCCCCTCCAGGATATGTGCTTCTGTATGTTCAGTCTTATCAGCCCATCACTGAGATTTGGACTGTTTTTCCCCCGACGGGATGCGCATCGACTACGAAGGCGCCCTGAGTCGCCGTTTACATGTTTTTACATATGGTCCAGCCTGGACCAGTACCTCAGTACATATTCTTCTGTTTGAGTGCCCGTGATACCGTGTGCCCTATTCGCTGTGATGTGGAGATCCTGATGGCGCCAGGCGGGAAGCCCAGTTGCCTGACTACACTCCCAGCGGTCCGCCACTGTCAGTCCCAGTGTGAGCCTACCGATTCGCAGACGCACTTGCAGTCGGATGGCGGCCTCCGGTGCTCCTGACCTCGGTCAGTCTGCCTGGGAAACTGGTGGTTTGAGGAGTCGACGCCTCCGCCCACACTGCATGAGGACTCCCTCATGTATGGCCTTCGTGGTAATAGGGCGAGGAAAAAGACGGCCTTGATGCCCGATCCCTTAAGGAGGAGCTCCCTTAAGATCCCTTAAGGAGTTCGGCTATATCACTCTGGACTCGCGTTGTATGGATATGGACATGGTGCGCCCGAGGAAGGACCCGTGGGGACTCTCCCCAGTCGGCGGGCCTTGGGAAGCTTGGGGTAGCCTGATGGATCTTTGTGGTCGCTCTCCACCTGTGGGACCACCTCGGTCGTCGTGTGACGCCTATGTTGGCTGTGTATGCCACTGCCACTGTGGTGGTGACCGTAGCAGCCGGCACCCAGTGCGCCTGGTATGGGTTAACGGGTCCTTTGGATGCCGAACAATCGCCGCCAGGACCCAGGACTTGATACTTGATACTATACTTAAAGTTACAAGACCCTACAGCACTATACCTGTCTTACTGTGGAGTTTGGAGCCTAACCTGCGAATCAGCCTGAAGTGAGGATGTGACACCCCCCCTTCAGGATATGGTCCTGGGTACCCGCTGCCATGCTTGGGTGGTATCGAGCCCCCCCCAGGGTTTGCTCTAAGGAGGGGGGTGAAGCGGTACCCAGAACCCCATGGCTAGGTTACGGCATACAACCGGTCTCCGGTCCACTAACCCCAAGTACGGAAGGGAAGGCCGGTCTCCGGTCCACTAACCCGATGTACTGAAGGCGCCCGTTGACGCCCGGTGCGAGCCCGGCGGGAGCGTGTTCCGTGCCGTAAAGCCCCGCATCGGCAACCGATGCACCGCCAGCGGGGAGTTGTATATCAGAATGTCAGGAATCAACAGGGTTTTATTTTCATATTGTTTCCGTCAATTTTTACGCTTCCGTTCTGATATTCACTGTTTTGACTGCTGGCGGTTGGATCGCGACTTTACCGTAACCGCCAGTTTAACTGTTTATAATGGAAATTTTAACGCTATCCGTGACGAAGGCTCTAAAGTCTTCAGGAATTGCGTTGATGCATCCGCAATTTTCACATTCTACACTCGCAACCTTAATCCGAATTTTTCAGGATGTCGAAATCGGATTTTCGACTTCGACATCCCCGCACTTGATTTGACCTCTTTCGAGTGGACCTACGTGCTTCCCTATGCACGAATCAACTTTCCTTTTATCCTGCCCTCCATTTGTCTTAAAGATATGGGCAAAACAAAGTTGATTCGTGAGGCCACTTGTGAGGGTCATATCTCGTGCCGCTTGCGAGCAATGACAATAAGAAAACGTGGGATGTATTCACAATACTCCCGACGTAATTTAGGAAGCATTATATGCCTTGCGTCTCCACACGTGCGCGCTAGTGTAATGGATCATGGTCAAGAGGGTAGAGTTTGCGTTACAACTCATTGGCCATGATATTGCGTGCGTTAAGATAACTTTCGAGTGTAGCGCGCAAGTGTTGGTGTTGCATAGGAACTCTCCTTGAGTTCCTATGAGCGATTGACACAAAGTTATGCCCTTGGAGGGGCATGACATATCGTGGGGGGAGCTACCTTTTTGGGCAATATGGAGTATGTGCCTTGTGTTGTGTTGCGTGCCCATTTGGCGGGTCCATCGCTCCAAGCCAAGCCCGCCAATGGACCTCATATTGTGCAAGCCCCTTCTCCATACTCCCTACGATCAATTGCAAGCCTAACCTTCGTGAAGGGAAGCTTGTGTGGCGATCCCGAAGCGATGCGTTGGAAGCAAGGTGTGTGTTTTGCAATTTTCCATATTTTCATGTGCCCACTTGGGAAGCAGCGCTCATAACCTTTCAAAGCGCCCCAAGTGGAGCACATATGTGGAATCGAAGGTCATTGGTGTCAAGTCATTGTGTTTAGAAGGATTAGTTGATTGCACGATCCAAGCCGAAGACATTATAATATAATTGTGCACCTTTCAATGCACTTTTGTGTGTCTTGGTGCCAATTTTGCCGTTTTTGGCCCGTCATGATGTCAAGTGGCGACCGTGTATCTCAACGTTGCGCTCAATTGACATCATGACCCAAGTATGTTATGAGGGTACATACTTCGATGCCCAACATATCTTGGACCCGGCGAATAACTCCTCTTGGGCTTGGCATACCGAGGCCGCCATGTTGGCGATTTGGGACTATCCCAAATCATGGGCTCACTTGGCGACCCTGCCATTCCCAAAACCGGAGGAGTTGGGCGACGCCCAAAAGATATGTTGGACACATATGGCTTGATACCAATCCTATGGCACACTCCGGCCCAAGTCGGGCATGTGCACCACTTGCCTCAATCATGAGTGTGCGCATTTTTGGCCATTTTGAGCAATTTTCCACTTTTGCTGCCCGTCGTGCACTATGTTCAGCCTACCCGTGCACGCCGGACGCATGGACCAATGGACCATATATGACGTGGGTGTTATGCATATTGGTCCCCATAGTTCACACACCACGTGGGCAAAGCGGAGCAACCTTCGTTAAGGCGCTAGCCCAAAGTGAGTGTGGGCAATTTTGCCATTTTGGCATTCGTGGACCCAATTGAGATCGACACCACGCCAAGTGACATGGAGATCTTTGAGAGCCAAGGACATGGGAGTCCGTGTTGGACTCTCGGTGAATCGCGTATGGAATGGCGGATCCGATCTCCAAGCCGGCGTGGAGATATACTATTGGGAGCACTCCGAATTTTGGCTCATTTCAAGCAGCCAAAATGACCCCATTTTGGGACCCCAATTTCCCCCTTCCGTGTGGTCAATTGGTGGCCCCACTTCTCTATGCCCACAGGGAGCCTGGACCTAATCCCAAGTTGTACACTCAGATATGAGTCCCAGGTCCTGCCTCCTACCCTGTGAGCCATTGGCCTTGCCCTGGCCGGGCGAGGCACGCGTGGGAATGACGCCAATTTTGGTGATTTTGGCATCATGACCCCACTTGACGAACACGTGGTGCCCTGATACCGGGACCTCAGAGGGAACCAGGTTGGGTGAGGGCTCCAGGGAGTTCATACTCGAAAGGCATAGGGTCAATTGCCTCGTTCTACCTCTGGCGGGTCCGGACGAGGGGTCACTTTTGGAGTTTTTCAAGCTAATATCAGCTTGGGCTGAAACAGCCCATTTTCAGCTACCAACTCCTGAGGGATAATGGCGGGGCCACATCTCTGGCTCAGAGTGAAGTTGGGACCTGCCATTAAGGGAGCATGGGGAGCCACTGTCGGTTGGCCTTGGAGTTTCTTGGTTCCCAGGAACTCGCCTGTGGCCAGGCGGGACACCTCTCCCATTGGCAGGGTTTCAGGGTCCGGACTGAGCAGGGCATGGGTTGTGTTTGAGCCCCCGCCCCCACCAGCCACTGAGAGGGTCGGACCTGGGATTGGGATACAAGTTAGGATAGAGTGTCTATTGTCCTGTGATGCACTTACCCCAGTCCAGTCTTAACCCCATGTGTACATATCCTGATGTGTTGCTGTAAATACTTTCGTTCCCTTGTTGCAGAGTGGCAAGGATCCTGAAACGCTTTGTCACATGACATGAGCGCATTGATGCCCCTGTGAGCGTAGTGCTTTGCCTGCCTGCTCACTTGCGCGTGTCCACCGCAGCGTCCCGTGGCCGGCCCCCCACGGGAACGCGTCAATATCTCTAAGACAAATGGAGGGCAAGACAAAAGGAAAGTTGATTCGTGCATAGGGAAGCACGTAGGTCCACTCGAAAGAGGTCAAATCAAGTGCGGGGATGTCGAAGTCGAAAATCCGATTTCGACATCCTGAAAAATTCGGATTAAGGTTGCGAGTGTAAGATGTGAAAATTGCGGATGCATCAATGCAATTCCTGAAGACTTTAGAGTCTTCGTCACGATTTGCGCTAAAATATCTGTATATAACAGTTAAACAGGCGGTTACGCTAAAGTCGCGAGCTAACCGCCAGCTGTCAAAACAGTGAATATCAGAACGGAAGCGTAAAAATTGACGGAAACAATATGAAAATAAGACCCTGTTGATTCCTGATGTTCTGATATATAAATCTCCGCTGGCGGCGCATCGGTTGTCGATGCAGGGCTTTACGGCACGGAACACGCTCCCGCCGGGCTCGCACCGGGCGTCAACGGGCGTCTTCCGTACATGGGGTTAGTGGACCGGAGACCGGTTGTATGCCGTAACCTAGCCATGGGCCATAGGTTCTGGGTACCGCTTCACCCCCCTCCTTAGAGCAAACCCTGGGGGGGGCTCGATAACACCCACGCATGGCAGCGGGTACCCAGGACCATTTCCTGAAGGGGGGGGTGTCTCCTCCTCACTTCAGGCTGATTCGCAGGTTAGGCTGCCCAAATCCCACAGTAAGACAGGTACGGTGCTGTAGCTGTTAGTAACTGCAAGTATAGTATCAAGTATCAAGTCCCGGGTCCTGGCGGCGATGGTTCGGCATCCAAAGGACCCGTTAACCCATACCAGGCGCACCGGGTGCCGGCTGCGACGGTCACCACCACAGTGGCAGTGGCATACACGGCCAACATAGGCGTCACACGACGACCGAGGAGGTCCCACAGGTCGAAAGCGACCACAAGGATCCATCAGGCTACCCCAAGCTTCCCAAGGCCCGCCGGCTGGGGGAGAGTCCCCACGGGTCCTTCCTCGGGCGCACCATGTCCATATCCATACGACGCGAGTCCAGAGTGGTACAGCCGAACGAGCTCCTCCTTAAGGGATCGGGCATCAAGGCCGTCTTTTCCCTCGCCCTATTACCACGAAGGCCATACATGAGGGAGTCCTCATGCAGTGTGGGCGGAGGCGTCGACTCCTCAAACCACCAGTTTCCCAGGCAGACTGACCGAGGTCAGGAGCACCGGAGGCCGCCATCCGACTGCAAGTGCGTCTGCGAGTCGGTAGGCTCACACTGGGACTGACAGTGGCGGACCGCTGGGAGTGTAGTCAGGCAACTGGGCTTCCCGCCTGGCGCCATCAGGATCTCCACATCACAGCGAATAGGGCACACGGTATCACGGGCAATCAAACAGAAGAATATGTACTGAGGTACTGGTCCAAGCTGGACCCTATGTAAGAACATGTAAACGGCGACTCAGGGCGCCTTCGTAGTCGATGCGCATCCCGTCGGGGGGGAAAAAACAGTCCACACTTCAGTGGCGGGCTGACATACAGATGCACATATCCTGGGGAGCAGAAAGACAAGCAATAAGCGGGGTAATAGGCGTGTAAACACACTCTGGACAGAGCGCCAAACCGCGCCCTGGTTAGGATTTCTTTTCCCCCACGGCGTTGGCCGCCACCCATAACGTCATCATCATTGTTCCATTGTGCATGTCACACCGTCATTACCGTATGTACATTTAAGTATGTACAGTAACCCCACTTGGAGGTGGTTCTGGTGGTGGCCTGAGCTGAAAAAAATCCCAGAGGGAAGGAGAGAAGAATGGTTGAGGTGGTGGCAATGATTGTGGGCGCATGGCAGGCTGAATTAGTGGCCTGTGTGGTGTTTTTTTGCCCCTCTTTGGTGTCCTGGTAGCTGCTTTATGTGTGACCTTCGAGGGCAGGGGTTCAGGTTCATGGTACTGTGGCTTTCGCTTTGGGGCGGAAGAAAAGGATGTGCCCATTGGTGAACCTTTCATACTCCATAAATTCAGGCTGACTGCAGGAGAGAGTGGGAAGCATAATGGGCTTTCAATCAGCCAATCCTTGGCTGCTTTGACTGCCTTTGTTATCTTGTCTCTCCTTTCTTTCAAAGCTGCCCTCAACTGGCTGTTGAATGATTTTTTTGTTAGGCCCATGCGGGAAAATAGATGATTATATAGTGGGATCGGAAGAAGTGTTCTGATGAAATTGCGTTTGTGTCTGGCTGAGGGGGCCGTATGCCACCATTCTGACACCAAGGCCTGGAATGGTGCTGGCCATGCGTGAATAAATTCATGCTGGAGGTGAGCTGCCTTAGTGCACAGAGCTGTGACAGATATTGGGTCCATGGGGTGAGGGTGTGTGCAGGCTGGACAGGGGTGTTTTTCGATTCTGAAATGTGGGTTGTATCCCTTAGTGCAGAATATACCCGCAGACCATTTGAATGGCAAACTCCAGAACCAGGAAGTAGATTGAAACCAGTCATAGCCCTGGTTAGGATAAGGCATGTGCAGGAGGGTGGACATGAAAACGCCTGAGTTCAGGCCATATATAGTCAGCTGACACACGTCGACTGGTC
Organism: Eutreptiella sp. 'Long Island Sound 2002'; assembly: GCA_964036045.1. NCBI lineage: Eukaryota > Euglenozoa > Euglenophyceae > Eutreptiales > Eutreptiaceae > Eutreptiella > Eutreptiella sp. 'Long Island Sound 2002'. The sequence continues at coordinate 31,723,563 of OZ038389.1, forward strand.
TGGATTCCGCAAGTGCCATGGAACCAGACCACACACCAAAAATCGCAATGCCGATGACAGCGGCATCCGTTGCGCAACGTCGTATGGGCTTCAAGGCCCCAAGAGCTCAGAAAATATGAAGGTCAGTCGCCCTACCTGGTTTCCCAAGGATTCAGCAGGGGGGGAGTGACGAATAGAAGTTGAAGAGAGGGGCCATCCTCCTCTGGATTCAGCAGGGGGGGGTATATGGCCACTCTGATGGCAGGTCACCGGAAGATGTAAGAGAGCAAGCAAGTAAGGGACGATCCGTCGACGTCACAAGCGCTCAAAGCACATCAGGGGAGAGCTCAGGACGCTGATCAGGCACCCCTGGCTGCAATCGCCCGGGTGAGTGCTGCCAAGTCCGAGACATGGATCTTGGTCTTGTGCTTGCGGATGTACTCCATGAAGGGAGTATTGACCCGCGGCACGAACGAGGAGACGGGTTCCCAGGTGTCGTGGGACGGCCCATAGCCTCGCCAACGAACCTTGAACTCCAGACCTCAGGGGGCCGAGGCGTTCGGACGCTGGGCCAGAATCTTCTCGACGGTATAGTCGTCCTGCTCAGCATAATCGTCGTCCGAATCAGCCTCATGCGCGGCGTAGCTCAGGGACACATGCTGGCCACGGAGGTCGGGTTCCCGCACACGGAGTTGACTCTCGTGGCGCTCCCGGAATTGTCCGTGAGCTACCTTGATGCGGTAGGTGTCCTCACCAATCCTGCGAACCACCTCTCCAGGTGTGAACCAGGTTTTGGTGCGGTGGGTGCCCATAGGGCGGGGTCTGATCACCCACACCGGGTCTCCCACCCTGAACTTCTGCGCTGTCGAGCTCGGGGCGGACTTCTGACGCTCAGCATGCTCCTTCTCGAGCTGCTGGCGGATGTCCCGCGCCGTTTGCTCTTGCCGCGCGAAGAATTCCTTGGCATCCATGGCTATGCCATCACCAGACAAGGGAAGTCCCCGACCGAGGGGGTCCCTGCCGAACAGAATCTGGTGAGGTGACAAACCACCCGGCGTGGGGGTGTCATGATGGGCCTTTAGAGCAGGCCACATTCCCTCAAACCAGTTCCGACGTGGATTGGTGATGTGAATCTTGCGCAGCTTCTCGAACAGCTGCCGTCCAGCCACTTCAGCGCGACCGTTAGACCGGCTGAGATAGGCGACGCTCTTGGCATGACGTATTCCCATGAGGGAACACATAGCCCTGAACCAGCCACCAGTAAACTGGGGCCCTCGGTCACTGCAAATGGTGCGGGGGATGTCAAAGACGGTCAGCCAATGACGAATCATAATGACTGCCACTTCCTTGGCAAGCAACCCCTTTTTGCGTGCCGGAACGGCTACTACGTAGCCACTGTGGCGATCCACGCAAAGAACCACACAGTCAAAGGTCTTCTTGCCAATGCGCACTTTGGGCATGGAGAAGACGTCCATGGCCACGCTCTCCATGGGCTGGTCAGGAACCGGGGTCCATTGGGCTTCCCCCTTGACGTTCCGGTTATCGGGATTGCAGGCCTGGCAGACCGAGCAACCCTTCCTGACCTTCTTGATGGCGGTGTAGAGAACGATATGGTCGATCTGGAACCGGCGCTGCATGTCAAGGGCTTGCTTCTTGACCCCTGGGTGCAGCATGTGGTGGTGCCAAGCTTCACAAAGCTCGAGCACCCGGGACTCTGGTACTAGCAGCTTACCATTCCGGTAGAGCTTGCCATCTTCCTCAGTCAGCCCCTTTGGCCACTTCTGCCCTTCATCAGGGTCGGTCACAGCCCTATACTCGGCCGCAAAGGCCTCAGACTTGGCGTAATCGTCGGTCCAGTCGTCCTGGAGGCAAGACTCCGGGAAGAGGTGCTTGTCGGACTCAGCTCCCTCAGGGGCGAGTACTCTGACCGCTCTGCTCACCCTCTTTCCGAGGGGGGCATCCGCAGCCATAACGATGAAGCATTTAATACCCTCCTCCTCCATCAGGCGCTCCATCTCAATGATCTTCTTGGCTTCAGCGGTCTCAGCCTCATCGCCATGGGCAGAGATATCCGTCATGCCCTTGCTGGCGGGATAGGCCCACCTGCTGAGACAGTCCGCCACGGTGTTATCCTTCCCAGGAATATACACAACTGTGAGGTCGAACTTGGCCAAGGTCTCATGCCATCTTGCCCGTCGGGAGGCGGGACCAGAGGGGGTGTCCATGTGCTCCTTGTGCCACGACTGCAGACTCTGATGGTCGGTGCAGACGGTGACGGGATGGAGGGCTATGTACCCAGCCCATTTCCTGAGAGCCATGACGATGGCATACGCCTCCTTTTCTCGGGGCGTCCACGTCCGTCTCTGGCCTTCCGCCAGGACTCGGCTCCAGAAGGCCACGGGCACGTGCCTCCCATCATCAAGCACTTGCTCCAACACAGCGCCCACGGCGTAGTCGGAAGCGTCGGTGCGCAGGACGAACCCTCGGTCGGGATCCACGAGGTGCAGACCCGCTGCGGATAGCAGCGCCTGCTTCATCCCCTCAAAGGCACGGTCGGAATCAGCATCCCAGACCAGAGCCTTCTTGGACCCCTTCTTGGTCTCCTCACGGTTGCCCTTGAGCATGGTCGTCATGGGGGCTGCATACTCGGCATACATTTTGATATACCCCGAGTAGTAGTTGCAGAACCCCAGGTACGCCCGTAGCTCAGAGACCGTTTTGGGCTTTTCCCAGTGCTCGATCGCAGCCACCTTGCCAGGTATGGGCTTTCGCTGCCCGTTCCCAACTACCTGGCCAGCGAAGACCACCTCGCTTACCGCAATGGTGGCCTTGTCACTGCTGCCCGTGAGTTTGTGCCGAACCAGGAGGTCCAGCACTGGAGTGACGTCCCTCTCATGTGCCTCCAGGAGCTCCTCGTAGCTCATACTGGGGTCCCCGGACGCGATGATGACGTCATCCACGAAGGGGTCCGCACAGTCACGCAACGGCTCAAGCAGGTTCTCCAGCATCCGCTGAAAAGCTGCATTGCCGTTGGTAACGCCCATGGGCATCACCTTCCACTGGAGAGGTCCAAGTGGGGTGCTCATGGCTTTGCAGGCACGGGACTCCTCGGCGAGAGGCATCTGATGATAACCATGTTTCAGGTCAATCACCGTGAAGATCCTCCGCCGGTGTTGTTTTTGCAGCATGTCCTCAATGAGGGGCAGCGTATAGCTGTCGTGCTGCGTTTGGGCGTTCAGGCCGCGGTAGTCGACCACGAGCCGCCACTCACCGGCTACCTTCTTGGGGACGACGAAGCACGGAGAGGCCCACTCGGAGTGGCACGGCTCAAGCCAGCCTCTTTGGATGAAGTCACGGAGGATCTTCTCCATGGCCTCCTTCCTCTCGCCCCTCAGGGCAAACTCCCGGTGACGATACACACGGGGGCCCTGCTTCAGTCGTATCTTGGCCTCGCCATACGGTCCACGCACCGGTGGGGGAAACACAGGCTTACCGCTGAAGAAGGTATCACCATACTTCTGCTTCAGCCTGGCCCTCAACGCCTGGATCTTGGGGCAATCATCGGACTCCGCCTTGGCCTACCCGGGCACCTGGACCACGGAGCTTACTTGAGGGGTAGCGACCCCGCTCGTCTTCGGCTCAAGCGGTCTTCCCAGGTGGCCCAAAGGGCCATCTCTGGTCTTGCCTCGGAATAGGTTGCCGTAGGTGGGTGGGTTACCCCCGATTGGTTCGTCCTGGCTGGATAGGTGGTCCAGCATCCTCTGCACGAAGGTGTTCCCATCATAGGAACCAGAGACGATCGAGTCCACTTCCCACCAGGCTCTGTCCTGGCCCTTGCCCTCACGCTGGCTACCCCACTCGTGAAAGGGCTGATCCATATACCCCTGAACCAGATCCAGCTCCTCTTCTGTGAGGGGGTCCTCCGATTCTCCGATGTCAACGGGGAACCGCAAAGCATTGCCGCCATGGCTCTGCTATGATGCGGTTGACACACACGAAATCCGTAGTGTCGGCCTGATCAAGGCCCTCATCCACATAGTGGAACTCCGTTGGCCATCTCTGGGGTGGCATGGGCTGTCCCTTAGCGTCCTGATAGACACTCTCTCCAGCCGGTAGGAGGACCTTGTTTAAGGTCATGTTGGTCAATGAGGCTACCCAATGTCGGGTACTTTCCTCGGTGCATCCCATAGGAACAACCAGCACTGCCTTGGAGCGGTCCTTGCGAATCTTCGCTACCGCCCTTGGAATGTCCCAACGGGGGCAATGGATCCACATCATTCCCTGATGCGGACCCCAGTGCTTCTTCCACGCGGAGTCCTGGGCGCTCCAGTACTTCTCACAAACCTGAAGATGGGCGGAGGTTCCTGAAGAGAAGGCATCCAGGGCCAGATCCGAAGCTCCCAGGTCCGCAACCACTCGGCTCGCCACTTCCGGCCTTACGCCGTACTCCTGGTTTGCTGGCCCAGTTGGCTCAGTGCCCAGTGCGGCTACTTCGAGCTGATCGCGTTCGGGGTGGATCCATTGGCATTCCACATGGTGCTCAGGTGACGAAAGCCACGAGAGCTGGTCGTCCTGGTACAGGGTCATGGAGACCTGGGCCGGGAGGACGCCGGAGTCCGTCTCCATCATGAAGTCGTACCCAACGATCATGTCCCAGTCCATCTCGGCCTCGTAGAAGGGACCATGCAGGAGGATTTCCTTGCCGAGGTCTGGGCGGCTCAGCTCACGATGGCTCACGAACTGCAGCCCAATGGCCGCTTCCTTCGTGCCTCCCACCATGTACTGGCCGTTCGCCACCTTCAGCCTGACAGGCTTCCGACTGTCGGTCAGACACTCTGGTGGAAGTAGGCCAGCCTTGACCAAGCTGCCTTGAGCTCCCGTGTCGACCAACACGTCGAAAACCTTTTCCACTTCCCCGCATAAGGCACGGACCTTAAGGTGCAACTGCCGCTCACGCCCAACTTGGCGCACGGCGTGCAGGCTCAGGATCTCCGGCCGTTCCAGAAGCTCGACAAGCGACTGGTGCAGGTCGTGGACAATGGGCTCAGGCTGCCCATCTGCAGCATCCAGCTGCGGTCTGGGTGATCCTCCGATACTCTCGGATAGATCTTGTAGTACATCAAACACATTCTTGGTCGCGAAGGACGGACGGGTGCAAGGGTTCGTGCCTTCACTTGCCCTCACCCCGCCTCCGCGACTGGGTGCCGGACCGGGCCTTCCGCCCGCGGCAGTCCCCTTGTGCTTATCGACTCCCGACTGGGATGGTTCGGCGCTTCCCACGTCACCATCCTGCGACCGCCCTAGCTGGGGCCCTCGGCTGCAGGGGCTCCGCTAGGGGGCGTCGGTTGTGGAAGTAGGGGCAGTCTCCTCGGCATCAACCTCGTTGACGCCCTTCTTCCTTCCCCTTCTAGTCGTCTTGTTCTTGTCCTTGTTCTGGTCGTTCTGGTTGTTCTCCTTGTTCTTGTTGTCCGACCTGGGGACCCAGTTCCTCTTGATCTCCTGGATCTCTTTGGCCAACTTGGTCCCCTGCGACACCAGCTTGGAGAGCTCGTCCCTGTCCACCTCCACTTTGGCCTCCCGGATACCTGCAGGTGCACGCTTCTTCGACCCGTGCACCTTCTTGTAGGCCTCTGTGTCGGCCTGGTGGATGGGGCATGTTCGGTGGTCATGGTTGAAGCCTTTCTTCCTCCCATAACACACGAAACAGCCCTGAGGGTGAGCTTGTATGAACTCCCCAAAGGACAGCGGAGGGTCGCCAATGCGGCGAGGGTCCCTCTTCTCCTTCTTCCTCCAACCCTGCTGCAGGGGCTTCCAGTTTCCCGGTTTGTTCCCCGCGCTCAGGTTGTTGGCCACGAAGGCACAAACGGCCACCTCGGCGGGCTCATCGTCGTCGTCATCGTCGACGAGAGTCTCATCGCCGTCGGCTCCCGCTGGGTCCATGGCAGCTTCCCCGCCATGTCCCTCGCCAACGTAGTTGACGTCGCGGTCGCCGGGCCTCAACCCGCGGGTGTGGTGGAGGTTCCGGTACTCCTTGAGCACCTCCTCTCCAACCCACTCCAGGATCTCGTCGCAGCTCATCCGCGCCGGGATGGCCTGCAGACGGATGGTCTGGCCGCTCACGTCACACTCGTCAAGGCGCCACATCGCGGTCTTCTCGCGATCGCCCGAAACGGTGATGAGGAGAGCGTTCCGCAGGGAGTGCCGTTTGACATCCCGGGCCACGTTCCTCCTCGCCCAAGCCACCACGTTCGAATGATACTCCTTGGGGAGCATCATCTTGACCGTGTGCTTGGACTTGGCCCGCTTGGCTTCCTCCTTGGTGACCCTCTTGATCCATGCTTCTGGCAGCATGGAGAGCAGGCGAGCCTGCTCGTCACCCTCGTTCCAATCCTCCACGTTGTGGCAGAAGAGAGTGTATTGCCCTCGGAAGTCACGCCAGTCCCGTAGGCGGATCTCCCGTCCATCATGCTGAAGCTTGATGGACTTCCACCGCTTGGCAGCCACCTGCGGAGCGTCCACCCGCTCCTGCTCGTTGAGCCACTTCTTGGCTTCCTTGAGGGTCTTGATTTTCCCCTCCTTGGTCGCCACGAAGTATAGCTCCTGGAGCACTTCCGGCAGGCGGTACCTGAACCGTCTGAAGACATATTTCTCCGCATCAGCGGGAGCCATGTCTTCAGTAACGGTCAACCCCCAATCGTCCAGCTTCTCCAAGAAGCGGTCGAGGTTGAGGGGGTTGCCATCGTACATGGGGGGCTTGATGTCCTTCAAGTCTTCCCACACGGCGGCATCCGCGGCCTTAGAGACCATGAACGCCGGCCGCGAGGTCGACCGAGGTTCCCATCGGCCTCGCCCACGGACTCCCACGGCCGCCACGTCCATCTCCTCCATGGAATCCCTGTGGCTATGCCGCGGTTCCTCCATGTACGCTGAACCTAGATGTTCACGCCGTACTCCTTCCATGTACGCCTCCTCCTCACGGCGCCGGCGGCTGCGTTAAGCGGCCTCCCGTCGTGCACCACGCGGGGGGCTGATGTCGAACTCCTCCAGGTCCAGGTCCAGGTCCTCACCTTCGCCGACAACCCACTCCGCGTCTCCTCTGGGGACCTCATCCCTGAGTCCACCATAACGTCCACCAGCCATTGGGATTGGCTCCTGGGCTGGTGCGGGGCGCCGGGGGCGTACCGGTGTCCGCGGTGGAGCACGGCGGTTGCGGTACTCCGTGCTGAGCCACTCATCACGCCAATCCTCACTGCCACTGCCGGGCGGCACGCGCTCGTTGCGGCGGCCCGCGCTGTGGTGAGAGGGGGCGGTGAGAGAGGGGGCACTGGCGCTGGGGCGACCCCTGGGGGCTCCGCCGGGGGCGTGGGGTCTGCCTGGACCTGGTCCGGGTCCCCAGCCGTCGTCCGACGAGCCAGACTCCAGGGATGGGTGGTCGCTGCTGACGCTCCCACGGGCTTCCAGCGCGTCCGACCTCTGCTGCAGGCCGTTGATGACCTTGTTCAGCGACCTGGTCTCGCCCCTGGCGATGTCCAGCTCTCTCTGCGCGCGCGCGGCGACCCTGGCGATGTGAGTCATCTCGCCCTTGCCCGTGTCTACCTCGCGCTCGAGGAACTGGATCTCCTGCGGAGGTAGACAATCCACCGCCAGGTGGTATCCGGGTCACCGTTCCCTGGTGGGTCGTCGGGGTCCCCAGGGGGTCCTCCAGGAGGGCCTCCGCCGGGTCCGCCCGGCCCAGGGGGTCCTGATGGTCCTCCGCCAGGGGGTCCCGGTGGGTCTCCGCCGGGTCGCCTCGGTGGGTCCGAGGATGGGCGCTTCTTGGGTGATGTCGAAGTCCATGTCGTCATCCTCGTCCATGTCGCCCCACCTGGGCGTCTCGGTCTCGGAAGACTCCGAGCTCCGGTAGGGAGGAGGGAGATCACCATCCTCACCTTCCGGCTCCATGGGGACGTCTCCGCCTCCTCCGCCCGTCCAAGCCACCACTTGGCGATGTCGGCGGCCTCGTTTATCCCCGTCGCTGGCGGTGAAGAAGGGGTCACTGTCGTGGGGGTGTCCACCCGCTGGCCTCCGCGGCCTCTCGGGGGTCTTCCCCTTGCCCTTCCTCCGTCGATGGGCAGTGGGGCCACTGCTCCCACTGCTGCCCGTGTCCGCCTCATCCAGCGTCATCTTGGGGGAGGCGTCCCCTTCGAAAAGCTTTCGAAGGGTCTCCACTCGTGATCCTCCCGGGGGAGTCTCGCGGCGGAGTTTGGCCTCTGCCTCCTCCATTGCGGCGGCGGTGGCTGCGGCAGCCCGCACTTCGGCTTCCTCCCGAGCACGAGCCGCCTCGGCTTCCCGGGCCTGCTGCAGCCGCGCCTTCCTCGCCTCCAATGCCGCCAGCTCCGCCTCCGTCTTGGCCCTCTCCTCAGCGACCTTCCGTCGCGCGGCCTCGATGGCGTCCTTCTTGGCGGCGTCCGCCTGGGCCTTAGCCGTAGCTTCGGCGTGGGCCCTTTCCTCCGCCTCCTTCTTTGCCCTCTCTTGGGCCAGCGCCTCTTCCAGCGCCTTCACCTCGGCCTCCTTGCAGGCAATGGCCTCCTGCGTCAGGCGGGCTTCCTCGTCGGCTGCCGCCCACTCACTCTTGACCTGGGCAATCGCTGCCTCACGGGCGGCTGTGGCCGTGAGTCCGGCCGCAATGGCCGCCACAGTGGTGGCGTGGATGGCCATGCCATGCGCCCACTCCGCAGCCTCCTGCTGGGCGATGCCCGCGGCGCCCTCCACGGCAGCGTTCCGCTGCGTGGCCCGTTGCCGGGCAACCCGAAGGTTGCAGGGCACCCCACAGGCGCGCTCACAGGCGCGCGCCACGTCCCTTTGGTCTGGAGCGACGCTGCTGCTGGAGCTGGCCTGGTCGGCCGGCATCCTCCCGCGGTGGGCCGACTCCACGTCGCTGCTGGGGCCTGACTTCCTCAGGAGCAGCGGACGGGGCTTGGCCTTGGTCTGCCTGGCGACTTGGAAGTAGTCGCCAAGGGTGGTGGAGCCGGGTTGGTGACCGCCATTGGCCCGTTGGGGACTCGGGGCTGGGGTTCCGCCCTTGGCGCCTTGGGCGGCTTCGGCGGCCAGGGACTCCTGGTACTCCCGCCACTTCCAGTCCCGCTTCCTGTCCCTGGCGGACCGCTTCTCCTTCCCCGGAGACGCGCTGCTGCTGCCCTGCAGCCTGCGCTCGCTCCCCGGTTCCGGGAAGTTCTTCTCGATCATGTCCCACATGGAGACGTTGATCGAGGCGCCCGACGGGTACTCGTTGGGCTTCTCGTCCTCCTCAATCCCGTCGGGGCGCAGCCCTTTGCCGGGCCTGTTTGGCCGGGTCCAGGTCCTCCAGCGCCTCTGCTGGAAGCGGAAGGCAAACCCTTCCGCCCGCAGCCAGTCCTCCACGACCTGCAGGCGGTCGGGGGCCATGTCCGTGCGGAGCTCGAAGCTCCCGGGCAGGCCGCCTTCACACTGGGGGTGGCTGTGGCGGTAGTGCTGGTCCCAATCCAACCCGCGCAGTAGGTGCGCTGCATGGGGGTGGGGCCGCCGCCACGTCTTACCCGCTTCTTGCCAGTTTACCATGGCAGCGGGGGGGGCGTACTTGGTCTTGAGGTCCTTGGTCTGCACTCGTTCCACTCAACGAACTGGTCCTGGTGGTGTTTGTTGAGGCGGGTGCTGCAGCACTGGACTGGGAGTGCGGCTGGTGCTGGTCAGCCGGTGGTTGTGGAGGTGGTTGACGCGGCCTTGCTGGTCGGCCCATGGGACTCGCTGATGCAGGGGTTCTGGTCTGTGCACCTCCTTCACGGTTGCGGCGCGGTAAGGGCGGTGCTCTGGACGGCGCTGCGGGCTCCGTGACGAACTTGGCGCTGTCGCTGGGCGGCGCTGCGAGCCGCTGCGCTGCGCTGCGAGCTGCGAGCTGCGAGCTGCTGCGCCGCGCTGCTCGGGGTTGGTGGCCCCGAGTGGCACGCGAGGGATGGGTAACCCCGCGGCGGTGAAACGCTTTTGACGCGTTCCCGTGGGGGGCCGGCCACGGGATGCTGCGGTGACACGCACAGGTGAGCAGGCAGGCAAAGCACTACGCTCACAAGGGCATCAATACGCTCGTGTCATGTGACAAAGCGTTTCAGGATCCTTGCAACTCTGCAACAAGGGAACGAAAGTATGTACAGCAACACATCAGGATATGTACACATGGGATTAAGACTGGACTGGGGTAAGGGCATTACAGGACAAAAGACACTCAGTCCCAACTCATATCCCAATCCCAGGTCCGACCCTCTCAGTGGCTGGTGGGGGCGGGGGCTCAAACACAACCCATGCCCTGCTCAGTCCGGACCCTGAGACCCTGCCACTAGGGGAGGTGTCCCGCCCAGCCACAGGCGAGTTCCTGGGAACCAAGGGGCTCCAAGGCCAACCGACAGTGGCTCCCTATGCTCCCTTAACAGCAGGTCCCAACTCCTCTCTGAGCCAGAGATATGGCTGTTTGGTGTCAGACAACCCCCCAAAACCCCCGCCTATGTCCTCCACCACTCATCCTTTACCCCCCCTCTTCAGGTCACAAACTGTACTTTGTTTTCCACAACAAGTCCTCATGCCAAGTTCCCCGAAACTTGAAATCTTTGGGAAACTTCAGGGGACTAGGCGCATTTTTTTGGTTTTTTGCGTCAATTGATAGGGAATGAAAATCCCTTCATATTTGTGGGCGAATTTCCGTGAAATTCGCAAACGTACAGGACCTGGATTTTGGCTTCGGCGCCTGCATGAACCGGCGTCGCGCCAGTTCGCGCAACTACCGCCAGTTGGCGCCCGTGCGACCAAAATCGCGAAACCATGAACTGGCCTTTACGGAAATTTAACAAAGGCCAGCGACAGTGATTGGACTTCACTGTTGCTTCATTCAATGTCATAATTATACAATGGATTCAAAAAACCGCAAAGCGGTGAGGTAAAAATCGAAAACTGGGCATCGACATGATGCCCAGGCAAAATAAGATGCTGAGTAGGTCAAGGAGCTTCGCCGGCACCTTACGGTGCCTTTCATTTCCCTTGCCCCTCATTTGACTAGTCATGGCATGCCATTTTTATGCATTTCATAGAGTCACTTCAGCAGAGGATATCTTTGAGCCACTGCTTCCGTAACCTTTAAAGTAAAATGCATCGGAAAGCCATAAGTGTCTATTTTAATTGTATATTAAGTAAACGTGTGAGTTGCAAGTAGATTTGAAGTTATGAGTGATTTATTGACTTTGAGTCATAAAAATAGGATTCCAAGAATACCATGAATTGCCCCATGAAAAGAAAGGTATGCATCTCTTCCCATGGTGTACACGGACCCAAAACACTTTGGGTTATTTTATTTTGACGTTTGGAATTCCGGTAAGAACCATGGTGGGTCAAGACATCCATGGTGGGGCTGCCACCCATGGCCCAAAAGAGCCATTTTTGGCCCTGGTATGGACCCACTTTGAGAGATTGGTGCGCTGAGCCATTGTGTCGAATTTTGCTAATTTCTTGACATGCATGTTCGTGCATGTCTCGAGTGCATGCATGATTTTGAATTATTGATTTTCGAACCGATGACGAAGTGTTGAAACAATTTCAATGACCTTCACTTGAGCACACTTCTTTTCATGTGCTCGAAGTTGGACATGATATCTCTAACATATCATGGAGCCGGAAGTCAAGTAAAGCTTGTTTTGTACGTACTTGATGCGTACCTTCGAAATATAGAAGAGTTTGACTCGCTTCGAGCCTCAAACATCTTCTTTTCGTAAAGTATTTTGAAACATTTTAAGCTTTTTTCACTATGTCATTTTCATGTCAATTTTCACTCAATTTTTCCCACTCATGGGCTCACTTTCCGGGCTCGGTTCTCGAAGCCCGTGGAAGGTTTGAACCCAATTCATGTCTGTGCATGTTTGGGTATGTGTCTACTTTGCATTTCGTCATTGCTTGCATTATTTGCGGCCATGTACCGAGTTTGAGCATCAAAAAAGTCGACTTCGTTTTCGACCTTTGAATTTCATGTCCTCACTTGTGGTGACCATGGAGATCCACTACCATGGAGTTTTTGTTCGAACTTTGGATCCATCGGGGCCTACTTGGTCCCTACTATGCATATATGGTCGAGTCCACAACCTGTCGACGCTCGGCGGCTCGTTCCGGTCAATTTTGTGCAAGCAATTTTGAGTAAATTTCATGCCTAGGTAAAATTGCCCAGCATGCATGTCCAATTTTTCCCTGTGTATGTGCTCCCTTGTGGAGCTCAAAACTCCGAGCCATTGTTGAGTTTTGACCTAAGAATTGATTCCTATGAGAGCCCCGACTCTGTACTCACGGCATTTGATTTGTTTGATGGATTCCGAGCCGCCGGCGTCTCAGGGCAACCGGATCTCTAAAGCTTTTTTACAGATCTCAAATTTCATGTGTCCACTTCAGGGACTTGGTTTGTCGGGTTCTTTGGGTCAAATTCCCTTGTTCTTTGACCCTCATTCACTCCAAGGTGTATACCTTGGGTATTGAGACTTGGCTGGGTATGCTTGATAATGTACTTGAGTCATTCGAACCCGTTTTGCCAAGCCTATGGCATAGTGGTTTTACATGGCTCCAACCAGGTCTATACAGAGCCTTGAAAAACACCCTGTCATGAAGTCACTTTACAGGCTAACAGTAAAAAACCTATGAGGAGTTAGACCTTGGGGTCTTCTTCTATGTTTTAATGGTGCTCTCTACTTTACGTTGAGCATTTACTTGAAGCTTACTGGTACATAAGTTCACTATTTTGAATTTTACCAGGAATTTTGTCAAGATTTCCTAATTTCATGAGGTCACTTCAGGTCCATGGCAAAGCTAGGCCACAGGTCAGTTTTGGGCCAGCTTTTTGTCCATGGCCTACCAACAGTGTCTTTGGGTCATATTTGGGTCATTGGACTCTTGGTCTATCCTTGAAAAATCGGTCCAAGTCCATATGTCAGTTGAATTTTGACTTGAATCCTGTGTGTAAAACATGCTCATTTCTGGTTTTTCCTGCTTGTGTGTCCTGATGCCTGCAGTAAATCTCAGGGCCCACGTTGAGTTGTATCCTGCCCCCCTATGTGTGTCAGGGTGAAGGTCCTGGGTTCCCATAACTACCCTTGTTTCCGTATGGGACCCTGTCCAATTGCTCTGACTCCCTTTGTGCCATTTTGTCTTGTGTACATACTGTTTTTGTGGTTGCATGATGTATCTCTTTTCGTCCTTTTAGGTACGAAAGGGCTACTTTTGTGATCGCTGCGCTGACTCTGAGTTTCAGCAAGGTTCAGACTTCTTGTCCAGTGCTGTGCCTTCGCTTGTGACTCGCTCGGCTCAGGGAAACGCGCCCGTACCGGCCCCGCTTACAAACCAGTGGGTAATATAGCACCGGGAGTACTATCACAAAAGTCTCCTAAGGGCTACGCCGGAGTACCTAGCCGAGAAGTGGTGCTCACAAAGACCCCCCCAACGAAAACAACTTCAGATTCGACATGCAGGACTTGAACCCGCGAACCGGGGAGCTCGTCCCCTCCTTGGCAGCCCCCGCCCTCCGCATTACCGGCTCCAGGCCCCATGGGTCTGACTCAACAAGCAGCTCGGGGTCCGATGGCCGGCTGCCCCCGGCGTCCCCCGTACTCGTGGACCCAGCCCCCTACGCCTTCCCTGAGTGGGCTGAGGACCCCCAGGGTGGCCGCTGGCACTTCGCCGAGGAAATCGAGCTCAGCAACGACCTAGGCCAGCGGGCCTTTCGCATGAAGTCGGCCATCTTTGAGACCGTCAACGTGCAGCAGCAATGGCAGGAGCTCGACGCCTTGGCCACCCACTACCGAGGCTTCGCCGCCGAGTCCGCCACCGTGCAGCAGGAGACCGTGGCCTTCGTGAGCGACCTGAGCGGAGTCGTCCGCTCGCTCGCCCGGCACACCGACGCCGGGCTGACCCAGGCTTGGACCGAGGGGCACACCTTGCATCAGCGGGTCCGCCACCTTGATGACCAGCTTGGGCGGCTCAGTAGGTCTGGGGATGAGCTCCGGGCCGAACAGCTGAGCCAACTCAGTGTCCTCACCGCCCTCCAAGCGAACACCACGGCCGCCGTCGCCGCCGCTGCAGCCGCCCCCGACCTTGCGACTATCAGGGCGGCCATGGGGGTGGAGATCAAGCGCGCCGTGGAAGCCCAGCTGGGCCCCCTCACCCAGCGCATCAACGAGCTGGAGCAGCGAGAAGCCGAGCATCATCGCGCTCTCCCGGGCTACGTCGACCAGCTCAAGGCCACCATGGCGTCAGCCGCCGCCGCGACCGGTTCTACCGCCGGTTCTACAACGACCCCAGCGGATCCATCCATCCGCCCCCTCAAGACCAAGCTGGCCACCATGGAGGCAGAGCTGCAGCAAGTCCAGCTCACCATTGAGAACGAGCGGCGCGCCGGATCCGAGTTCAGGCACAGTATACTTAATAGCCTAAGCCTCATGACGACCGCGCCCGTGACTCCAGCACAGCCCCCCTTGGGACCCGTGCCCCCCCCCCACAGATTCTGATTGCTTTGCAGATCAGGTCAGGGCCCAAGGGGAACGCCTGACCGCTTTGGAGAATCAGGTGGCAGGCTGCAATGAGCTCATAAAGGAGTTCAAGAGCCAGCTTGAGGGGCTGCAGGGTGAGGAGGGTGTTGAAGAAGGGCCCCGAGACGGTGCCTTTGCCATTCAGGGGGCCCATCATCCTGTACATACTCCAGATTTCAGTGGCCATTCTGAAATGGCTTGTCAAGTGTAACCGCTGCATAGTGGCTGATCTTTCTTGTGATTGCGAAGCCTGTAGCCTTGATGCCCCAGGGGTCGTAACGCCCGACACTGCCCCTGATATCTCCGAACCCAACTGACCCTCTTCAGACCCATATCCAGCCTCTTGGAGCGACATATGCGAAGCACTTGTAAGTCCTTTGAACTCCATGGTGAGATATGAAGAGTACGAAAACCCGGTCTACAAAAATGGAGCAGACATAGAATCTCAATGCGCATCAATCGCAACTAATGACACAACGTGAAATCATTCGAAATAATTTAAATAAATCCGATTGGGAAATCACTAAAGACAAATGCGACTCGACGCGCGCTCACAGGCGACATCTGGCAGCGAACGGAAAACATGAAATGAAGCGGAAAATTTACTGCACTAATGTACATCTGAGAATCATTGAAATTCTGATCACATCAGTGTATAATTGAGTGCTGTCACTGCTGCCGTTACACTCCCCCTCTGAAAACATACGCCAGTATGTCAGGCTGGGTCAAGTGCAGTGAACGAAACGGCGAAAGTCACTAAAAACTGACTAATCTAAGTCAAAATGTGTGAAATTGAGCTGAATGGAGCAAAATTGTGCTGAGATCTGTGCTTCGCGATGGCCATCGACTTGAATGAAATGCATGGATACCTCAGGGCACACAGAAAAAGCTTCGTTCAAGCTCGAAAATTCGAAAATTGAAAGTCTGAGTGACGAATGTACATGATGATCCATGATCCATGATTCATGATGAAATGAGGATCTGACATCCCACTGCCAGAAAACAGAAAACGAGCGTCGCCATGTCGTCGAGCGTCAAAAAAATAGGGTATCCCTTCATGGAGTCCAAGATATGTGAAACCGGCTGGTGTCATTTGCAGTCATGAGACCAGATGCCAGATTATGGTACAAAATGTGCCTGAATTGAGACCAAAATCAGTGAATCGCACACGGATTCAGGGTGGCGAAACTCACTGCAAGCCAAAATAGGTCCAATTCAATGTCGATAGACACTGTGTGTAGTGTTGAACGGAAATCCAGTTCTCATTCATAGCCAATCCAGGTGAAATCCTCAGGATGATGATGATCCCCATGATGGAAATCCAATCATTTAAAGTAATGATAGCCAAGAAAACGCAGTGAGTAATTACCACACTGTCAGTATTGTCTCCAGGGCTTCATGTTTAATGCCAGTATGAGCCAGAAGGGGTAATTGACTCGTTATAGTCCCAGAATGTATAAGCATCCAATGCTTGGTACTGGGAATTTGCCAAAATTGAGCTGATTCTGAGGGGGATTCCAACACAATCCACAGATGAACAGCGAGTCGACACAAGTAAGAACACCATCGTCGTCACTTGGTCCATATAAGCCCTTTGACAGTGGTCGTTTGGAAGAGAAACCAACTGTCTCAATGTAAGAGCTGATGGAAATCAGATTCTGAGCAGATCCGTCAAACACATGAAATGGATCAGACTCAGTCATGTGCCAGAATCTCTGTAATGAGCACGAACTCGAACGAGTCCTTCCCAAGGCGAGTATAGGGGTCAAGTCGACAGCAAAAGGCGATAGTGTCGTCGTGGTTGAGGATAAAGGCCTTCAGGATATCGGATTGGAATCATCTGAGATGAAGCACATGATTCAAATGATGACCATGATGGGAATGATGGATGGAATGACCAGGATGACCCCAGAATGTCCCATCATCTGTTCGTCGAACCACATAGACGATGCGTCTGGACTGGTATGTCCCCATGCCAAGGGTATATGTCGACCGTAAACCTCTTCGAAAGTTCCGGCGACGTAAATTCTGATCAGATCTTGTCTGGAATGGATGATGCCACGATTGGAGCTTCTTCTTGTGCTTGTAAGTCTTCCTTGGTGACACAATCCTTGATCAGCGAGAGCTCTTTGTCAATCTCAGGGTGTTTCTTCAGGAACTTGATGAAAGTGTCCGTATACCCATGGATAAAGCTTGAAGCTGGCTCCCATTTGTCTTCTTCTGGACCGAATCCTTTCCATCTGCACAGAAAGTACCACTTGCCTCGAGCATTCTTCTTGTACTCAAGAATCTTCTCCAACTCGAAACTGCTTTTGACCATCTTCCTGTCGCTCAGGTACTTCGAAGTCCAATAGAGAGGCTTCAACCTTCCTTTGGGGCAGGGTACTTCGGCCTTCAAACGATCTCGATGTACTTCTTGATGCCTGCCTGGCTCAATCTCAATGTTGAATGTAGTCTCAGTTAGTTGACTTTTGACTTGGAATGGGCCATCCCACAAAGGTAACAATTTGTTGTCGTCCTTCAGGGTCTCGTCTGACTTACGAAGCCAAACTTGCTGGCCTTTCTCGAAGGGTTTTCCTTGCCTTCTTGATTTATTTTTGAAATTTAACCAATCTGCTTGACTTTCCACTTTGGCTTGGATCCACTTGGACTCTAGATCCTTGATCTTCTCAAACTATTGCGATGCGTCGTAGCACTGCCTTGGATGATACATCACTGGTCCTGGACCCATCTTCTCACGACCAAAAACCAGCTCATTTGGACTTAATCCAGTGTAATTCTTGGTACGATGGTATCTTCTCAAGACACAGTAAATTGTCTCCAACCAATTGTAGTCTTTTTCAGTCGCCAGGAATTTTCTCAGAATGCTGATAAGAATCCTTCCAGCGCGTTCAGCAGGGAGAGCTCGATGGTCGTAGACCCGGGCACGAAGGTGATGCACCCCCAATAGGGCACACATGTTCTCCCACCAAGTCCCAATGAACTCCTTCCCACTGTCCGTCAGAATTTCACTGGGAACATCCCAGTTACTCATCCACTGACTTGCAGTCCACTTGGCAGCCATTTCAGAGGTGAGATGCTTCGTGTTGCAAGGGAGGACTTGGATGTAGCCACTGTGGCGGTCTTGAATTAACAAAACCCCATCGATAGGCTTCCTCGTGTAGAGACATTCCTCTTGGATTTGTCCCAACTCGAAGACATCCGCCGTCACCTTGTCGAACAACCTCTCAGGAATTGGTAATCCCTTCAGTAGTCCTTCTGCCTTTTGATTCTTTGGGATGGTCGCCTGACATTGCTTGCATCCTTTGGCAACTCGTTCACAGGCACTCTTGAGGTCCCTTGTGTACATTCTGTGGCGTAGCTCCTGCTCCAGCACACGAGAATGTGTGTGGGCTGTCTTATTCCGATGCCAATGTTTGACATATTGGTCAATCAGACAATCAGGAACACAAATCCGTCCTTGCCAAAATAACTTGTCGCCTTGGATTTTGAAATCAGACGTGTCTTCACAGTCGTAAGGCTTGTCCCCTTTCATCTTGTGGTAAACAGACCCAAAGAACCTGTCCTCCTTATACATCTTCGTCCAATCCACATAGAGGAAGGAAGTTTCCTTGTCCTTTTGTTGTGGAGGGAGCGTGGATTTCGACTTGGATCTCGTCAGGGGAAACACATTCAGGAGTGGCAGCGACGACTCAGAGTCAGAGTTAACTCCTGCAGTCTGATCTGCCTTGGTAATCTCCTTGCATCTGACCAAATCCACCTTCATCCGATTTTTAATCGAACATTGGAGACAATGTTTCTTGATCAGTGCTTGTTCCTCCTTGTCGAACTCGATCACTTCAGCTTTATCCGTCGGTGTCCCATGAAAACTCACTTCAGAGTAAGCCTCTGAGGCTGGGTGGGCCCAGCGACTCAGGGCGTCCGCCACTGTATTGTAGCGACCCGGAATGTAAGTCACATGGAGGTCAAATCTGCTGAGAGTTTCATGCCAACGGCCTCTTCTCCCAGCTGGTCCACCAGGGGTATCCACATGTTCTGTCCTCCAGCTCTCCAGTGACTTGTGGTCAGTCAGTACCTCAACGCGGTGGCCCAAGATCCAACCTTCATAGCGCCGTAAGGCACAAAGGATTGCGTAGGCTTCTTGTTCCCTTGGACTCCAATTTTGCTGCCTTGTTGTAAGCTTGCGAGACCAGAAAGCCAGAGGATGATGGTGACCTTCGTCGTCGACTTGTTCGATCGTAGCACCAATGGCGTAACGACTGGCGTCTGTACGAATATAAAAAGGTCTTCCATCCAACCACGGAGTCTTTAATGTAACCACATTTGCCAGTGCTTCCTTGAGACCAGTAAAGGCTTCTTCACATTCTGGCGTCCACTTGAGCTTGACTTGAGATCCCTTCTTTCCTTCTATTTTGCCAAACTTCAGTAACTCTGTCAATGGACCAGAGAACTTGGCGTAGAGAGGAAGGAACTCGTGGTAGTAATTGCAGCAGCCTAAAAAGGCACGAAGCTGCGTGATGGTTTTAGGCCTTTCCCAGAGCTGCAAGGCAGCCATTTTTCCTGGGGCTGGTCTTCTTGTCCCATCTTCCAAGACAGAGCCACAAGATTCCACACTCTGGAGGAACATCTTGCCCTTCTTGGGTCCGCACACGAGCTTCTCTTGTCGAAGGACTTCGAGAACTTTTCGAACTTGTTCTTTGTGCAACTTCAGGCACTCATCAAAGTTTTTTCCCAACGGCGTGGCAATCAGAAGGTCGTCAATGTAGATGCTGCAGAATTCTTGTAAATCCAGAGACTTGTGCTTCTGAAATAAAATAGTCTCCATCATCTTCTGGAACATCGACGGCGCATTCTTCAGACCCATCGGCAGTACAGTCCACTGGACAGTGCCACAGGGCGTGCACATTGCCGTCAAATGCCTGTCCTCCTTTCGAAGGGGCATCTGATGAAAGCCATGGCGCATATCCAACACAGTAAAGAGCTTGCCTTTGGCTCTCGCGGCTATCTCCTTCTCAATTAAAGGAAGGGGATGCGCGTCTGGTACCGTGGCGGCATTCAGGGCTCTGTAATCCACCACTAGACGCCAAGCATCTATGCTGGATTGGTCAGCAGGTGGGGGTTTTGGCACAGTAAATGGTGCTGAACACCACTCAGAACTCATGCAGCCCTCCAACCAACCGAACTCATAGAGATTGCGCTCAATAATCTTTCGCAGGGCATCTGCTTTGGTGCCGTGGAGATAGAATGGACGTTGTTTGTGCACCTTTGAGCCTTCGATTATGTCAATCTTGGCTTCCCCATTTTCACATCGAATTGGGGGGTTTTTCCACAACTTCCCACTCAGCACGTCATCTTGATAATCTTCGAACACTGCGTCCCTTCTTGCAGATATCTTGTCTCCGTCGACCTGATTCCCACATTTAATCACCGACATTATGTCCACCAATTTGCGAATTGTTGGTCGTGGTCTCATATTCTTGGCCACTTCATTCCCAACTTCTTCGTCGCATTGCTGGCGGATGAAGCTCACCTGAGCTCGCTCCTCCGTGGGATCCCACCAATGAAAGGGGTCCACGAATGTCTTGAAGGGATGGTCGGACGAATTCAGCTTCATTCCTGTCAATTCAGGCGAGACTCTTGGAGATTTGTCTTCATTCTTGCTTGAAATCTTGACTTTTTGGCTTGATTCTTGTCTGATGGGGACGAATTGTAATGGATGGAGGCGTTCTCTTGAGGGACGCCGATTGTCCTTCCCTCCTTCCGCGACGATACGTCGGGATTCCGCTCTCGATCGTCTTCATCCACCTCAATTTCGTCGATTCTTGAGGAATTTGAGATAACCTCTTCTGTTCCCATTTCACTGCCATCTTGCCAATAATCTCCCAGATTCCCGTCAACTAAGCACGCCAACGTGCTCCACGAACGCTGTGGCAAAGGCTTGCCATTGTCTTCGCAATACAGCTTCACTCCCTTGTGAGGTAGCTCGACAATGTCGATTGAAATGTCCATAATGTCCTTGAACCGCTCTTGTCTTGGCCAATTGGGGACAATTAAAATCGCCTTTGCGCCGGATTGCTTCAGCTTTTGCACTACACGAGGGAAAACGTCGAAGGGCGGATTGATCCAAAGAGGTTCAGACCAGTCTTCACACCAGGCGTCGTCGTAGAACTTCGGAAATCTTTTATTCTTTTTGTTTGCAAAAGCATCAACTTCAGGACGAAAATTGTGGTTCTTTTCGAAATAATCCACCAGCATGTCCCGCCATTTGTCGACCACTCGATAGCAAACTGACTTCCACTTCTTGCTGTTCAACGAATCCACCTTTCCTTCGTCGAAATCTTCTTGATTCCTTGTCCATTCCTGCCCATCTTGCTGAAAATGCAGCTTATTTCTCTCCTTGAATTGGTGGATACTCTTGGTATATACGTGCAGATAATACAGTTCGGACGGGTCGTTGGTCGACGGATCTTGGAGGAAGCACGTCCTGTGTCCCATGGGCGACACACGGTGAGCGTGAAGCCATGGTTGACCCAAGAATAAATCGTACTTGATGCTGGCTTCATAGAATTTTCCAGCAAACCACTCCTCAGTGACCGTCTCTTCCACACTCCAGACTGATTGTTTCACCAATCTGACCGCCAATTCTGCTTCTCTGTCGCCACCGTCAAGGCGATGTCCGCTGACTCCCTCCAGCTGGACAGGGGTGGAGGACATCTTCGTCTCATCCTCCTGCAGAAAGCCTTTTCGCACCAGATTCACCTCTGAACCATTGTCGATCAGACATCTGGCAAGTTTTACCTTACCATTCGTCGATCTGACCTGGATCCAGCAGACAAACTGGCGCTGCTTGCCTCGCCGGACAGCGCTGAGGACCCAGGCAGGGTACAGGAGGCCGGAGGAGCGTGCCAGCCGGTCCCAGCAGCGTCCATCCACCGCCCCAACTACCCTGATGGGCTTTGTCTCCTGCCACTCAACCCCAGTGTTGGGATTTGGGTCAAGTTGGCTTCCCTATTGCCATTCTTCTTCTTCGTTCGGCTGTACGTCCTGTACTTGTCCTTCGTCAACCCATTCTTCTCCTGCTTCGACAGCATTCACTCCTTTTCCACGTCCACGACCACCAAATGACTTTCCACCACCACCTTTCTTACCTCCTTGGCCTTTGTTGTTGGAGGTGTTGGAATTGGGGTTGGATTCGTTGGATCTGCCCTTGCCTCGACCTCCAGTATCCTTGTTGTTGCCGAAGGTCTTGTTCGCTGGCGTCTCCGCGTACAGGGGGTTGTCATTCACCTTGGAATCATCTTGATTCCCGGACTTTCCCTTGCCATTTCCACCTTTTTGGCCAGATTTTCCACCAGATTTTCCACCAGCATCGGTCCATCTTGAGTCGCTTGGATCTCCGCCTTGCTGCGAGTAATCTTTTGGTGTCCAGTCTCTGTTCTTTCCTTTGGACTGCCCTTTACCCTTTCCCCTTCCATGCTGGTCAACATCTCGTGCTCCATCCTGCTGGGGATTTTTGGGAGAATTTCCCCTTCCATCCATTTTGGACTGAATTGTTTTGAGATCTGAGGGCGTCCACCTGTGATCTGCGGTCGTGTGAGTCGCCGCTCGACCTTCTTTTCCAAGGGCAATGCACACAGAGCATCCCTTCTCACCAACGGCGTTGACCTTGCCTCCGAAGCCATGTGCATCCTGAGACTTCTGGCGTTCTAAGTTTGCATACTTTTCAAGTTGGTCCCAGATCTGCTCGACTCCATACGAGAAGATCCACGGTCGTACCTTCAAAACTGTTCCTTTATACTTCAATTTTCCATCCACCATGCTGCAGAAAAACTCCGACTGTTCAGAATCGTGGAAACCAACTCTCCATCTGCCCTCACGAATAGTGATGTCCTTCAATCCAGTAGCACTGATAGAGTGTAGCAACTCACGAACTGCCATTTTTCCCATAGTTTCTGGCAATCCTCGGACTTCAACCCAGTTGCCCAGGACTTTTTGGTCCGCCTGAGAGTCCCTGATCTTCTGCTTGGTCTCCGGCGTGAGCTTGCTCAGGAGGATCTTTTTCATTTCGCCTTCAGAAAGTCCTTCTCCAGAGTTCTCCGCCTCTTGCACCAAAAACTCCCAATCTTGCCTTGCAATTTGAATTTCTTCCAGAAATAATTTCTTGATCGCCCTGAAGTTCTCCAGACGGTTCCTGTAATGATCTTCAGGGAGTCGAGAGCCTTTTTTCTTGAGGCTGCGATACAACTCCTCATAGCTCAGGGGGTTCCCTTGATTTTGTCTTTCGACATAAAGATTGTAGGTACTTTCCCTGAGCTTGCCAGTCAAGCAGTCCATCAACCCAAGGATCCAGAGCTCCTTGTCCAGCTTCTCCGTCTGCAGCCACACCATGAACTGCCTCTCGAAGGACGCCCAGTAATAGGGGTGCCCCGAGAACTTCGGCTGCTTCATTACTGAACATCGAAGCCTCATGTGCAACGGGTTCAGCAGGTGGTTCAGGTTGAAATTTGTGGCTGTTCCAACCGGATTGACGAAGACTGGGTTCACTGCGGCGCCTCCCATGGCCTGTGCCTGCGCAATTGCGGCCGCCAGCAACGCCTGGTCCACAGTAGGCTGCACGAACGGCGTTGGTTGGGCCTGATGCATCCTCATCTCCTTCAATTTCTTCTGCTTTTCTTTGATCTTGGCCTCGTTTTCTTTCGCCTGCCGGTCCTTCTTCTTCAAGGCCATTGATCGCTCCTTCACGGTGGTCCTTGCTTCTCCATCAATATCAGCAACAGTACCCACTGACAGTACAGACCTCTCCGACGAAGATTTTCCTCCTTCGGTACCCAGATTGAACCCAATAGGACTTCCCAATCCAGTAGGGGGGATACCAGAAATTCCAGTAAAAGCTGGGATGTGACCAGTTAAAGCTGGGGGTGCTGGAGAATGTGGAACGCCGTAAGGCGTGGATGTAGGTGCAGCTGAGGAGGTAGGTGCTGGGTGGCTTGCCATCGTAGGCGCTGGTCCAGTGAGCCCAGTAGTGCTCAGATTTTGTACCAGATTTGTAAGCTTCTCCAGCTTCTGCTCCATCTCCTTCCACTTGCTGTCATCATCCCTCTTTTTCTCCTTGGCGGCCTTCTTCAGCTCCTTCACTCTTGATTCCAGCGACGAAATCTGCCGCCGACAGGAGCAGTCCTTGGCGCACTCGCCACAGGAAGGGCATCTCGTCCCCTTTCCTTTGCTTCTCACCTCGTCGACCCAAGTGTCAACACTGGAGGTGGAGCTGGGAAGCTTGGACAGTTGCTCCCTGGAAAGGTGCGAATGTGTCGAATTGAAGCGGTATGGGGTGCTTCACCCATACCCGCTGCCCAGCCTGTGGCGCTCTTCGCCAGGCCAGATCAGGAATTTTCCTGTTGATGCTACGGCATCCTGATTTCTGTGGGATTTCTGTAAAATACCCCAGAAATCGTCATTTTACGTTTTTTTTGGGCTGGCGACGACAGTCGTCGCCTGCGCGACGCACCCCCAGATCGAGGATTTTTTCCTCGATTTCTAAAGATTTTAGGCAATTTTATTATTGTTTTATCGTTTTTAGAAATAAAAGATTATAGCGTGACCTTTTTCGCGGCGTTCCGCGAAGGTCAATTTTTGCGAAGTTAAGCACGTTCACGCATTTTTCAAAAAATGCTGAGGGTTTCCAGGAATCGCCCAAACGCCTATGGCGTAGCCCAACAGTGGGGCTTTTCATATGTAGTATGAATTGGCGCAGAAACGCGTCGTGTCGGCTACGCGACGCGTTGGGGGGAGACGCGCAAAATGAGTGTTTTTGACTCAAAAATCACTTTATTTCATTGTTTTTCGCCCAAAAACCACTGGTTGGCCCAGTTTGGGCAGGATCTCAGTGGAGATCCTGATGGCGACGCCTCGTAGCCGTCAGATTTTCTGATGGCGGCGACGCCGTCGCCTTCATTTCGTCTTCTTTTTTATGCTATTTTATAGTATAGAATTGTTACTTGTACATATTACTTGTCTACATATTTTCTTTGTCTACATATACCTTCATCTCCTTGCCCAGGACGCCAGATTGTGTCATGGCCGAGGCAAGGATCACAGAATCCTTTGGACAATCGTGAATGCAAGTGGAAGACTTGGACTTCATGGGTTTGGGGGTTTGAGGTCGTGCATGCCGTGAAGGGAAGCTTCCAGGTTGCCCTCCCCCCAAATGCTTCAAAAGGATTCTGCCGACGCCAAGGCCACCAAGGCGGTGTGACGGCCTGCGGACGGCGACGACGCCCAGACTGCAGGAGTACAGCATCCACGCTGGGAAACTGCAGGAGCTACGGTCCAGGGCATCAACACGATGAAGGAGGAATTCCTTGACTCCGACGATGGATAAGACCATGGCTTCCCCATGGACCCTATGGAGCCCCCAAGTCCAGCCCGCCGCCACTGGGCGATGACCACAGCGACGACGACGACGCCTGCGAACCGCACAAGAAGGCGCGTTAATTCGTTGCCTTGGGTTGGTTGACCCTTTGGGAGGTCCCACCCTAAATCGGCGTGGGGCGCCTTGGGTAGGAAATGACCCTAAATCCCCCAAATTAGGCGCGTTAATTCGTCGCCCTGGGTTGGGAATCGACCCTAAAAGGCACGAGGAATTCGTCGCCTTGGGCAGGAAATGGCCCTAAATTCAGGCGCGAGGAAGTCGTTGCCTTGGGTTTGACCCTAAATAATTTTTTCCGAATTTATTGAATTTTTGATTTCCATGCCCATGGAGAAAAAGGGCCAATATGTGCGCCTAAGCGCCATCAGTCAGGGCGGAAGGCCCTGCAGCGCCTCTGTTCATGTAACTACAGGCTACAAGGAGTGCCAGGGACTAGTGTGGTCGCCTGAGGGGCAATCGCCCTATGAATATTTCAAGATCAAAAAAAAATTTTTTTTTTACATGTGTGTGGCATGTAAATTACTCACGAAGCCCCCCCCCCCCCCACTGTTCTGCTGAATCAGTTGTGAAACCAGGGCAGTGCAGGGGTCAGAGCGCCTCCTTGGCCTTGCCTTCCTTTGGATATAGGCAAGGCTTCTAAGGAGGGGGGTGAAGCGGTATGGGGTGCTTCACCCATACCCGCTGCCCAGCCTGTGGCGCTCTTCGCCAGGCGAGATCAGGAGTTTTCCTGTTGATGCTACGGCATCCTGATTTCTGTGGGATTTCTGTAAAATACCCCAGAAATCGTCATTTTATGTCTTTTTTGGGCTGGCGACGACAGTCGTCGCCTGCGCGACGCAGCCCCAGATCGAGGATTTTTTCCTCGATTTCTAAAGATTTTAGGCAATTTGGGTATTGTTTTATCGTTTTTAGAAATAAAAGATTATAGCGTGACCTTTTTCGCGGCGTTCCGCGAAGGTCAATTTTTGCGAAGTCAAGCACGTTCACGCATTTTTCAAAAAATGCTGAGGCGATTCCAGGAATCGCCCAAACGCCTATGGCGTAGCCCAACAGTGGGGCTTTTCATATGTAGTATGAATTGGCGCAGAAACGCGTCGTGTCGGCTACGCGATGCGTTGGGGGGAGACGCGCAAAATGAGTGTTTTTGACTCAAAAATCACTTTATTTCATTGTTTTTCGCCCAAAAACCACTGGTTGGCCCAGTTTGGGCAGGATCTCAGTGGAGATCCTGATGGCGACGCCTCGTAGCCGTCAGATTTTCTGATGGCGGCGACGCCGTCGCCTTCATTTCGTCTTCTTTTTTATGCTATTTTATAGTATAGAATTGTTACTTGTACATATTACTTGTCTACATATTTTCTTTGTCTACATATACCTTCATCTCCTTGCCCAGGACGCCAGATTGTGTCATGGCCGAGGCAAGGATCACAGAATCCTTTGGACAATCGTGAATGCAAGTGGAAGACTTGGATTTCATGGGTTTGGGGGTTTGAGGTCGTGCATGCCGTGAAGGGAAGCTTCGAGGTTGCCCTCCCCCCAAATGCTTCAGAATCACACCTCATTTCGTCGACCTCGTCGTCGTTCCGACCCCAGGCGCCTGACGGACCAGCGTGCGGATGCACATTCTGGCGTCTCTCCTCGGCAATGATGGCCATCTGCACCATCACGGCGGCCTGGTGGTCGAACTGGTCCATCAGCTCCTCCCAATCCTCTTGCTCCTGCAGCTGGGCGTCGAGTCTCGACCGGCCGCTGTCCCTGAGGAACTGGCACAACGCCCTGAACCAGTCCCTCAGGCGGCCACGATAGCCCGCCTCCGCCAGCAGCCAATTCTGCCTGTGCAGGAATTCCTCATTCAAGATCTGCTGGAAGTGGTTTTCCCAGTAATCCCCACTAATTCCAGTACCAGACTGCTCTCCTTCGCTGCTGCTGTCTTCAAGATCAGGCAAAGCTTGAGAGGAGGAACCAGATTCACTCGAGGAGGGAGATTCTCGACCGGGTTTAAGGTTGGGTGGGGCGTTCATACAACAATCAGCACAGGTATGAACTCCAGGCCAATGCCTATGGCCACAGTAAGGGCACTCTGACGGATGATCCTCGGTTTGTTGGGGAGATGCTACGAAGGTAACCTCAGGGGGAACACGCAGCGACCCAGAAGGAGTAATAGCCCCGCTAAAGTCCGATGATCTAAGAGTGTCCGTGGAGATTCCAGAAGCAGAGTCATGATTTCCTCTGCTACCATGTAACCGCTGCATAGTGGTTGATCTTTCTTGTGATTGCGAAGCCTGTAGCCTTGATGCCCCAGGGGTCGTAACCCCCGACACTGCCCCTGATATCTCCGAACCCAACTGACCCTCTTCAGACCCATATCCAGCCTCTTGGAGCGACATATGCGAAGCCCTTGTAAGTCCTTTGAACTCCATGGTGAGATATGAAGAGTACGAAAACCCGGTCTACAAAAATGGAGCAGACATAGAATCTCAATGCGCATTCATCGCAACTAATGACACAACGTGAAATCATTCGAAATAATTTAAATAAATCCGATTGGGAAATCACGAAAGGCAAATGCGACTCGACGCGCACTCACAGGCGACATCTGGCGGCGAACGGAAAACATGAAATGAAGCGGAAAATTTACTGCACCAATGTACATCTGAGAATCATTGAAATTCTGATCACATCAGTGTAGAATTGAGTGCTGTCACTGCTGCCGTTACATCAAGTTGCTGATGTACATACTCACGTGCATGCGACGCCCCATCCCCATGTGCATGTGATCCCACAGCCGTATGTACATACACATGCGCCTTGTGCAGCCACCCATGCAGCGGAGTCATCAGAAGTACCGGGTTATCACCCCCTCCAAGGGCCTACAGAAATGGGACCACCAGGTTATCACCCCCCCCATGGTCCCCCAAGTGCAGAATTCAGCTTCTCTGGACCCCCCCCTGGATATGCTCATCAGCACACCCATCAGCATCAGCCATACTCCTCGACCCCCCCCCCAAGCACATCATTATTGTGCCGAGAGGCGTCACCTTCAGGGACTCCACCCTCGGCACTTTGATGCACGGGGAAATTTTGACCCCAGGGGATAACCTGAGATGCCCGGAGGGTGAGGAACTTCCGAAGGTCAAACCAGTAGGGATTCCTGCTTGGGGTATGGCCTTTGCTGAAGTTCCTGATGACCCGGCCCCGAGTCCCGTGGATAACCCCACTACCTTCAACCAATTCTGGGCAACCACGGGGCCAGGAGCCTATGGTCATCAGGCCACCCCCCACCTGGACCCCACATCCCTTGGGGACCTGCAGCGGGCCAACCTCCGTCCCAAGTGGGATGGAAAGGGTGAAACCGTGCACCACTACCTCCTGAAATGGAGAAGGTGGGAGCGGTCAGTGGGGCGTGCCCTGGGTGAGGAGGCCCGGATTGTGGAAATCCTGGCCTCCATACCCCCGAAGATCGCCGGCCCCATTGAGGACCGCCATCTCCGCCGATGCCTCTCCTACAAGGAGGTAAAGGAGGGGGTGGAATGGGAGGCGAGGAATAAGACCAATGTAGATCTCTTCAGGGATACCTACAAGAGTACTGTGGTGCCGGCTCATTGCACGGCATCACAACTCAGTGGGATCTTTGAGGATTTCTGCTATTGGGGCAAGAGGGTGAGGGGAGGAGTCACCCTGGAGGACGCCAGCAAGGACTGGCTGGACGCCCTCCGCCTGCACTCTGACTTGACCCGAAAGGTCATTGCAGAGCAAACTAAGTGCGGCCGGTCATTTGACTATGTCCGGCTGTACCTGTTTGTGCAGGTCTACTTCCTGCAGCAGGAAAAAACCGATGAGCACCTGGCTCATTTGCGGAGGCGGCACCAGGGGTTCAAGGTGAACCAGCTGCAGGAAGGCCCCCCTGACGAGGGGTATTCCACATCGCCTGCCGGGGTCCACAACCTGTTGCAGGATCCTGAGTACCCCCCAACTGCACAGGGAGAGAGTGACAGCCCACCAGCGTCCCCTGACGAGGAGCTGGAAATCAATATTTTTGGGCAAGAAGTCACCAAGACTGGACCCCCCTGTAGTTTCTGTGGCTTCAAGGGTCACAAGGTGGAGACTTGCTACCGCAAGCATCCCCACCTACGACCGCCCCAAGGGGCCAAAAAGAAGGGTCGGAAGGAGGGACCCCCCTGCACGGGTTGTGGCAGCACTTGGCACACCCCGGATCAGTGTTGGAAACTCCATCCACACTTGAAGCCCCAGCCAAAGAAAGCTGCCAACCCCCCCCCGAAGCGAAATTAGAGGCGTGAGCGGACGCAACGGGGCGTAGGCCCGCTCACAGGACGCCCAGGGTACCCCAGCCTGAGAATTGACTGCCTGTGGGGTGAAAAATACGCGGTGTGCCTCGCGGTGGTACTCAAGGGGGATGAACAGGAGGTACTGAGACCGCCCCAATCAGCGGTAGTGGACTCAGCAGCCAGGAAAGGCCTGATCCTGCCAGGGACCTTCTTTTTGAAGTCCCTGGTGCCCCTGTCGTCGGCGCTGGACTTTCAGTGCATCATCGACACGGGTTGTGAAGCCATAGGGGTCATCGGATATGAGTTGGTACCAGATCTGGTCCGTACCAAGGCTGACAGTCCAATACGGCTGATTGGGGCTGGATCCAATTCCCTGAAGAGAGGCACCCATGGTATACATGGGGCCCTCTTACTCCCCGTATCACACAAAGGGAAATACGTCCGAGCCCGATGTCCTGATGCAACTCTGTACATCGCTGACATTGGGCCCAGAGCCATAGTGCGGTATCCCTTATTGGCTCGGTATGGTTTGGCAGTCTTCCCAGGGCAAAGGTCATTGATTTTTGAAGAGGATCTCAGTGGAGAGACCATCACTGTCCCGGCCTCTGAGCCTCCACCTGGGCTGGAACTGACCCAGGTTGAGAGGGACAACCCGATTCAGTCGGTGGTCCCATTATACTCTGTTTCTGCGCCAACGGTCACTGAGGATGGTCCTTCAGATTTAAATCGGGACGAGGGTTCAGTGAGATCTGCCTTCGTCGATGGGTGCCATGTCCCTGATTCCGCGGGATACCTCTGCGCTCCACAAACGCACGACGTAAGTTGTGCGGGCGAGAGGGCACAGGGCAGCCTGGGTACTTCTGTGCCTTGGTCTGAACGGTTCAACAGTCCGTCGCCCACCATCGATACCCTGACCTATTCTGAGGTGACAGCACCTCATGCGACAGTTGACACTACACACACAATCTTGAACACACAATCTGTACCTCAGGAAATGATGGAGAGGCCTTCACAGGTTCTACTCTCACCGGTAGGGACCAGCTGTGGAAGCGGTCCTGATGCCCAGGTCATACCCTCGACCATCATCCCCATTACACCTGAGTTGCAGGGCAGTTTGTTGACGCCGAGTTCAGCAGAATTACAGCCTGAGCAGGGCTTGAGAGAGGACCCATCAGCGGTCCGGAAACTGACCGGGGCTGCCTTCAAAGGCAGTGACCCAGAATCTCAGTCCACAGGATGGGATTACCATAAGTTAGTGTCAGTTGTACTCGCCCTGTCCGGGAGTATAGCCGCCCAGGCTGGGATTCACCAGAATTCCAGAGGGTGGATTGAAAAAGATACTCCCCCTGCTTCAGCGCCAACAAGGGGCGACCCACAGCTGGAGGACGCCCTATGCATCATGACATCCCTCTTGGCTGGCTTGTGCCATCAGGCTAAGGCACCCCACTCCGTCCAGCCAGAAAAGCATTCAGCATGGCCTGAAGTGCCAACGACTGGTGAGCCCATCAGGTCGCAACTGAGGGTCCCGGCAGCTGGTGCAGACTGGGACCAGACCAAAGAGGCGATGGTCGACGAAACCCTTTCTTCCCTTTTTCCTACCCCCACTGTACCTCCTTCCCCTGATATCCGGCAAGAGCCGTCCGATCAAGGTCCTGCCGCCCAGTTGCAAGTCTCTGGGGACTTGACCAAGATGATCGCGGTCTTCGCCGAGGATTGGCTGGACATCGGCGACCAGGAACTCTCAGGAGTCTGGTCGGTTAATGTCCACGATCAGGATTTCGAATCTGTTCGGGTGATGAAGGTTCCTTGGGTTTCGATCCGCCCGATGAGTTCATGGGCCGGTTCGGGTACTCACGGGACCACGGGGGTGTGGAATTAGGTGCCATGAACATTAGTGTCATGGATCTGCAGGACCCACAGGACAAAGCCCCCATGGCAAGTCCAGCCCCCACCGGGCCTTCTCAGGAGATCCCGCCGATACGACCCCGACAGTCCGCTGGGATACCGCGGAAACTGAGGCGGCCAGGCACATTCAAGAATGGAAGATACGACCTGCGCCCGCTATGGCGCGAAAAGTTGTGTGAATGGTCTGGAAGAGCTTTGGGGACTACCGAGCCTCTCCAGCCCACACTCAGCCCCTTTGACCGCCTCGGGACTGTGAGTGGAGTGCGTGAGAAGGGTCGACAGTGGCGTGAGTGGGGTCAGGGACGTGGGGGAAGAAGAGTGAAGAAGCGAAATCGGACTGGACTCTCACCCCCCCGTAAGACCAAGAAGGCACCAAAAGGGTATATGTGCCCTTGGGGAGGGGAGCATCATACTTTGTTTTTGTTCCCGCCAACTGGTGAGCTGCCGGAAACGGTGCAAAAGGTCATATGGGAAGGGGGTAAGGGGGTTATAGTGGTACCAGTCCGAAAGAGAGAGAAGTGGTTTTGGAGTTTAGGGGAGATTGCAGTGGATTGGTGGGACATACCGCAAGGGGAGATTATTTTTTGGGATGGGAAGGGTAAAATGCTCTCTCAGGAGGGTCACCTGCAGTACCGGGCTGTACTTTTCGATGCACTTGGTATTGAACAAGAGGGACTGAACCAGACCAGCTGGAAACAGCCCTTGGGTGATCCTGACCTCAAGGAGGTCCTCCATCAGGGAGCCTGGCGTCCTGAGGGTACCACTGCAGCCCCGGGCCTCGGCAAGAGACCCGTGGGCAAGAAGCGCCGGAACTGGAATGTCCTGGCACTGAAGAGGGCCAAGGAAGGGTATGGCCCCCCTGACTCGCCCGACATTGATTTGATTTATCCTGCATTCCACAAGCCGAGCTCACAGGACGGCAGAAATGACCCCAATCGGCGATCCGAAGTGGAGTCATCGTCCCGGGACAGCCCTGCTGCCCCAAAACTCACCCTGAATCGCCTCGAGAAGGTAGAGGCCTCCATCTCCAGCCAGAAAGTGGTAGATTGGATGATGGACCCCGTTGGCACTGAGACTGCCAATTGGGTCGATCACAGGACCCCCCCCCAGCAACTCTTCCACTCGAGAACTCGGTCAGTGCGTTCCGTCCTAGAGGCCGATGCCAAGGAGTTCTCAGACCCCCATCTTCAGAAGATGGTGGAGTCGTACCGCAAAAAGCTCCTTGATGAATTCAAGGACACGGTTTTCAATTCAGAGCGGAATAATTGGGAGGAGATCAAGGCCAATGCCAACAAGAGGGGACCTGATGGGTGGGTCAAGCTGGAGCTGAAAGAAGGCTCAAAACCTGTGGCCTTCCGCCCCATCTGAGCAGTAGGTCTGCGGGAAGAGGCACTGAAAGAAAAGGTCCAAGGCTTTGAGAAAAGGGGCTGGATTGAGGGATCCAAAAGCCCTTGGGTGGCACGTGGGTTTTGGGTGCCGAAACCTGGGGTAAACAAGTGGAGGTTGGTCGTTGATTATCGGTACTTGAATTCATGTCTCGAGGGACATGAATTCCCCCTACCGGTGATTGAGGACCTCCTCCAGCGACAGCATCGGAACCATCTCCGGACCATCCTCGACCTTGAGGATGGGTTCCACCAGATGCCCCTCACGGAGAAAGTCGTCCGCTGACGGCTTTCTGTACCCCGTGGGGAGTGTATCAGTGGAACGTCCTGCCCATGGGGGTGAAAGTGGGACCACTGGTCTACCAGAGAATGGTCACCCACTGCATCAGGCACCTGCCTCCCTCGGTAAGGGCCTATATTGATGATCTGCTTGTGGGTACGCCCCCCTCCAAGGCTTCCAGGGGTAAGGGTAAGCTCTTGGACAGTTGTGCCCTCGATGAAGAGGCCATAACTGAGCACTATGAGTTGGTCAGGAAACTTTTTCGATGCCTGGCTGACCACCATCTCCAAGTGAAGGAGGAAAAGTGCCACCTTTTCTGTCAAAGGGTTAAATATTGTGGTCACATCCTTCACCAGGGACGGAGATCCCCCGCCCCCGAGAAAGTGGCTGCAGTTCGTGACTGGACTGAGGCCATGATTCGTACCCCCAAGCAGATGAAGGGATTTCTCGGAGTATGTAATTGGTATTCCATTTACATACCCCAATATGCTTCCCCGGCTGCGCCCCTGATGGACAGCTTGAAAGGGAAGTATGAGAGAGCGCCTGAGGGAGGCAAATGCAAGGTCCCCAAGGACCGCAACTTCATTGAATGGACTGAGACCATGAGGCAGAGTTTCGCCAAAATCAAGGAGGCACTGTGCGAGAAGTGTGCATTGTATATCCCCAATGACACGGGTGAATATGCGATTCACACTGATGCCTCGGATTTTGGCATAGGCGGTGTGTTGGAGCAGCAATTGCCTGATGGTAGCTGGGCTCCTTGCGCCTTCTACTCAAAAAAACTCGAAGGCCAGATCCGGTATGGTCCTGAGGGCGAAGCCCTGGGCTTTACCGGACAAAGGGCGTAGTCTGTGCGAGAAAAGGAGACCTACGCACTGGTGTCCTGCCTCCTCAAGTTCAAGAGCTGGATATCAGGGCGTAAGGTCACTGTTTTCACGGACCACAAGTCCCTCGAGTCATGGTACAAGGAGGATCTCTGTACCATGGCTGGGCCCCTGGGTCGTCCCGGCCGTTGGCATGAATTCCTTTCCCGGTACAACATTGTTGTTGTATACAAGCCGGGTAAGGACAATGATGTCGCGGACGGGATGAGCCGGTGGGCCTACCCTGCGGGGCTGGCGGATGACACCAACTTCCATGGTTCGGACCACGACCTCAAGGGGTATGAGGACTGGGAAGCCAAAGAAAAGGCCGAAATGATGCCCTCATTGATCGGCTGTCCATATCTCGCGAAGGGAGTGAGTCTGGATCCCCGTGCAGCCATACGGCCAAGTGCCATGGTCACTGCAGCAGGTACAGCAATCTGCGCGCGGCCAGCCACTACCCCTGCTTTCATTATGAGTGCGCCAGCCTGGAAACGGCCACTCCGGACAAGCTGGATGCCCAGAGGGCAGCTGATGCTCTGCTCTTTCCGAAATACAGGGCCCAGGTGACTCGGGACCCCCTTCCTGCTGATCGGCCACTCACTGCGGACCCCCCTCGGTGTCCTGATTGCCTGGATCACCATAAGATTAACACGTGTGGTGTCCTGAACCTCCTGCACAGTGATCCTGATGATCCTGACTATGGTTCTGAGGCTGAAGAGTCCGTGGGTCCTGAGTTCTTTGAGGATCCAGACCTCCATGGTATGGCCCATGTGATGAGGGAGTCTCCTCATGCTCCCCACGCCCTGATTGCTTCCGTCACATCGGTCAATGTGCCCCCACCGTGTAGTATCCTGTATGAGGATTGGGAACCATACTACGCTGAGGACCCCAACCTGAAAGTCCTGCTTGACTGGCGTATCAAGAAAAACATTGAGTATGGCATCTACCGGTGGCATGAACCACAATGGGGACACCCCCATATCAGGGTGGATGGTAGGGCAGTGGTTCCTGTGGCCATCCTGAGCAAGGTGATAGAAGCAGTGCACTACTTTGCACATCCAGGTACCCCCGAAACCCTGGAACTGTTCAAGCGACAGTTCCATGTCCGAAATCTGTCTGAGGATAACCTTCGGGACAGAGTGAAGGAGGTTGTGGATGCCTGTGTGGTATGTGCACAGTCCAAGGCACGAAGGGGCCCACATCCTGACTCATGTGAGCCCTTCCCCGTGCCCTCCTATCCCTTTGCATCAGTGGCAATGGACTTTGTATCCCTGCCTGAAGTTAAACATCCTGAAACAGGGGTGAAGGTGGACTATGCGATGGTTATCGTGTGTCGGTTGACAGGTTATATCCTGGCCATTCCATGTAGACAAGCGGGATTGACGAGCCATAAAGCCGCCGCCCTATTTCTGCACTATTGTGCCTTTTTTACTGGGATGCCCAGGGAGATACATTCTGATAACCAGTCCATCATCTCCTCAGAGTTCTTCGACGCCCTTTGTGGTCTGGCTGGCATTACCCAGGCCAAGTCTATAGTGTATAGACCACAGAGTAATGGGCGTGCGGAGCGGGCAGTCCAGTCTATTATCAATGCTTTGCGGCTATACTTGGTGTTCCGCAAGCTGGACTGGATCTATGCCCTGCCATTTGCCCTGTGGGGTCTTAATGACCTACCGGGCCCCATCGCACCCTACTCACCGCACCGGCTTGTTTTCGGCCGGGACCCTATCGGGTTTGGCGAGGTACCCCCCCTGACCGTGGATACCGGGGTGGAGGATGCGACCGAGTACTTCCGCAGGGCTCAGGACGAACGCCAACTCATGCAATCAAAGTTGGTTGACCTTCATGCCCGGGAGTACCAGGCCTTCCTAAAAAAACACCCGTCTCTGCAGTTTAAGGAGGGAGACCGCGTATGGGTGCGAAATAGGACTGACCAGCCTGGCCTACATCCCAAGCTGGACAGGATATGGCAGGGCCCTGCAGAGATCCTCCGTAAGGTTTCCACGAATACATACTTAGTAAACCTGAACGGTAAGGAGGTCATTCTGTCGGTGGGAAGGCTAAAGCCCTATATACCCCGAAGGGATGGTGTGAACCCCCCCCTCCATCATTACTCTGAGCGTCGGGACCTCCACGACGACTCCTATGTTGTCGAGGACGTCCTGGACCATGAGTATAGGGGTAAGGTTCGAGGGAAAGCGAAGAAGTCCAAACAGCCCTTCGAAGGCGGCAAACCTTGGTGGAAAGTCAAATACCGGGGTTTTGACCGGCCCGAATGGCATGATGTCACTGCTTTCCTGCATGACATCAATAAAGACTGGCTGGACTACAATCAGCGGCACCACATCACGGTGTCCACTGATTCCCTCAGGGAAATCAAGCTGTGGCTGGACCGACTGATCTGCTGTCCTGATGCCCAGCCTGAGGGTGTCTATAAACTGTCCTGCCTGGCTTCTAGTTTGGGGCTGAATCAGGCAGATCCTCCACCCCCTGACATCCGCCTGGATGTCCCTGCAGCCCCTGAGCCGGTCTCTGGCCTACAGTGGGCAGTGAGTCAGGTGGCATCTATGGTGTTTCCCTCTCTCTTTTCTTCCCTCTGAGGTATCTCTGGACCTGCAGGTCTGCAGTACCTCCCTTTCCTTCTCCTCCTGGGATATCTCTGGACATGACGCCCTGGGGTATCCCAGAGTCCTGAAATGCATCGCGCAGGGGCGATGCGGGGCAGTAGTTGGGGTCATGTACCTGGATTGGCTTGGAGTGGCTCCGACCTAGAGTGCCAGCCAATGCAGTGAACCCCCAGCGCTCGCCAGGTCATGGGAATGGCTGTGAAGAGCCGAGTCTAAACGGACATACAGCCCGGAATAAGCAGGGTGTGCGACTTGATTTTTCGGCCTTCGTGTGATTGAAGACCAGGCGGTTGCATGGTATAATGTGCAATAAGACTGGTGCGCAAGCACTGTCAAAGGGGACTGGCCTATGGGGAACCGCGAACGCCAGCAGGGTACGTTGGAGTGCTTCCGCATCGAGGTACCTGGGGTATGAGAATACCACCTTCCTGCTGGTACCTCTCCCACCGCCAGCGCACATACGTCCGCACCGGGGTACGTTAAACAGCTCAGGACCATGACAGGACGAGGCCTCGATCTGTATCTGTGTTTGGTGCTGAATTTCAGGCAGTTTATAGTATTTTATTGTGTACTATCCCATCTCTCTTGTCCTGCCCGCCATTGCTGAGAATGGCTACCTTTTTCTATTCTTTCACCCGCTGATGGCAAGCGGGCCCTTTCACTCTTGTACATATGTGGAAGTGGGAAGCCGTGCTGCAGGTAGTCACCTCAGTTCTTGTGTACATAGTTTGCCCACTCGCCAGTTGGCCGTAGCTTTTTCTTTGAGAGTGGTCGCCAACTTGGTCCCCGGCGTACAGCTGGGGAGGGGAGTGGAAAGCTGCTGCGGCCACCTGTTTTTCATTGAGAGCAGGCGCCAACTCAGATCCTGTGTTGGTCTGGGGAGGGGAGTGGGAAAAACATTTGGCCGTTTAGGACAGTTTTACACCCACCCGTCCCATCCCTTTGTATGTTTTGTGTCTGCCACCACCTGGTGGTTTCTTCCGCCTCAGTGGGTACACTGAGATGGGGAGGGGAGTGTTTGGTGTCAGACAACCCCCCAAAACCCCCGCCTATGTCCTCCACTACTCATCCTTTACCCCCCCTCTTCAGGTCACAAACTGTACTTTGTTTTCCACAACAAGTCCTCATGCCAAGTTCCCCGAAACTTGAAATCTTTGGGAAACTTCAGGGGACTAGGCGCATTTTTTTGGTTTTTTGCGTGAATTGATAGGGAATGAAAATCCCTTCATATTTGTGGGCGAATTTCCGTGAAATTCGCAAACGTACAGGACCTGGACTTTGGCTTCGGCGCCTGCGTGAACCGGCGTCGCGCCAGTTCGCGCAACTACCGCCAGTTGGCGCCCGTGCGACCAAAATCGCGAAACCATGAACTGGCCTTTACGGAAATTTAACAAAGGCCAGCGACAGTGATTTGACTTCACTGTTGCTTCATTCAATGTCATAATTATACAATGGATTCAAAAAACCGCAAAGCGGTGAGGTAAAAATCGAAAACTGGGCATCGACATGATGCCCAGTCAAAAAAAGATGCTGAGTAGGTCAAGGAGCTTCGCCGGCACCTTACGGTGCCTTTCATTTCCCTTGCCCCTCATTTGACTAGTCATGGCATGCCATTTTTATGCATTTCATAGGGTCACTTCAGCAGAGGATATCTTTGAGCCACTGCTTCCGTAACCTTTAAAGTAAAATGCATCGGAAAGCCATAAGTGTCTATTTTAATTGTATATTAAGTAAACGTGTGAGTTGCAAGTAGATCCGAAGTTATGAGTGATTTATTGACTTTGAGTCATGAAAATAGGATTCCAAGAATACCATGAATTGCCCCGTGAAAAGAAAGGTATGCATCTCTTCCCATGGTGTACACGGACCCAAAACACTTTTGGTTATTTTATTTTGACGTTTGGAATTCCGTTAATATCCATGGTGGGTCAAGACATCCATGGTGGGGCTGCCATCCATGCCCCAAAAGAGCCATTTTTGGCCCTGGTATGGACCCACTTTGAGAGATTGGTGCGCTGAGCCATTGTGTCGAATTTCGCTAATTTTCCGACATGCATGTTTGTGCATATCTCGAGTGCATGTATGATTTTTACTTATTCATTTTCGAACCAATGACGAAGTGTTGAATTAATTTCAATGACCTTCACTTGAGCACACTTCTTTTCATGTGCTCGAAGTTGGACATGATATCTCTAACATATCATGAAGCCGGAAGTCAAGTAAAAGCTTGTTTTGTACGTACTTGATGCGTACCTTCGAAATATGGAAGAGTTTGACTGGCTTCGAGCCTCAAACATCTTCTTTTCGTAAAGTATTTTGAAACATTTTAAGCTTTTTTCACTATGTCATTTTCATGTCAATTTTCACTCAATTTTTCCCACTCATGGGCTCACTTTCCAGGCTCGGTTCTCGAAGCCCGTGGAAAGTTTGAACCCAATTCATACTTGTGCATGTTCGGGTATGTGTCTACTTTGCATTTCGTCATTGTTTGCATTATTTGCGGCCATGTATCGAGTTTGAGCATCAAAAAGGTCGACTTCGTTTTCGACCTTTGAATTTCATGTCCTCACTTGTGGTGACCATGGAGATCCACTACCATGGAGTTATTGTTCAAACTTTGGATCCATCGGGGCCTACTTGGTCCCTACTATGCATATATGGTCGAGTCCACAACCTGTCGACGCTCGGCGGCTCGTTCCGGTCAATTTTGTGCAAGCAATTTTGAGTAAATTTCATGCCTAGGAAAAATTGCCCAGCATGCATGTCCAATTTTTCCCTGTGTATGTGCTCACTTGTGGAGCTCATAACTCCGAGCCATTGTTGAGTTTTGACCTACGAATTGATTCCTATGAGAGCCCCGACTCTGTACTCACGGGATTCGATTTGTATGATGGGTTCCGAGCCGCCGGCGTCTCACGGCAACCGGATCTCCAAAGCTTTTTTAGAGATCTCAAATTTCATATGTCCACTTCAGGGACTTGGTTTGTTGGGTTCTTTGGGTCAAATTCCCTTGTTCTTTGACCCTCATTCACTCCAAGGTGTATACCTTGGGTATTGAGACTTGGTTGGGTATGCTTGATAATGTACTTGAGTCATTCGAACCCGTTTTGCCAAGCCTATGGCATAGTGGTTTTACATGGCTCCAACCAGGTCTATACAGAGCCTTGAAAAACACCCTGTCATGAAGTCACTTTACAGGCTAACAGTAAAAAACCTATGAGGAATTAGACCTTGGGGTCTTCTCCTATGTTTCAATGGTGCTCTCTACTTTACTTTGAGCATTTACCTGAAGCTTACTGGTACATAATTTCACTATTTTGAATTTTACCAGGAATTTTGTCAAGAATTCCTAATTTCATGAGGTCACTTCAGGTCCATGGCAAAGCTAGGCCACAGGTCAGTTTTGGGCCAGCTTTTGATCCATGGCCTACCAACAGTGTCTTTGGGTCATATTTGGGTCATTGGACTCTTGGTCTATCCTTGAAAAATCGGTCCAAGTCCATATGTCACTTGAATTTTGACTTGAATCCTGTGTGTAAAACATGCTCATTTCTGGTTTTTCCTGCTTGTGTGTCCTGATGCCTGCAGTAAATCTCAGGGCCCACGTTGAGTTGTATCCTGCCCCCCTATGTGTGTCAGGGTGAAGGTCCTGGGTTCCCATAACTACCCTTGTTTCCGTATGGGGCCCTGTCCAATTGCTCTTACTCCCTTTGTGCCATTTTGTCTTGTGTACATACTGTTTTTGTGGTTGCATGATGTATCTCTTTTCGTCCTTTTAGGTACGAAAGGGCTACTTTTGTGATCGCTGCGCTCACTCTGAGTTTCAGCAAGGTTCAGACTTCTTGTCCAGTGCTGTGCCTTTGCTTGTGACTCACTCGGCTCAGGGAAACGCGCCCGTACCGGCCCCGCTTACAAACCAGTGGGTAAAATAGCACTGGGAGTACGTTTAGGACAATTTTACAATGGCCCCGCCATTTTCCCCTAGGAGTTGGTAGCTGAAAATGGGCTGTTTCAGCCCAAACTGATATTAGCTCAAAAATCTCCAAAATTGACCCCTCGTCCGGACCCGCCAGAGGTAGGGACGAGGCAACTGATCCTATGCCCTTCGCATACGAACTCCCTGGAGCCCTCACCCAACCTGGTTCCTTCTGAGGTCTCGGCATCAGGGCACCACGGGTTCGTCAAGTGGGGTCGTGATGCCAAAATCACCAAAATTGGCATCATTCTCACGCGTGGCTCGCCCGGCCAGGGCAAGGCCAATGGCTCACAGGGTAGGAGGCAGGACGTAGGACTTATATCTGAGTGTACAACTTGGGAATAGGTCCGCGCTCCCTGTGGGCATAGAGATATGGGACCGCCAATTGACCACACGGGGGGTTGAAATTGGGGTCCCAAAAGGGGGTCATTTTGGCTGCCCGAAGTGAGCCAAAATTCGGGGTGCTCCCAATAGTATATCTCCACGCCGGCTTGGAGATCGGATCCGCCATTCCATACGTGATCCACCGGGAGTCCAACAAAGACTCCCATGCTCTTGGCTCTCAAAGATCTACATGCCACTTGGCGTGGTGACGATCCCAATTGGGTCCACAAATGCCAAAATGGCAAAATTGCCCACACTCACTTTGGGCTAGCACCTCAACGAAGGTTGCTCCGCTTCGCCCACGTGGTATGTGAACCATAGGGACCAATATGCATAACACCCATGTCATGTATGGTCCATTGGTCCATGCGTCCGGCGTGCACGGGTGCGCTGAACATAGTGCACGGCGGGCAGAAAAAGTGGAAAATTGCTCAAAATGGCCGAAAATGCGCACACTCATGGTTGGGGCAAATGAGGCACATGCCTGACTTGGACCGGAGTGTGCCATAGGATTGGTATCAAGTCATATGTGTCCAACATATCTTTTGGGCGTCGCCCAACTCCTCCGGTATTGGGAATGGCAGGGTCGCCAAGTGAGCCCATGATTTGGGATAGTCCCAAATCGCCACCATGGCGGCCACGGCATGCCAAGCCCAAGAGGAGTTAATCGCCGGGTCCAAGATATGCTGGGCACCGAAGTGTGTACCCTCATAACATACTTGGCTCATGGTGTCAATTAAGCGCAACGTTGAGATACACGGTCGCCACTTGACATCATGACGAGCCAAAAATGGCAAAATTGGCGAAAAGACAGCCAAAAGTGCCTTGAAAGGCGCACAAATATATTATAATATCTTCGGCTTGGATTGAGTAATCGACCAATCCTTCTAAACCAATGAATTGACACCAATGACCTTCGATTCCACATATGTGCTCCACTTGGGGCCCTTTGAAAGGTCACGAGCGCTACTTCCCAAGTGGGCACAAAAAAATATGGAAAATTGCAAAATACACACCATGCTCCCAACGCATCGCTTTGGGATCGCCACACAAGCTTTCCTCCACGAAGGTTAGGCTTGCAATTGATCGTGGGGAGTATGGAGAAGGGGCTTGCACAATATGAGGTCCATTGGCGGGTTTGGCTTGGAGCGATGGACCCGCCAAATGGGCACGCAATACAACACATGGCACATACCACATATTGCCCAAAAAGGTAGCCCCCCCCACGATATGTCATGCCCCTCCAAGGGCATAACTTTGTGTCAATCGCTCATAGGAACTCAAGGAGAGTTCCTATGCAACACCAACACTCGCGCGCTACACTCGAAAGTTATCTTAACGCACGCAATATCATGGCCAAAGAGTTATAACGCAAACTCTACCCTCTTGACCATGATCCATTACGCTAGCGCGCACGTGTGGAGACGCAAGGCATATAAAGCTTCCTAAATTACGTCGGGAGTATTGTGAATACATCCCACGTTTCCTTATTGTCATTCCTCGCAAGCGGCACGAGATATGACCCTCACAGTTGGCCTCACGAATCAACTTTGTTTTGCCCATATCTCTAAGACAAATGGAGGGCAAGACAAAAGGAAAGTTGATTCGTGCATAGGGAAGCACGTAGGTCCACTCGAAAGAGGTCAAATCAAGTGCGGGGATGTCGAAGTCGAAAATCCGATTTCGACATCCTGAAAAATTCGGATTAAGGTTGCGAGTGTAAGATGTGAAAATTGCGGATGCATCAATGCAATTTCTTAAGGCTTTAGAGTCTTCGTCACGATTTGCGCTAAAATATTTGTATATAACAGTTAAACAGGCGGTTACGCTAAAGTCGCGAACTAACCGCCAGCTGTCAAAACAGTGAATATCAGAACGGAAGCGTAAAAATTGACGGAAACAATATGAAAATAAAACCCTGTTGATTCCTGATGTTCTGATATATAAATCTCCGCTGGCGGCGCATAGGTTGCCGATGCAGGGCTTTACGGCACGGAACACGCTCCCGCCGGGCTCGCACCAGGCGTCAACGGGCGTCTTCCGTACATGGGGTTAGTGGACCGGAGACCGGTTGTATGCCG
Organism: Eutreptiella sp. 'Long Island Sound 2002'; assembly: GCA_964036045.1. Classification (NCBI taxonomy): domain Eukaryota; phylum Euglenozoa; class Euglenophyceae; order Eutreptiales; family Eutreptiaceae; genus Eutreptiella; species Eutreptiella sp. 'Long Island Sound 2002'. Next base: position 31,766,316 of record OZ038389.1, read on the forward strand.
TAACCTAGCCATGGGGTTCTGGGTACCGCTTCAATATGATTTTTCAAAGTGGCCTCACGAATCAATTTTGTTTCGCCTATATCTCCAAGAAAAATGAAGGAGACAACAGAAGGAAGGTGGATGCGTGATCGGGGAAAAATGTAGGACCACTCGAAATACATCATATCCAGTGCGGCGACCTCGAAAATCGAAAATCCGATTCTGAATGTCTGAAAAAATCGGATTAATTTTGCGAGTGTATAACGTGAAGATTGCGGAAGCAACGAACCCTTTTCTGATGAAATCTAACCCTTCATCGGGGTCTCCGCTAAAATATCTGGAAATAACAGTTCACCAATCAGTTACCGCGAAATCGCGAGCCAAATGCCAGTCGCCGATACATTGGCAATCAGAACGGATAGCTGAAAAATTACGGAAACATTATGATAAAAAAACCCTGTTCATTCCTGATATTTTGATATATAAATATCAGCCGGCGGCGCCTAGGTATTGAATATGGCCGCTTATAGCTGGAATGGCCAAGCCTATCACACTATCACATCGGGTCGGGTCAGGTGGATGAGAGAGTATGATATCAGCCAATGGCGGCTTGCCGGCCCATAGATACACACCCCAAGTGACTCAAAGATGGCCACGGGGGTCCAAACCGGCTTCACCGGCCCTGGGCTCCAATGAGGTTGCGGCTGATCACGTGGGGCATTACATGATTCATTTTTTGTCACAAATGTATCAGATGCGGGAGCTCTTTCATGCAGCTGATGTGAAGTCTAAGATGCGGGAAGCTGAGCCTTTTCAAGGGGCTCCAAAGCAGGATGTGGTCTTTACGCGAGGTGATCGGGTTTATTATTATCATGAACCACCGACGCCAGGTATTGTTTCCTGGAGAGGCCCTGCTGTTGTGGTGGGTGTTGATGCGGGGCTGGTGCTTGTTAGGCATGGTGGTGGTGTTAAGCGGTTGCCTACTATTGCGGTTCGCCATGAGGCTTCGGTTGTGGGCTCTCGGCTCGACCCTGAGCTGGAGGGGGAGGTGGCTGAAAACCCGTCTCAGGAGGCGCCTGATGTGGAGGGAGCACATACCAGGACTGTTCTGCCTGACGTGTCGGAGAACAAGCGCTTTGTGGTGCCGTCTGTTGATGTGGATGATTCCTTCGATGTTGGTCCTGAGGATTGTGATGAGGCGGGGAACGTCGTTACACGGAACGAGGTTCCCGTGAACGGGGTGGCTGACTTTCTTGCGTTTTGAAGCATTTGGGGGGAGGGCAGCCTCCAAGCTTCCCTTGGCATGCACGACCCCAAACCCATGAAATCCAAGACTTACAGAAAATTTTATAGTGTTTTCAGCACTGTGTTTTTGCTTCTCCTGCTGCTTGCTGTTGCTGTAGGGTGTCCTGCTGCTTGTTTTGGGAGATGAAAAGCTTTTGTTTATTGAAATACAGTAAATCCAAGTCAATCCAGGATAGCCCAAGCCAGAAGTGTGCAAGGAGAAGAGAATCAGGATCAAAGCATGAAGGGCTGCAGTGTAAACAGTGAAAGATGATTGGATATTCACAGAAACTGCAACTCAGGTCACAAATGAATGCATATTCACAAAGATAGCTGAAATGTTTTGGGAAAAGAGTTAGAAAACTGCCCCATGGTCACTCTCTCTCCATAGTGCCATCTCAGGAGATGTGCACTCTTCGTTTTGGGTCCCATATGTGCTGAGGTGGCAGGGCATGTGGCGATGAGGTCACTGCCATGTCACATGGGATCTTCCTACTTAGCTAGGCTGACCAGGAATTGAACCCAGGACCTCTCAAAAAGAGGTGCCCAGCCCCCTAGGGTGCATACCACTAGGATAGCTAAGAACTCATGGAAAAACATAGATAAATCCATAGGCTCTACTTTGGATATGTCAGTTCTCAGTCAACTCAGGAAAAGATGTTTTACTTCACATTGAAAGGGGATTAAGGGGTCCACTCCATATCCTGATTGGGTGTTTGGTTCCATAGGTCAAAATGTGTTATCACCAGTTTTGGTGGGACCAATACTAAGATAAAAATGCATGGATGCTCAGTGCATCTCTAATACAACTAGAGTATGCCTCAAAGCAATGGAAAAGCACTTTTTCTTACTCCCCCCTTGTGCTGTGGTGGCCAGCACTGTCGCATTTTAGGAAAAAGGGATTTTTTCTTGGCCTTTCCTTGGTTTCCACATCTACTTTAAAATACCTATAGCTTCCCTCACACTGAAAAATGGGCGCTCACCATGGCTGGCGCTCTTTTGCTGCTCTGATTATATCATTTCCTACAGAAGACTCAGCGCTCATGGCGCTGCCGGGGCTCCTGTGGCTTGGTTGGGTTAGTATGGGAGCATGCCAAACATGTGCATATGCATCCCTCCCTCCAAGACGCAGCGTCGACACAAACCCAACGCAAGACACCATATACACACTCGCATGGGTTCTCGTAAACCTGCTGGCGACCTGTGACCTGTCTTAGGGCGAAGGGAGTCGAAAAAGGAATTAATTTGCCCCTTGGTGGGGTCTTGGTTCTGCTCAGTCTCTCCAGGCACCTGCGTTTCGGCCCGAACACGGCCTACTCAGCGAGGCTGCGCGTGGGTATCTGCAGAGGCAGGAATGGGAGATTTATGGACGAATCCACGCAAAAACGAAGCGACGACACCAAAATCCGTCAAATGACGGCCTAGAATTTTTCTGAAACAACACACCTGAGCAGAATCCAATTGTGCATCAGAAGCACATTTTTATAGAAATTATAGTCATCTCTGGATTTTTTTGAATCCAGAAATTCATACGCATAAAATGGCGGCGCGCAGGAGCGGCTCCTAGCGAAGCGCCGGAAAATGGAGAAATAATGGAATTATAAACGTATGTCTCACGTAGTCTTGAAAATGACGAGACACACATTAATAAATAAACATTCAGATTCCACCCACACTAATAGAAGCTTCAAAAATGCAAGAATTCGAAAATCAACGAAAAAGACTTCAATGAATTAGGTATAAACTACAGGTATGCTCGTTTCGTATGCCGCATACACATTGCTCGTCTCGTGTCTCCGTGAACGAGTCTTGTAGCAGCGCTAACAACGATAGGACGCGATAGAGGGATTGATTAGAAAGATTGCAGATGATTAGCGGTCAGATCAGGGTGATTAGACATACACACAAGTGCATAGCAACGTTCTTCGCGTGCGCCCCTCACTTGCTCTCTCTCTCCAGCGGTAGGTAAGGTGAGTAAGCCCAGGCGGGGCCACCCCCTGGTGGAGTTCGTGATCGCAGATGAGATGGGCAGGTTTGCCCAAAAAGGTAGTGCATACTCGCGCATGGACACACGCATTAAAGGGTAGGCCACGCGAAGTGCGCACGGTACACCTTGTTTAGGCTACCCAGGGGCTCCTCGGTACGTTCTTTAAGAGAACCTGAGGAGTCCCTTAGCGCTTGCTTGCTTGACAAGGGTAGCTGGTCTTCCAGCGTGTTTGCGGACAGTGTATTATAGGTCACACTGAGAAGGGTATAATACCTGGAGTGTGGCTTGGTTCCTCCGCCGCAAACGCCCTTTCATTTGCCTTTGTTTTACAGGTGGGCAGGTAGGGTGATTGGTGCAGCAGCCTTTTTTTTTATGCCCTGCTAAACAAGGGCGCAGATCACACAAACAAGTAACTCCGCTCCGCCTGTGGCAGAGCAGGGAGTCCGACTTCATCGACATCTGCGCCTTGCACGCGAGAGCACTCCTTCCCTCCAAGCCCTAGCAGGGGAAACGCGTTGTGGCGTCCCCTGTTAGGCCACAGTTGCTTAGCAGCGCTGTGTTCTCTTGTCATTTCACAGGAGGGTCGCTAGGACCCACGAGACCTTTGCCTTCGCAACGCCCAGTAGAGTGTGCGTGTAGGAGTGGTGGTCCTGAGTGGGGGCTTGAGCCAGTTGCCCCAGTGCTCGCCCACCAGGATGGTGCCACTCTAAGGTGTGTAGGACCTGTAGTGCGTGTGTCACTGACCCACCCGTTTCCTGCAATTTTAGCAGGGTTGGTGGGCTGTGGCAGTGGTTAGGTCAGTGTTTTGGCCACATAGCAAAACGGCGTTTTCATGCCTTCATAGCTTTTGGCCACCCCTCCCTGTAGTAGACAGATAGGTAGGGAAAACAATACCTGGATTAGTACGCTGGGTATTCCCCAAAGGTTTTGCGCCAGCACAGAAATTGGGCGCTTAGGGGAGGGGAGACCCGGGGCGTACCCCGTGGCATCAATAAGCCAACCCTCCAGGTTTAGCAAGGGCGCAGACTTGGGTATAATTAGGACACCACTTCTGCGGCTTGCTCTCAGGACCTTAGGAATAGCACACTCACACATACGCTTTGGCAGGTAAGGGTAAGGTTCAGTCCCTAGCTTTAGTCTTGGAGGCAAGCGTCTCAGCGAGCCTCAGCAACTCACCAAGGTTGTTCTGGGACAAGTAGTCAACCAGAACTGAGTTTAGGCGTCCCTCAGGTAGAACAAATGCAGAGAAGGGCTCCCAGGTGGCCTCTTCGACCCCAAACCCTTCCCAGAGGGTGAGGAAGCGCCAACCCTGGCGATAGCGGTGGCGTAGGACAGACTTCACCAGGTAGAAGCCCTCCTTAGCCATCTCCTCGGCGTTCATGTCGGGGAGTTCACCTTCAACTTCCATAGGGCTGGCAGCCCCTTGTAGGTGCAGAGCGGCGATTTCCTCGTCGTTCAGCTCCCACTCCTCCCCACAGAGGTCTTCAGGATCATAGTAGCGCTTCAGGTGTTGAGCAGCGCACACCAGGGTCCCCCCTAGACGGGGAGAACACCGCACGGTGATACGGTGTCCATCCACAGATAGAATCTTCTACGGCCCGAAGTATGGGTCATCGCTGGTAGAGCGTGGCCAGGCGGGTAGTGGACTGTGGTGCACCAGCACCCAGTCCCCCCCTTGTTAGGTGGCCGGTACTCGGTGCTTGTTCTTCTTGTTCCACTGACGCTCCCTCACTCTCTGGAGCATAGCCTTGGCCTTGTCCACCTTCGCTTGTTGCTCTTGGACCCATTCACCCACAGAAGAATGGGTGTCCTCTGGATAGGGGGCATGTAGAAACCATGCCGGGCGCCCTAGGAATAGCTCATGGGGCGAGTAGCCAGTAGCAGAACTCTCTTGGGAGTTCATCATCAAGGATATGACAGGGAGTAGTCTCACCCAGTCTCTGGTGCGTTCAGTTTTGCACCATATCCTGACGTTCTCCTTCAGGACACGAATCTGTCGCTCACATAGGGGGTTGCTCGTATGAGAGTAGGGAATCCCCGTAGACACCTGGACATTGAGGGATCTCAGGACCCTCTTGTACCAGCCAGTATCTGAGCGTACTCGTACGTCCTCATCGGAGTTGATCTCCTTGGGCGCCCCATAGACACAAAACCACTCCTCCAAGAGTATCTTGATAGTCTCCTCCCCGCTAATGTGCTTGGTACATGGGAACACCCTGGTAAACCTGGTCAACCCACAGGTTACCACGAGGGCGAAGTCATAGCCCCCGAAATTCGGCATCTCCGTGTAGTCCGCGTATAGAACACTGTTGGCACAGTGTGGGATGGGCAGGGTCGAGTAGAGACCTCTGTCCCTGATATCCCCTGGTTTACAGGACCTGCCCGGGCACTTGTCCACGATAGGCTGGAGTGTCTTCCGCAGTTGGTCGTCAGTCCACGTAGTGTTGAACCACTGCTTGAACAGCCTCAGGGTACGGTCAGCACCCACATGACCGCTGGACTCATGGGTCCACTTCAGCAGCGCTGGGACTCGGTCACTAGGCACCACAATGCGGTCCTCGTGCCAGAGGTAGCTCTTGTCCCTCTTCCACTGGTGCTGGTTGACCAGGAGGGGTTCAAGGCGTTTCTCCAGGCGCTTGTAGATATCCCCAAACTCCTTCAGGTACTCCGATTGTTGGAGTCCATCCAGGGGGCGTATCATGGTCATGTTCAGGTCCAGGTGTACGTCCATACCGCTGAACGCCTCCTTAGCCAGCGCTTCAGACCGGGCACCAATCAGGGCGTCGAAGTTGTTGCGGCTGATGTAGTCGGCGCACTCGTTCTTCACTCCCTGGATATGGTGTACCGTCAGCCGTAGTTGACTGAGGTAGGTCCACCAGCGACGTAGCTTGGCCTTCTCAGGTCGGGGACCCTTCTGGAAACTGCGGACCGGTTCTTGGTCGCACAGCCAGACCACAGGGTTACTCCCCAACAGTCGTGCTTGTGAGGATAGCACCAGCATACCCGCGAGCAATTCCTGCTCATAGGTGGAGTAGTTCCCCCTGGCCTGGTTCCACTTCCAGTTCCAGTGGCCCAGAGGTACTAGGACCCACTTGTTGTCAGGGTAGCTGTGCTTGAGGGTTCCATCTCGGTTGAGACCTTCCGTCCCCCATTGGGAAATGGCCGAGTCGAACTCTTGGAACAACGTTCCACCACCGCCCACATTGCTGGCGTCGGTCACCAGGATAATCTCCCCTTGTGCCCTAGGCACGCCCAAGCACTTAGCGTTGGCTACCTTGTCTTTGAGCTCGTCAAACGCTTGTTGCTCTTGTGGGCCCCAGCGCCAAGTAGTACTCTTCTGGATCAAGTCCGTCAGAACGGCGCTGGTATAGGTGAAGTTCTTGATGTGGCGGCGATAGAAGTTGCACGCCCCAATGAAACTGCGTACATCATGAAGTCCTTTCGTGGGGTCTTCGTGTCGTACCTTGGCATCCATCAGGGGTTTGGCCTTAGAGGCCGCTGGGGTCCACCACCCATTCCCAACGTCAAACCCCAGGTACTGCATGGTCTCCTGCATGAACTCACACTTCTCCAGCTTGAGTCGTGTGTGGCTCTCCTGGCAGACCGCAAAGAACTCACCCAAGAGGATTAGGTGATCCTCCTGGGTATTAGTCCCGAGGCATACATCGTCGATGTGAGCCTCCATCTGGGCACCACGGGATATGAGCTCCTGCACCTTAGGTCTCCTTCGTAGGATGGACAAGATCTTGTTCATCAGCTCTTGGAAAAGAGCGGGTGCGTTAGCCACGCCAAACGGCATGACCTTCCACTTGAACACCCTCCCCTGAGGGGTGATGAAGGCCAGTAGTTCCTGTGCGTTGGGCGTCAGGTTCACTTGCCAGAATCCGCTTCGCTTGTCCATCTTGGTCTTGTAGCGACAGGAGGCTATCTTCTCCAGGGTAGACTCCATATTGGGAATGGACCCTGAGTGGTTCAGCGTCTTCTTGTTCAGCTCTCCATAGTCCACTACCAGCCGTTTGGCTGTAGACCCAGTTTAGCCACCAGGAAACAGGGGCTGCAGTGTAGGGGGTAGTCCCCGTCCTTGTACTCCAGGACTAGGCCACCGTCGATACATTCTTGTATCTGTCGCTCAATCTCGTCGGCCTGCTCTTTAGGAGCTGGATAGGGTCTCCTCCGAATCTTATGACCCACGAACTCGGGTTTCAGCTTGAGGTCCATCTGTACCAGCTTGTCGCATGAGGTTGGAGGGGGTAGTTCTCCGAACACCTCCAGATAGGTCCGTATAAGCTTCTGTACCCGCGGGTCCAATATCTTGATCTTGTCCTCCATGTCCTCGTCAGAGTGTAAGTTGCTTGCCCCCTGAGTAATAGACGTCGGGAGGTGGTCCTCCACCGACTCTTCGCCCGTGGTAGTATCCTTCAGCCCTTGGTAGGCATATAGAAGGTCTTGTTCGACCATCTCCGATGGACGATGGCAACATAGGCACACTCGAGGGGGTTCACATACACATTCCTCCGAGAGGTCGTCCTCCTCTGGGGTCCTCACATGGGCGCCCCACACGCTCTTCATGAGCTTAAGATCTACCTCGCTTTGCCAGGTGGTGATCTTCTATTCGAGGTCCTCCTTCAACTGGGATAGGTCTCCCATACGTCCTTGCTTCAGTGGCCATGAACTGCGGGTAGGCTTCGCGTAGCATAGCTTTTTCGCCACCAACTTCCTCTTGGAATCCACATACTCCCTGAGCATGGATCGAGGGTCCAGGTCCTCGTCCACGGGGTCTTCCACCCTCATGGAGAGTAGGGGTTTCAGTGGGGCGACGTACTCGGCGTTCACCACTTCCTCCACACAGGTCTGCACGAAGAAGGCGTCCTGCTCAGTTTCGTCTTCTGAGTGGATAGAGCTAGGTAGCTCAGATAGTCCACACTCAGAGACTCCATCAGGAACAGGTACATGACAGGGAGAGTTGGGGGCGTTGGCGTCAGTCACGCCGTACTCATCTCCTCCGGGTGTAGTCTCAACAGCATCTTGAGGTCGTAGGCGACCCTTCAAGTCACCCAAGGCGAGTCCATCGCTTTCTCGTTGTATAGCCTGGACCAGAGTCGGGTCCAGGTCTTCCCAGGGGATGGTGGTAAGACTTCCGTCCACCACGCTGAGCATACTCCCCCATCCGGGCTTCCCAATGGGCGTCTTGCGTCCCAGAGGCACGTAGATGGCCTCATCAGGTAACCGCACAGAGCTGATAGTCAGCTTGTCAAGGAGGGTTCGCCAGTACTCGTTGCCCCCATGGGCTCCCCAATCGGGGGAACACAGGACCATACGGGAACATTCCAAGGCCACCTTGGTCAGCACCTTCCCCAGTTCACTGAACCTGGGGTTCCCGTAGGCCATCCCGAAAGAGGGCCAGTAAAATTTGTAGCTGCAGTTCTTCCCCTTGCTGCAGTAAAGGTCCAGTACATGCTGCTTGTCGCTGGCGAACAACTCCACACTCAGGTCTTCTCGAGAGTAACCCAACTCCTTCAGACCTTGGTCTAGGACTTCCCCCAATAGTTGATAGTCCTCAGTTTTGGAGGCCGCCATCATGTTAGAGGGCTCCTCCTTCGATAGCCTCAGGTAACTCGAGGTATGTTCCGACTGCTCCAGTGGCACAGACTCTCTGCCACTGCCGTGGTCCACGTAGAGGAGGTAGGGCGCTTGCAGCGTCAGGGATTGTATCTGGGAGTGCTGCACGAAGAAGTCAGTCCCCAGTACAAAGTCGAAGGCATCAGTGTCCATCACATAGAACCGATGGGCGATAGTCCTGGAGCCCATAGGTACCTCCACTTCACAGTCCCCGCAGCTGTGCACCACATGTCCATCCCCCATGCGTATAGCGGCGGTGGTCATGGTGTTCTTCAGGCCCCCACAAGGTAAAATTTTCTTGGCCACTATCGATATTGTGGCGCCAGTATCCAGTACCCCCAGGTATTCACGTCCCCCTAGTCGGATACGTACCCAAAACACGTCGAACCCCTTGTTCCGCAATTTGCGGGCCATCCTCATGAAACGGCTCCTCTTCTTAGCGTTGTCGTCATCACCACCTTCATGCTCACGCTTGGCTCCTTGTTCTTGCTGGGCCTGCGTTTCTGAGCGTGTGGTAGGTCCAGACTGCCCTCCAGAGGGCTCGGAGTTCCCCCCTGGATGAGGGTTGGGGTTGCCTCCGTTCTTGTCCTTGTTCTTGTTGTCGGTCCGGCGGTTAGCGCCTCCTCCTCGTCCACCTTGACCCTTGTCTTGACCACCTTGACCACGTCCTTTCGACTTGCCCTTGCCGGAGTCGTTGCCTTTGGCCTTGCCTCCACCTTTGCCTGAGCCTTTGCCAGGATCTTCCCCCTTAAGCTTCGCCGATAGGCGTTGCTTATGGTAGCACTCATCCTCGTAGTGCTTCTGCTTACCGCAGAATGCACACGTGATGGTGCAGCGGTAATGATCCGGCAGCTTTGCTTTGGCGCCGGTGTTCCTCTCCTGCTGCTTCCCCTGGACGACGAAGCAGTCTCGCTGCTCGCAGTCACAGGCGTGCTGCAGGTGGCCCTGCTCATCTCTGGCATCACACCAGAATAGCTCCTTCACGTTCTCCATGGTACGGGCGTGGGCGTGTTTGGGGGTAGTCCCCTGCCCAGGTCGGGACCCTTGGAACCCTTTGCCTCCAGAACCTCCAGCACCAGGACGGTAGTTGTTCAGGTGCTGGTCGCTCTCCTTCTCCAGCGCCAGCTCCAGGAGCAGCACGCATAGATCCTGGTAGTGGAGGGATCTAGCCTTGCGCTCAGCCGTCCAACGGCACTCGTCCCATAGCTCTCGAGGGAGCTTGGCCACCAACCAGAATAGCAGGTCGTCGCTGCTGTAGGAGCCGGGCGTCAGTCGTCCAGCCCAGTGATCCAGATCAGCCAACAGCTCAGATACCCTGCCAGGCTTGGGGTTGTTGGGCAGCACGGGTAGGTTCTGGATCTCGACCCTGATGGAGAGGTCGGTTTCGTAGGTTGGGTACCGCCTCTCCAGGGCAACCAACACATCGGCAAAGGTGGCGGAGTTAGTCACGATCTGCCTGACCTGCTTCTCCAGGTACTTGGTCTTGCAGCACTGCAGGAGCAGATCGCACTTCACTCGCCCGCTCGCGTGGGTTTGGCCGGTCAGTCGTAGGAACCGGCCAAAGTTCTCAGCGAACTTGCTGAGGTCCTTGCCTGAGAACTCAGGCAGGTTCACCACTATCTTGGAGGTGGCAATAGCCTTCGCCTCCTGAGCTCGGCGTCCTTCAGGGCGTCGGGTCTTCTTCATCTTCTTCTTCTTCTTCTTACCCTTGGGGTCCTCGGGCTCCTCAGGGTCATCGTCATCTGAGGGCGAAGAAGAACCCATCGACGGCGGCTCGTCATCGGAGGGGTCTCCGCCAAGATCACTAGAGCCATAAGGCTCTACGTCCACCATAGCCCTCAAGGCTGTTAGCCCCAGCCGGTCCAGCTCGGCCCTCGTCCAGTTCGTCACGTGGCTGTAGGGCGGCTGGGCCGTTCCCGGCACGAAGGGACTTCTCGGAATAGCTGCAGGCGTCGGCATCGGTCTGCTCCTCAGGCTCCCCAGGGTATTTGTCAACCCTGCCGTCAGGTGGTTAGCCTGTACTCGGTGGGGTGACATTCCCACCGAGATAGGTGACGGTTGGGGCGGGATCATCAGGGGCTCCAGCTTCTCACGGATCTCTTGTGTGAGGTCGCCCACAATTTTTGAAGTGGCTCCTCGGAGCACCTCGTTGATCTCCGACCGCGTCAGGGACCTGTTGGAGGATCTCCCCGATCCTCTACTCCTGCCTCCAAGAGACTCTGGTCCTCTCCTCAACCCACTCAAGGGTGCATACCCAGGTGCATACCCAGAAGCATACCCAGGAACATCCATGTAGGTTCCAGTAGCGTGTAGTGGATGGGGATAGTCGGCCGCATACCATCGCGGCGCAGAGCTGGAAGCCACCGGCTCACTGGCAGTAGTTGCCTCATGGAGCGCAGTGGTAGGTGGGCCCATACCATAGGCGGGGTAGAGAGGTATGCCAGTAAAGCCTGTGCCCTCTGCCATACGCGGGTTGGTTGTGGAAGTGGATGTTGCGGCGGCTGGGAGTGTGGTGGTTATGGGAGAGGGTGATGCGTGGAGGCCAGAAGCGCTTGGTGCGCCTTCGAAGGTAGGGATACTCGTCAGGTCTTGCCCTTGTTCCTCTCCTTCGTCTGCTTCTCCTCCAGCATCCTTCTCGCTCTCGTTCTCTCTCTTCCTCTTCACAGGCTGAGGCTGAGAGACCACTTCTTCGACAGACAGGGCCCCGAAGGCCGTCTGGAGCCCATCCAGGGAGTCCTCAGCCGTATCCACTGGCCCATGTAAGGGCTCCGCCGAAGGTACAGCGCCAGTTGCCGGCCTTGCCGGTGCCTCAGGCGCTGGCGCTGTCTTCACGTCAGCGTCCTCATTTCCTGGATCCATCTTCTTTCACCCTTCTGCTTATATTTGCCCGTACTCGGCGCACTGGATGTACGGCACGGAATTGCTGCCGGTGCGCAGAGACAGGCTGCCTCTTGCTACCAGAAAAGTTTATAGTGTTTTCAGCACTGTGTTTTTGCTTCTCCTGCTGCTTGCTGTTGCTGTAGGGTGTCCTGCTGCTTGTTTTGGGAGATGAAAAGCTTTTGTTTATTGAAATACAGTAAATCCAAGTCAATCCAGGATAGCCCAAGCCAGAAGTGTGCAAGGAGAAGAGAATCAGGATCAAAGCATGAAGGGCTGCAGTGTAAACAGTGAAAGATGATTGGATATTCACAGAAACTGCAACTCAGGTCACAAATGAATGCATATTCACAAAGATAGCTGAAATGTTTTGGGAAAAGAGTTAGAAAACTGCCCCATGGTCACTCTCTCTCCATAGTGCCATCTCAGGAGATGTGCACTCTTCGTTTTGGGTCCCATATGTGCTGAGGTGGCAGGGCATGTGGCGATGAGGTCACTGCCATGTCACATGGGATCTTCCTACTTAGCTAGGCTGACCAGGAATTGAACCCAGGACCTCTCAAAAAGAGGTGCCCAGCCCCCTAGGGTGCATACCACTAGGATAGCTAAGAATTCATGGAAAAACATAGATAAATCCATAGGCTCTACTTTGGATATGTCAGTTCTCAGTCAACTCAGGAAAAGATGGTTTACTTCACATTGAAAGGGGATTAAGGGGTCCACTCCATATCCTGATTGGGTGTTTGGTTCCATAGGTCAAAATGTGTTATCACCAGTTTTGGTGGGACCAATACTAAGATAAAAATGCATGGATGCTCAGTGCATCTCTAATACAACCAGAGTATGCCTCAAAGCAATGGAAAAGCACTTTTTCTTACTCTTACTCTCGAATTTGGGATTCTCCAAAGAATTCTGTGTTCCTTGCCTCGGCCATGACACAATCTGGCGTCCTGGGCAAGAGATGAAGGTATATGTAGACAATAAAAACATGTAGACAAGTAATATGTATATGTAACAATTCTATACTATAAAATAGCATAAAAAAGAAGACGAAATGAAGGCGGCGGCGTCGCTGCCATCAGAAAATCTGACGGCTACGAGTCGTTGCCATCAGGATCTCCACTGAGATCCTGCCCAAACTGGGCCAAACAGTGGTTTTTGGGCGAAACACAACGAAATATAGTGATTTTTGAGTCAAAAACACTCATTTCGCGTGTCTCCCCCCAACGCGTCGCGTAGCCGACACGACGCGTTTCTGTGCCATTTCAAACTATATATGAAAAGGCCCACTGTTGGGCCACACCATGGGCGCCTGGGCGATTCCTGGGATCGCCTCAGGATTTTTGTAAAAATTCGTGAACGTGAATATTTTCGCAAAATTGGACCTTCGCGGAACGCCGCGAAAAAGGTCACATTATATTTCTTTATTTCTAAAAACGATAAATCTATAATAAAATAGATTAAAATCTCCAGAAATCGTGAAATGAAACTACGATCTGGAGCTGCGTCGCGCAGGCGACGACTGTCGTCGCCAGCCCAAAAATGACGAAAAAAGACGATTTCTCGGGTATTTTACAGAAATCCCACAGAAATCGAGATGCCGTAATCACCACAGGAAAATTCCTGAGCCAGCCTGGCGAAGAGCGCCACAGGCTGGGCAGCGGGTATGGGTGAAGCACCCCATACCGCTTCACCCCCCTCCTTAGAAGCCTTGCCTGTATCCAAAGGAAGGCAAGGCCAAGGAGGCGCTCTGACCCCTGCACTGCCCTGGTTTCAAAACTGATTCAGCAGGACAGTGGGGGGGGGGGTCTTCGTAAGGAATCTACATGCCACTCCCATGTAGGTCCCCCTTTTTTTTTCTTTCTTTTTTTTTTCTTGATATATTCATAGGGCAATTGCCCCCCAGGCGACCACACTGGTCCCTGGCACTCCTCTTAGCCTCTGGTGACCAAACCAGGGGCGCTGCAGGGCCTTCCGCCCTGACTGATGGCCCTGAGGCGCACATATTGGCCCTTTTTCTCCATGGGCATGGAAACATAATAATTCAATAAATGCGAAAAAAATTATTTAGGGTCAAACCCAAGGCAACGAATTCCTCGCGCCTGAATTTAGGGCCATTTCCTGCCCAAGGCGACGAATTCCTCGTGCCTATTTAGGGTCGATTCCCAACCCAAGGCGACGAATTAACGCGCCTGATTTGGGGGATTTAGGGTCATTTCCTACCCAAGGCGACCCGCGCCTATTTAGGGTGGGACCTCCGGAGGGTCAACCAACCCAAGGCGACGAATTAACGCGCCTGCTTGTGCGGTTCGGTACCTTGCGTCGTCGTCGCTGTGGTGGTCGCCCAGAGGATACTCACGCTGTTGATCTACTCGATAGACTCGGGGGCTCCATAGGGTCCATGGGGAAGCCAAGGTCATACCCATCGTAGGAGTCAAGGAATTCCTCCTTCATCATGTTGATGCCCTGGACCTTAGCTCGTGCAGATGTTTCCCAGCGATCAGCGACCAGCGATCAGCGGTACTCCTGCAGTCTGGGCGTCGTCGCCGTCCGCAGGCCGTCACACCGCCTTGGTGGCCTTGGCGTCGGCAGAATTCTTTTGAAGCTTTTGGGGGGAGGGCAACCTCCAAGCTTCCCTTGGCATGCACGACCCCAAACCCATGAAATCCAAGACTTACTCTCGAATTTGGGATTCTCCAAAGAATTCTGTGATCCTTGCCTCGGCCATGACACAATCTGGCGTCCTGGGCAAGAGATGCAGGTATATGTAGACAATAAAAACATGTAGACAAGTAATATGTATATGTAACAATTCCATACTATGAAATAGCATAAGAAGGAAGACGAAATGAAGGCGGCGGCGTCGCCGCCATCAGAAAATCTGACGGCTACGAGTCGTCGCCATCAGGATCTCCACTGAGATCCTGCCCAAACTGGGCCAAACAGTGGTTTTTGGGCGAAAAACAACGAAATATAGTGATTTTTGAGTCAAAAACACTCATTACGCGTGTCTCCCCCCAACGCGTCGCGTAGCCCACACGACGCGTTTCTGTGCCAATTCCAACTATATACGAAAAGGCCCACTGCTGGGCCACACCATGGACGCCTGGGCGATTCCTGGGATCGCCTCAGGATTTTTGTAAAAATTCGTGAACGTGAATATTTTCGCAAAATTGGACCTTCGCGGAACGCCGCGAAAAAGGTCACGTTATATTTCTTTATTTCTAAAAACGATAAATCTATAATAAAATAGATTAGAATCTCCAGAAATCGTGAAATAAAACTACGATCTGGAGCTGCGTCGCGCAGGCGACGACTGTCGTCGCCAGCCCAAAAATGACGAAAAAAGACGATTTCTGGGGTATTTTACAGAAATCCCACAGAAATCGAGATGCCGTAATCAGCACAGGAAAATTCCTGAGCCAGCCTGGCGAAGAGCGCCACAGGCTGGGCAGCGGGTATGGGTGAAGCACCCCATACCGCTTCAATATCTCCGGCTCACGGCGAGGAATTTCAACTTTGAGATATGGGCTGGAATCGCCTTGGTCTCAACTTAATTTAGGAAGCGTCGAACGCCTTTGATGTGTACACATGCATGGTGTAGCAAGGGATAATGGTCAAGAGGGTAGAAAGTGATTTATAACTCTTGGACGATGCAACCGAATATTTTATTGTGACTTTCGAGTGTACTGCATGAGTGTTGGTGTTGCATAGAAACTTTCCTTGGGTTCCTACGTATTTTAAACGTGAAGTTATGCCCATGGAGGGTCATGACATACCATGGTGGGAGCCATTTTTGAGGGTATGTGTTATATGCATGGTATGTGCTTCGCTATGCTCACGCCGATGTTATATATCTCCGTTTGTAGGAAGATATGTGGAGTCATACGTGGCAAGGGCTTCGCCCATGTCCTAATGGTGAGCTCCATAGCGCTAGACTAAGTCTACCGCACATAGAGTGCACGTGGGAAGCCTTACGGAGCGACCCAGAAGCGCCATATCCAACTTTCCCATTTTCATGGTGCATGTGGAGAGGAGGTTCGAAGGTGTCTTCATGCTTCCATTTGGGGATCCAAGTGGGGGGATTGTTCACAAATGGTTCCAAGCAATTGTGTGTTGAACCATGTGTTGATACCATGGGTGAGCGAAGTTATATACTATTGTGATTGCTTTGGATTTGGCAATATTTGCATGTTTTTGAACTCATTTTTTGCTCATTTTTGTATTTTATGTGCTCAACTGGTCGGCTAACAGTAAAGTGCCTAGAGATCGGTGAGCTATGGTATGTTGCTTATATGTTGGCATATGCTTCGGTGTTGCACCTCACCATATGCCGGATCACGTGATCACTTTGGCGTGGCACACGAGGCCTCACAAAATTAGGTCTCAAATGCGTGAGTTGACTTGTGAAGCATGGCATGTATATATCCGGAGGGGTTTGGGAGCCAATGTTGGGATATTCTTGGGCATGGACCTTTGGTCTATATCACCCTTGTATTTTACTTTCCGGTTTGACACATGCATGGAGCATTTGAATATTTGCCGTATGAATTTTGGAGTATATAATTGAATTTTGGGCACTATGGTGTGATTTGCCTAATTTTGCTATGTTGTGAGGTCATCTGGATGGGGGAATTCTCCAAGCCCAATCGACTCCAAGTCCAACCAAATTTATGTCAGGGTAGGGCATGGTCCTGAGTGCCACTCTAGGCCATGACACGCCACCCCCCCTATTGGGCTAGGATTTAGAGGCTTGGGAGTGAACACATTTTTGGGGTTTGTGTAGTGACTTTTGACACATGGCATTTAGCCATCTTATTTGACTTGGTTCAGGGCATCATGTTGGCGAGTCGAGGGAAGGTCTTGAGTCCAGGGAATGAAGGGTCTATGGCTGTGATTGTGTATGTTTCCATCTTTCCCCAATTTTGCTTGATTTGTGTTCATATGCCAATTTCAGGGCTTTCTTTATTGATTTTGGTGCAATTCTATGTACATGCCCAACGCCCGTGTCTCCGTGTGCACCGTGACACGACCGGCGTGTTGGAAGGAGTTGTTGAGTGTCAACGCGGGACCTCAAACACCCTTGGAAGCCCTCAGTGTGGATTATTTGGATTTGAGCTATTGTACTTGGGAGTTGGTTGTTGCAAGGGAGCAGGATTTGTGTGAAGGAGCCATTGACGCGTTCCTGTGGGGGGCCTGGCCACGGGACGCTGCGGCGGACACGCGCAAGCAAGCAGGCAGGCAAAGCACTGCGCTCACAAGGGCATCCTCATGCTCGTGTCATGTGACAAAGCGTTTCAGGATCCTTGCCACTCTGAAACAAGGGAACAAAAGTATGTACAGAAACACATCAGGATATGTACACATAGGATAAGACTGGACTGGGGTAAGGGCATTACAGGACAATAGACACTCAGTCCCAACTCATATCCCAATCCCAGGTCCGACCCTCTCAGTGGCTGGCAGGGGCGGGGGCTCAAACACAACCCATGCCCTACTCAGTCCGGACCCTGAAACCCTGCCAATAGGGGAGGGTGTCCCGCCCAGCCACAGGCAAGTTCCTGGGAACCAAGGGGCTCCAAGGCCAACCGACAGTGGCTCCCTATGCTCCCAACTCCCATCTGAACCAGAGATAAGGCCCCGCCATTATCCCCTAGGAGTTGGTAGCTGAAACTGGGCTGTTTCAGCCGAAACTGATATTAGCTCCGAAAACTCCAAAAATGACCCCTCGTCCGGACCCGCCAGAGGTAGGGACGAGGCAACTGACCCTATGCCCTTCCAGTACGAACTCTCTGGAGCCCTCACCCAACCTGGTTCCCTCTGACGTCCCGGCATCAGGGCACTACGGGTTCGTGAAGTGGGGTCATGATGCTAAAATCACCAAAATTGGCGTCATTCCCACGCATGGGTCGCCCGGCCAGGGCAAGGCCAATGGCTCACAGGATAGGAGGCAGGACCTAGGAGCTATATCTGAGTGCACAACTTAAATTTAGGTCCGGACTCCTCATGGGCAAAGAGATATGGGGCCGCCAATTGACCACACGCGGGGCTGAAACTGGGGTCCCAAAAGGGGGTCATTTTTGCTGCTCAAAATGAGCCAAAATCGGGGGTGCCCTCAATAGTATATCTCCACGCCGGCTTGGAGATCGGATCCGCCATTCCATGCCCGATTCACCGGGAGTCCAACGGAGAGTTTCATGCTCTTGGCTCCCAAAGACCTCCATGACACTCGGCGTGGTGACAATCCAAAATGGGTCCACAATTGCCAAAATGGCAAAATCGTCCACACTCACTTTGGGCTAGCACCTTGACGAAGGTTGCTCCGCTTCGCCCACGTGGTGTGCGAACCATGGTGACCAATATCCATAACACCCATGTCATATATGGTCCATTGGTCCATGCGTCCGGCGTGCAGGAGGGGGCTGAACATGGTGCACGGCGGGCAGAAAATGTGGAAACTTGCTCAAAATGGCCGAAAATGCGCACACTCATGGGTGGGGCAAATGAGGCACATGCCCGACTTGGACCAGAGTGTGCCATAGGATTGGTATCAAGTCATATGCGTCCAACATATCTTTTGGGCAGCGCCCAAACCCCTCCGGTTTTGGGAATGGCAGGCTCGCCAAGTGAGCCCATGATTTGGGATTGTCCCAAATCGCCAACATGGCGGCCACGGTATGCCAAGCCCAAGGCGAGTTGTTCGCCGGGTTCAAGATATGTTGGGCACCGAAGTGTGTACCCTCATAACATACTTGGGTCATGGTGTCAATTGAGCGCAACATTGAGATACACGGTCGCCACTTGACATCATGACGGGCAAAAAACAGGAAAGTTGGCGAAAAGACACGCAAAAGTGCCCTGAAAACTGCACAAATATATTATAATATCTTCGGCTTGGATTGAGTAATCGACCAATCCTTCTAAACACAATGACCCGACACCAATGACCTTCGATTCCACATATGTGCTCCACTTGGGGCGCTTTGAGAGGCCGCGCGCGCTGCCTTCCAAGTGGGCACATGCAAACATGGAATATTGCAAAAAACACACCTTGCTCGCAACGCATCTCTTCGGGAGCGCTCCACAAGCGTCCCTTCACGAAAGTTAGGCTTGCGAGTGTTGGTTGGGAGTACAATGAAGGGCATTGTGCGACATGGGGTCCATTGGCGGGTTAGTCTTGGAATGGTGCACCCGCCAAATGGGCACCTGATATGACACCAAATATGGCATACAACCCTACCCTCGCCTTCTACACCCAACCTAGTGGCCTAGAATCAAAGTCTGCCTACATTCTAGAGTAACTTTGGTCCCTTAACACGCATGCAAGTGCTTTGGTCGAAAATCGACCTCCCTTCGGAAAGCCGAATTTTAGCATGCACGCAAAATATATTGCCAATATATATATGCAGATCATATATGTACTATCCGGGGAAGACAAGTGATATGCCCCGGATGTAGAGGCAAGCAAAGAGGGAGAAAACGCCAACTCAACATACTTCTACACGTACTTGGACGCCAAGTACGTGAGATTGCCCATTTCTTGGAAAACAATCAAAATAAATAACCCTTTGGGCCTATGGAGTTGGGATCCTTTGGCCTCATTCTATGACTATGGGGGGCAAAACCTCATACACAGTGCCTATGAGGCACGTTAATTCGTCTTTGGGCGCTTGAACGCTCGTAACCCTTGTTATTTCACTTGGGGGTTCAAAGCGCCTTCGGCCGCCCAGATTTTCTGGGAAACATTCGGGACGCAATGCGTTTTATCAAGGAAAAAATTGCGGATCACTCGAAGATTGTTTCAGTCTTAACTTCCAAAAAGATCGTTTTACAGAATCATCTAATGCAGTGCACGGAACGGGCGACGTCAGGCGGCGATTTCACGACAATTAGAAATCGCGGTAGAAATCGGGTATTTCACCGATTGCTAACCGCAAATCGACCAAGACAAAAAAAATCATGGTAATTGCACATCGATTTAATGGTTAGAAATCGGATTCCAGATTTCGCAGGTTAGAGAACAGGGATATCCCGCTGACAGCCGGTGTCAACGGCTTCTGCACGGGTGTGACGGCTCACAGGCCCCCGGGCAATGGGCCATAACAGGTGTGACGGCTCACAGGCCTCCGGGCCATGGGCCATACGTTCTGGGTACCGCTTCACCCCCCTCCTTAGAGCAAACCCTGGGGGGGGCTCGATAACACCCAAGCATGGCAGCGGGTACCCAGGACCATCCCCTGAAGGGGGGGGGGTGTCACATCCTCACTTCAGGCCGATTTGCGGGTTAGGCTGCCCAGTACAATCCCACAGCAAGACAGGTACGGTGCTGTAGCTGTTATAACTGCAAGTATAGTATCAAGTATCAAGTCCCGGGTCCTGGCGGCGATGGTTCGGCATCCAAAGGACCCGTTAACCCATACCAGGCGCACCGGGTGCCGGCTGCGACGGTCACTACCACAGTGGCAGTGGCATACACGGCCAACATAGGCGTCACACGACGACCGAGGTGGTCCCACAGGTCAAAAGCGACCACAAAGATCCATCAGGCTACCCCAGGCTTCCCAAGGCCGCAGTCTGGGGGAGAGTCCCCACGGGTCCTTCCTTGGGCGCACCATGTCCATATCCACGACGCGAGTCCAGAGTGGTAAAGCCGAACGAGCTCCTCCATAAGGGATCGGGCATCAAGGCCGTCTTTTCCCTCGCCCCATTACCACGAAGGCCATGCATGAGGGAGTCCTCATGCAGTCTGGGCGGAGGCGTTGACTCCTCAAACCACCAGTTTCCCAGGCAGACTGACCGAGGTCAGGACACCGGAGGTTGCCACCCGACTGCAAGTGCGTCTGCGAGTCGGTAGGCTCACACTGGGACTGACAGTGGCGGACCGCTGGGAGTGTAGTCAAGCAACCGGGCTTCCCGCCTGGCGCCATCAGGATCTCAGCACATCACAGCCACTAGGGCACACGGTATCACGGGCACTCAAGCAGAAGAATCTGTACTTAGGTACTGGTCCAGGCTGGACCTTATGTAAGAGCATGTACACGGCGACTCAGGGCGCCTTCGTATTCTGATTTGTGTCCCTTCGGGGGGAAAAAACAGTCCATATCTCGGTGATGGACCGACAACACTTAACATACAGATGCACATATCCTGGGGAACAGAGAAATAAGCAATAAGCGGGGTAATAGGCGTGTAAACACACTCTGGACAGAGCGCCAAACCACGCCTCGGTTAGGATAAGGCATATGCAGGAGGGTGGACAGGAAAACGCCTGAGTTCAGGCCATATATAGTTTGCAGACACACGTAGACTGGTCTGGATCCCGCAAGTGCCATGGGACCAGACCACACACCCAAAAATTGCAATGCCGATGACAGCGGCATCCGTTGCGCAACGTCGTACGGGCTTCAAGGCCCTAAGAGCTCAGGAAATGTCAAGGTCAGTCGCCCCGCCTGGTTTCCCAAGGATTCAGCAGGCGGGGAGTGACCAAAAGGAGTGGAAGAGAGGGGCCATCCTCTCCTGGATTCAGCAGGGGGGGTATATGGCCACTCTGATGGCAGGTCACCGGAAGATGGAAGAGAGCAAGCAAGTGAGGGACGATCCGTCGACCAAACAAGCGCTCAAAATGCATCAGGGGAGAGCTCAGGGCGGTGATCAGGCGCCCCTGGCTGCAATCGCCCGGGTGGGTGCTGCCAAGTCCGAGACGTGGATCTTGGTCTTGTGCTTGCGGATGTAGTCCATGAAGGGGGTGTTAATCCGCGGCACGAACGAGGAGACGGGTTCCGAGGTGTCGTTGGACGGCCCATAGCTTCGCCAGCGAACCTTGAACTCCAGGCCTCCGGGTGCTGAGGCGTTCGGACGCTGGGCCAGGATCTTCTCGACGGTATAGTCGTCCTGCTCAGCATAGTCGTCGTCCAAATCAGCCTCATGTGCGGCATAGTCCAGGGACACATGTTGGCCACGGAGGTCGGGTTCCCGCACACGGAGCTGACTCTCGTGGCGCTCCCGGAACTGTCCGTGACCCAACTTGATGCGGTAGGTGTCCTCACCAATCCTGCGAACCACCTCTCCGGGTGTGAACCAGGTTTTGGTGTGGTGGGTGCCCATAGGGCGGGGTCTGATCACCCACACTGGGTCTCCCACCCTTAACTTTTGCGCTGTCGAGCTTGGGGCGGACTTCTGACGCTCAGCATGCTCCTTCTGGAGCTGCTGGCGGATGTCCCGCGCCGTTGCCTCTTGCCGCGCAAAGAATTCCTTGGCGTCCATGGCCATACCATCACCAGACAAGGGAAGTCCCCGACCAAGGGGGTCCCTGCCGAACAGAACTTGGTGAGGGGACAAACCACCCGTAGTGGGGGTGTCATGATGGGCCTTCACAGCGGGCCACATCTCCTCAAACCAGTTCCGACCTGGATTGGTGATGTGAATCTTGCGCAGCTTCTCAAACAGCTGCCTTCCAGCCACTTCAGCCCGGCCATGGGACCGGCTGAGATAGGCGACGCTCTTGGCATGACGTATTCCCATGAGGGAACACATAGCCCTGAACCAGCCACCAGTAAACTGGGGCCCTCGGTCACTGCAAATGGTGCGGGGGATGTCAAAGACGTTCAGCCAATGACGAATCATCATGACTGCCACTTCCTTGGCAAGCAACCCCTTTTTGCGTGCCGGAACGGCTACTACGTAGCCGCTGTGGCGATCCACACAAAGGACCACACAGTCAAAGGTCTCCTTGCCTATGTGAACTTCGGGCATGGAGAAGACGTCCATGGCCACGCTCTCCATGGGCTGGTCAGGCACCGGAGTCCATTGGGCTTCCCCCTTGACGTTCCGGTTGTCGGGATTGCAGGCCTGACAGACCGAGCAACCCTTTCTGACCTTCTTGATAGCGCTCTAGAGACTGATCTGGTCGATTTCGAACCGGCGCTGCACGTCCAGGGCTTGCTTCTTGACCCCTGGGTGCATCATGTGGTGGTGCCAAGCCTCACATAGCTCGAGCACTCGGGACACTGGGACCAGCAGCTTACCATTCCGGTAGAGCTTGCCATCCTCCTCAGTCACCCCCTTTGGCCACTTCTGCCCGTCATCAGGGTCGGTCACAGCCCTATACTCGGCCTGAAAGGCCTCAGACTTTTTGTGCACTGAACGGCGCCTTTTGTGGCTGGCCAGGCCGGGGAGAAAGGCTCTTGCGCGCCTAGCTTTTTCAGGGAGGGGCAGGAGCCTGAAATCAAGTTCAATCGCGGGCTGAGTACCGCTGCACGGTGCTGTCCTCCTCTGCCTTATCTCAATGAGACCTGGCAGCCCCGTTATAGACAATCGCAGAGCCGGGGTCTCTGCCTGATTCCCGAAGGCTGTACGGTTGCGGTTCCGGGGTTAGAGCATGACGGCTTGAGCACGGGGGGTGGCTTGGGGGAGGGATTCGTTTGCAGAAATGACTGGTGAGTACGAGCGTGGTAGTACTGACTGGTTGCGCCGTGTTAGGGCTGTTGAGGGCTGGCATGAGAGAAACGTGTAAGTGTGGCTTTTTCAAAGAGATGACACGTTGGACGAAGATGAGGATGACTGTGAGTTTGTGCTCGCGGGGGAGGCGGGGGCTGGTGCAAAGTACCTTGTTATGCGGGGAGAAGGGGCGGAAACTGGGGCGGAGGAGGCGAGGGGGATGCTGGTCGAGGGGGGGGGGGGGGGGGGGGGGTTGAACATGTCCCTGATTGTGAGCGGCCGTTTGGGGGGCGGGGGCTCCGGCTGAGGTTGGCTTGCGGTATTGCGTTTCAGCGATAGAGGCCGGACAGGTCTTGGGGGCTGGCGGGCGTGTTTCCGAGCTTTGGCGTGTGCCGCAGGGGATGGGGGACGGGGGCGCTTTGGTGGCTTGTGTGCCACTTTGTCTGGGAGGGGGGGGGGGGTGGTAGGCGGGGGGGGGGTGGCTGTAGGGCGGTGTGTGACGTTCTGTAAGGCGACCAGGGGCGTCCCCATGAGTTGGGGCCCGTGGGGGGGGTGAGAGGGGCTGGGGGGCGGTTGTCGTTTAGCCATTCCAGCGGGTATAGGGCATTGAGGAGCAGAGGAACACGAGCCTTCAGGGCGAGTTTTAAGTCATGACAGTGTGCTGGTTTTCTTCGGCCGGAGGGGGGGGTTGTGAGTTTGGTGTACAGGGACATGGGGACAAGCCCCCGGACGAAATTGCGCCTCTCCCCGACGTGTGTGGTCGCGGACCATCATTGGGACACTACCGTGGTGAAAGGGGGGCGCCAGCACTGAATGTAGGTTTGCACCAGGTGTTCACACGTTGGGCAGTGTGTGACGAAAGAGATAACATCCATTGGGTGCGGGTCGGGGCAAGCGTGGCAATGGCGAGGGCGTAAGTCGTCGTGGAAAGCAAACGGCGCCATGTTGAACTTTCCGGAGGACCATTTGAAAGGGAGGCCTTGGAACCATGAAGTGTGGTTGTAAAAATGGAAGCTGGATGAAAACCGCACCAATTGCCCATCTATGCCATGAAAGAGAACAATGCCGCACGAGTGGAAGAAGCGGATAGCTAGCGTTTGGACTCCGGTTTTCATGATGTCGCACGGCGCGTGTGTAGTGTCAATCGCCACGACCAAGGAGTCTTTAGACCGGAACATTGCTCCTAAGGGCGGTGAGGCGCCCCGTCCTCCGGGCAGGTTGGCGATCATCATGGTGAGCATTTCCGGGGGTTGTAGGTCTTTGTTTCTTTCCTTCCGGTCCCTAGTGATCACGGCTCGATACACCTCGGTAGTCGGCAAAGCGTGCATGTCCATTGCAAGGAGTTCTCCGGTGAGGAATTGGGCGCACTCGCGGACTTTAAACATGAGCTCGTCGGCAAAGCGGGATGGGAGCTTCCAATCAAACCGGTAGTAGGCCCAATGCGGGCTCTCGGAAGGAACTATGTGGCCGAACGGGTAGTAAGCATTCTTGGTGTTCACCGATACGTTTGCTAGCGCGGGGACAAACATTTCGTTCATTAACTTCATGAATGCACGGGCGTCTCCAATTTTGCATTGTTTTGGTTGAGACTTGTCTCTCTCCTCCGGCGGCGAAGACTCAATGTGATCAAGGAACTCTATGCTCACCTCAAAACGTAGTGTTTTGTGCAATCAGAGGTCACGCACCGTTGGATGGGCGTGCTTGGAGGCGAAACGGAAGGGTTCAAACTTAAAACTGATGTCTTCATATCGGCATCCGTCAAAGGAAGAGGTGTTTAGGAGTAAGGCAACATACGGCATCGTTTGATGGCCGCTCGTGCGGAACTCGTAGGAGTCTTTGCCGTCCTTTTTGACTTTGTAGGCGTCCCGAAGTTGTGCTCTGTGCATACATATCACGCTAGAAATGTAAGGAAGGAGAGGAAAAAGGGCGGAAGTTGAGCCTAGCATGCGAAAGGTGGCGGCAACCACTTGAGCGTCCCACGCCGGAATAACGAACCACCCTTTGAGGTTCTTGTTCTCGTCTTTGGCTTTGTCTAGCACGGTTCTTAATTGTTTAGCCCACGGGGTGGCGGTAGGCGGAGACTTCTTGGCTTCGGTTTGAGAATAGTCCAACTCATACGGCTTTAGGTAGAAACACTTGTGCTTGAACAAAAGCTTTTCAAGCTCGTTGTAGTTATTGTGCGCAACGGAAGAGACCCTGCCTCGGTCTAGAATTTCCGTGGAGTTGCTCACAACAAAGGCGGATTGAATATCGGTGCCTTCCACATCCAGGTAGAACTCGGAGTAGTCTTGAAGACGACGGTAAACTTCGGGAACGAAAATGCGTTGGCGTGTGTCAAATATTTTGCCTTCAATGGCTTCATATTGGCGTGACGGAAAGCGTGTTTGTAATGGCGAATTCGAGGCTTGGTGTTTTTGAAAGAGGTGTGACAGGGAATAGTTAAATAGCGTTGAGAGGCCATCATCGGCGGCTTTGGAGCTTCCAAATAGGGTGAAATTCATGGTCTTCTCGGGATGAACGAAAAGACGACTTGGCGTCAATTGAAAGGTTGCGAGCGTGGATTTGGACTCGGGAATTGAGGTAATGATTTGAAAACTGCGGGAAAGGCTCCAGAACTTGAACAGCCTAGGATTTTCACCAATCACCGAATAGCCTGGACTACTGTTGGATCCATCAACAAAATGCTGAGGGTCAATCGAAAAAAAATAGACACTCAGAAAGTGTGCCTGAAAGGCCTCAGACTTGGCGTAGTCGTCGGTCCAGTCATCCTGTAGGCAAGATTCAGGGAAGAGGTGCTTGTCGGACTCAGCTCCCTCAGGGGCGAGTACTCTGACCGCTCTGCCCATCCTCGTTCCGAAGGGGGAATCCGCAGCCATGACCACGAAGCATTTAACACCCTCCTTCTCCATCAGGCGCTCCATTTCTATGATCCTCTTGGCCTCAGCGGTCTCAGCATCATCGCCATGGGCGGAGACATCCGTCATGCCCTTGCTGGCTGGATAGGCCCATCTACTGAGACAGTCCGCCACGGTGTTGTCCTTACCAGGAACATACACAACCGTGAGGTCAAACTTGGCCAAGGTCTCATGCCATCTTGCCCGTGGGGAGGCGGGACCTGAGGGGGTGTCCACGTGCTCTTTGTGCCACGACTGCAGACTCTGATGGTCGGTGCAGACGGTGACGGGATGGAGGGCTATGTACCCAGCCCATTCCTGAGAGCCATGACGATGGCATACGCCCCCTTCTCTCGGGGCGTCCACGTCCGTCTCTGGCCTTCCGCCAGGACTCGGCTCCAGAAGGCCACTGGCACGTGCCTCCCATCGTCAAGCACTTGTTCCAACACAGCGCCAACGGCGTAGTCAGAAGCGTCCGTGCGCAAGACGAACCCTCGGTCAGGATCCACGAGGTGCAGACCCACTGCGGATAGCAGCGCCTGCTTCATCCCCTCAAAGGCACGGTCGGACTCAGCATTCCAGACCAGAGCCTTCTTGGACCCCTTCTTGGTCTCCTCTCGGTTGCCCTTGAGCATGGTTGTGATGGGGGCTGCATACTCGGCATACATCTTGATATACCCCGAGTAGTATTTGCAGAACCCCAAGTATGCCTGTAGCTCAGAGACCGTTTTGGGATTTTCCCAGTGCTCGATCGCAGCCACCTTGCCAGGTATGGGCTTCCGCTGCCCGTTCCCAACTACGTGGCCAGCGGAGACCACCTTGCTAACCGCAATGGTGGCCTTGTCACTGCTGCCCGTGAGTTTGTGCCAAACCAGAAGGTCCAGCACTCCGGTGACGTCCCTCTCACGTGCCTCCAGGAGCTCCTCATAGCTCATACTGGGGTCCCCGGACGCGATGATCACGTCGTCCACGAAGGGGTCCGCACAGTCACGCACCGGCTCAAGCAGGTTCTCCAGCATCCGCTGAAAAGCCGCATTGCCGTTGGTAACGCCCATGGGCATCACCTTCCATTGGAGAGGTCCAAGTGGGGTGATCATGGCTGTGCAGGCACCGGCCTCCTCGGCGAGAGGCATCTGATGATAACCATGTTTCAGGTCAATCACCGTGAAGATCCTCCGCCGGTGTTGTTTTTGCAGCATGTCCTCAATGAGGGGCAGCGTATAGCTGTCATGCTGCGTTTGGGCGTTTAGGCCGCGGTAGTCGACCACGAGCCGCCACTCACGGGCAACCTTCTTTGGGACGACGAAGCACGGGGAGGCCCACTCGGAGTGGCACGGCTCAAGCCAGCCTCTCTCGATGAAATCACGGAGGATCTTCTCCATTGCCTCCTTCCTCTCGCCCCGCAGGGCGAACTCCCGGTGTCGATACACACGGGGGTCCTGCTTCAGTCGTATCTTGGCCTCGCCATACGGTCCACGCACCGGTGGGGGAAACACAGGCTTACCGCTGAAGAAGGTATCCCCATACTTCTGCTTCAGCCTGGCCCTCAATGCCTGGATCTTGGGGCAATCTTCGGACTCCGCCTTGGCTTTTCCGGGCACCTGGACCACTGAGCTTACTTGAGGGGTAGCGACCCCACTCGGTTTCGGCTCAGGTGGTCTTCCCAGGTGGCCCAAAGGGCCATCTCTGGTCTTGCCTCGGAACAGGTCGCCGTATGTGGGTGGGTTGCGGCCAATTGGCTCGTCCTGGCTCGACATGTGGTCCAGCACCCTCTTTACGAAGGTATTCCCATCATAGGAACCGGAGACGATGGAATCCACTTCCCACCAGGCTTTGTCCTGGCCCTTGCCCTCACGCTGGTTTCCCCAGTCGTGAAAGGGCTGATCCACATACCCCTGAACCAGATCCAACTCCTCTTCAGTGAGGGGGTCCTCCGATCCTCCGATGTCAACAGGGGAAACCGCAAAGCATTGCCGCCATGGCTCCGCTATGATGCGGTTGACACACACGAAGTCCGTGGTGTCGGCCTGTTCAAGGCCCCCATCCACATAGTGGAATTCCGTTGGCCATCTCTGGGGTGGCATGGGCTGTCCCTTAGCGTCCTGATAGACACTCTCTCCAGCCGGTAGGACAACCTTGTTTAAGGTCATGTTGGTCAATGAGACCACCCAATCTCGGGTGCTTTCCTCCTCGGTGCATCCCACAGGAACAACCAGCACTGCCTTGGAGCGGTCCTTGCGAATCTTCGCTACCGCCCTTGGAATGTCCCATCGGGGGCAATGGATCCACATCAAACCCTGATGCAGACCCCAGTGCTTCTTCCACGCGGACTCCTGGGCGCTCCAGTACTTCTCACAAACCCGAAGATGGGCGGAGGTTCCTGAAGAGAACGCATCCAGGGCCAGATCTGAAGCTCCCAGGTCCGCAACCACTCGGCTCGCCACTTCCGGCATTACGCCGTACTCCTGGTTTGCTGGCCCAGTTGGCTCAGTGCCCAGTGCGGCTACTTCGAGCTGATTGCGTTCCGGGTGGATCCATTGGCATTCCACATGGTGCTCAGGTGACGAAAGCCACGAGAGCTGGTCGTCCTGGTACAGGGTCATTGAGGCCTGGGCCGGGAGAACGCCGGAGTCCGTCTCCATCGGGAAGTCGTACCCAACGATCATGTCCCAGTCCATCTCGGCCTCGTAGAAGCGACCTTGCAGGAGGATTTCCTTGCCGAGGTCCGGGCGGCTCAGCTCACGGTGGTTCAGGAACTGCAGCCCAATGGCCGCTTCCTCCGTGCCTCCCACCATGTACTGGCCGCTCGCCACCTTCAGCCTGACAGGCTTCCGACTGTCGGTCAAGCACTCTGATGGAAGTAGGCCAGCCTTGACCTAGCTGACCTGAGCTCCCGTGTCAACCAACACGTCGAAGACCTTCTCCACTTCCGCGCATAAGGCACGGACCGTAAAAGTGCAACTGCCGCTCACGCCCAACACGGCGCACGGCTTGCAACCTCAGGATCTCCGGCCGTTCCAGAAGCTCATCGAGCGACTGGTGCAGGTCATGGACAATGGGCTCAGGCTGCCCATCTGCAGCATCCAGCTGCGGTCCGGGTGATCCTCCGATACTCTCGGATAGATCTTGAAGCACATCAAATACATTCTTGGTCGCGAAGGAGGGAACGGTGCAAGGGTTCGTGCCTTCACTTGCCCTGACCCTGCCACCGCGACCGTCTTTCGTTTTGGGTGCCGGACCGGGCCTTCCGCCCGCGGCAATCCCTTTGTGCTCACTGTGTCCCAACTGGGATGGTGTGGCGCTTCCCACGACACCATCCTGCGACCGCCCTAGCTGGGGCCCTTGGCTGCAGGGGCTCCGCTAGGGGGCGTCGGTTGTGGTAGTAGGGGTACTCTCCTCCGCATCAACCTCGTTGACACTCTTTCTCTTTCCCCCTTTCTTACCCTTCTTGTCCTTGTCCTTGTTCTTGTGGTTCTCTTCGTTCTCCTTGTTCTTGTCGTCCGACCTGGGGACCCAGTTCCTCTAGATCTCCTGGATCTCCTTGGCCAACTCGGTCCCCACCGACATCAGCTTGGAGAGCTCGTCCTTGGAGACCTCCACCTTGGTCTCCCGGATACCCGCGGGTGCACGCTTCTTCGACCCGTGCACCTTCTTGTAGGCCTCCGTGTCGGCCATGTGGATGGGGCATGTCCGGTGGTCATGGTTGAACTCCTTGTTCCTCCCATAACACACGAAACAGCCCTGAGGGTGAGCTTGTATGAACTCCCCAAAGGACAGCGCAGAGTCGCCAATGCGGCGGGGGTCCTTCTTCTCCTTCTTCTTCCAACCCTTCTGCAGGGGCTTCCAGCTTCCCCGGTTGCTCCCCGCATTCAGGTTGTTGGCCACGAAGGCACAAACGGCCATCTTGGCGGGCTCATTGTCGTCGTCATCGTCGTCGAGAGCCTCAACGCCACCCCTGGGTCCATGGCAGCTTCCCCGCCAGACGCCTCGCCAACGTAGTTGACGTCACGGTCGCCGGGCCTCAACCCGCGGATGTGGGGGAGGTTCCGGTACTCCTTGAGTACCTCTTCTCCAACCCACTCCAGGATCTTGTCGCAACTCATCCGCGCCGGGATGGCCTGCAGACGGATGGTCTGGCCGCTCACGTCAAACTCATCAAGGCGCCACATCGCGGTCTTCTCGCGATTGCCCGTGACGGTGATGAGGAGGGCGTTCCGCAGGGAGTGCCGTTTGACATCCCGGGCCACGTTCTTCCTTGTCCAAGCCACCACGTTCGTATGATACTCCTTGGGGAGCATCATCTTGACCGTGTGGTTGGACTTGGCCCTCTTGGCTTCCTCCTTGGTGACTCTCTTGATCCGTGCTTCCGGCAGCATGGAGAGTGTAATGGGTCCACAAATGTAGAAGATACTCTTATCTATTTCGTTTCCAAATTTATTGTAGATCATGCATTTTTATTATAATGTGGGCTGCTGAATGGCCCGCGAGATTCGCGGACGGAAAATGCCAGATGGCAGCCGCGCATCGCGATTATTGTCGTAGATTTAAATTCTTGACATGAAGAAAACTTAGGTAAAATCTACAGATTTTATAATTTTTTCTAGGTTTTATAATATTCTGAGTGTTTTGTAAATTTTTCGGCATGTTTAGGACAGTTTGCTGTGTTTTGCACAGGCATGTTTGTAGATCACGTCCAGTGATCTAAAATGCTTTTGAGTATTTGGATCAGTGCCTACGCTTCAGTGTCCATGGGAATAAGGGTCAAGGAATAGACCTCAGCCAAGACCAAGTCGGGTTATATTACAATCTACAAACCTGCGTCGCAACGACCTGCCCAAGGACAGTGATGGCACTGACGTGCATCTCGGCATAGCCTAACCGTAACGGGCTACGTGGATTTACGTGGCTACAGGGCTGCGTGGACTTATCTCTATCTGAAAGCCGGCGCAGAGCAGTCCTAGTGTCAGCGAGCGGGACACTCCGCCTGAGCATGGAGGAGGACACGTTCCTTTGCGCGTTGCGCGGTGGTGACCTGACATCTGCGGTGTGCTCTCTACAGGAAGGCGGGGACAACCAACCCTCATCGGAGGTTGTGTGGCTGCAGGCAAAGCTGGTGCAGTTGGGCCTGGCGGATCGCGCTCGTGGAGTGGGCTGGATGCCGGAGTTCAAGGACTTGTTGAGTTCACTGAAGGTCTGTCCCAGTGTGTTGTAATGGGTCCACAAATGTAGAAGATACTCTTATCTATTTCGTTTCCAAATTTATTGTAGATTATGCATTTTTATTATATTGTGGGCTGCTGAATGGCCGGCTAAATTCGCGCACGAAAAATGCCAGATGGCAGCCGCGCATCGCGATTATTGTCGTTGATTTAAATTCTTGACATGAAGAAAACTTAGGTAAAATCTACAGATTTTAGAATTTTTCTAGGTTTTATAATATTCTGAGTGTTTTGCAAATTTTTCGGCATGTTTAGGACAGTTTGCTGTGTTTTGCACAGGCATATTTGTAGATCACGTCCAGTGATCTAAAATGGTTTTGAGTATTTGGATCAGTGCCTACGCTTCAGTGTCCATGGGAACAAGGGTCAAGGAAAAGACCTCAGCCAAGACCAAGTTGGGTTGTATTACAATCTACAAAACTGCGTCGCGACGACCTGCCCAAGGACAGTGATGGGACTGACGTGCATCTCGGCATAGCCGGACCGTTCACAGCGCCTCAACGACGCTACACGTTGCGCCCTGTGTGCTGCATAGCGACCTCCTCCTTTTGCGCTGCACAGTTGGGCTGAATGTGGCTGCCGTCGTGGGTGCCGGCCACTGCAGCCTTCAAGGACAGGGTTCGCTCAGAGACGCGGCTGTTGGACAACACCATTTTGGATGATCAGGGTTGTGAGTCCCTTGAGGAGTTGCTGCTTGAAGATGACTGGCGTGCGGCAGTGGACGTACGGGTGTATGAGGTCTGTCAGCTTCGCCGGGCAAGCTTGTTGGGTGATAATCCTCTCTCTGCTGTCTTCTGTGAGGCCCTGAGGCTGAATCGACCTGGCCGCAACGCGAAGACTCTGCGTGACCTTCGAGAAGAGGTACAGCGCCTGCGAAGACATTGATTCTTGGAGTCCTAGGTTGCGTTGCTTTGTGCTGGAGGAGCCGTCCTTGTTGAACTGGGTATACAACTCTCGAGCCCCTTTGGTTGCGCGTGATTTGTGGCGTGAAAGACAATTCTGCTTGCGAGAACCGTCGTGTGGGATGAATGCAGTGCGTGTCAGTGAGGTGGATAAAGCCGTGTTACGCCGTGACTGGGCCTGGCTTAGCGCGCACCGCGTGCTCTATGGTGGGGCTGCTGAAGTTGTTGATGTTGCTGAAGAAGCTGCTCGTCATGCGTTGGAGTTTGGGGAGCGTGGCGAAGTGATGAAGTTGTTGTCTGTGGAGAAACCTGTTCGGCGTTCGCGAAGGGGTACAAGATCAGCTGCTGCGGCTGCGCGGCGGCAGCAGCAACGCAAGCACGCTGGCGCAATGCGTGCCCTGGGTGACTGTGACCTCGATTGAGAAGGCTCTAGACAGTGCAGACGGCGTCTTGGTGGATGCGGCCTTTGCTGCTCGCTGGAGGCGTGTTCCTGAAGTTTGCTGCGCACGAGATGGTCTTGGTGGATGCGGCCCTTCGCTCACTGGTCCTGACTGCCTTTAACTGGAGGACAGTTTGTGCTGGGTGTGTAAGCCTTCGTTAAGAGCGAGTGGTTCCCTTTTGTTTTCGTGATTGACGTATATATGGTTGAATGTGGGCGAAATCTGCTGGATGTGAAATTTCGACTTTGCGCAGAGGTGTTTTTGCGTCTCAGCAGTGCTCTTAAAGGCACTGCCTATACGTATGCGTTGTGCAGTAGACCTTTGTTTTGGTTGGTTGATGTCTTTTTGTACACTTTTGCAGAGACCAGTGTAGAGCTTGGTTCTGAAGTGGCGGATGTCCCATAGATCAGGGTGAATGAGCTGGATGTGAAAAGTGACTCTGACAACAAACGCCGTAGGATAAGAAAAAAGTATGGGAAGTTGTTTGTGGTAGTGTATGGACGTTCAGGTTTGTTTTTGTTTTGTCTGTGGGCTTGGATATGCCCTGTTTTGCTTTGCAAGCCCTTCGTTGTGGGCTGTGGGCCTGTTGGCCTTGTTTGGGCCCTGTGTGGGCGCCTGTATTTATTCTGTTTGTGGCACGGCTTTGCACGTGCCTCTTTTCCACTCACAGGTCTTTCAAGGTAATTTTTCTCCAGATTTTTTCTGCCTTTTTTGCTGAAAGGGGCTGCACGAGATGGGTTGGGGGATGGAGATGGGTTGAGGGGAGGCCAATTCGCCTTTGAGGTACCCCCCCCCTTCAGTGCAGCAGCCCCCTTGGGAGATCCAGAGCCAAAAAACCTTTTCTTGAAAAACTTCTACAACCCCTGGGGATATGTTTTTATACTCTTTACCTGCTGCAGATTTTTGGGCGGTCCGAGGACATGTAGTGGGGGGCATGGCAAGCCTTCATTATACTTTTCTAAGTGGGGTTGGGGTATGGGACGCCAACTACGCCCCCTCCCCCCTCCAGGTCAGCAGGTACGCCAGTGCGTGAGACGTCAGGCCCAGTGGTAGGGCAGAGAGCAGGTGGGTCAGTGGGAACCTCTGCTCTGCTGGCAGAGTTGTACTTTACATTTTTTATTTTGGGAAAGGGTTTGGCATTTGAATTTGCAGGGTGTTCCTCAGTTCTAGTGTCTAGGTGTGAGCACTTTGCTTGGTGGGTGCGAGGTATGTGTAAGCGTGCATGGTATG
The DNA here is from genome assembly GCA_964036045.1 of Eutreptiella sp. 'Long Island Sound 2002'. Classification (NCBI taxonomy): domain Eukaryota; phylum Euglenozoa; class Euglenophyceae; order Eutreptiales; family Eutreptiaceae; genus Eutreptiella; species Eutreptiella sp. 'Long Island Sound 2002'. The sequence continues at coordinate 31,800,183 of OZ038389.1, forward strand.
GTGAAGAGATGTCGTTGCAAGGAGGTTGATACTGGATGACATGTGGAGGAGTCGTGAAGAATTGAATATTTTTTTTGCTCTGACATGTTGTTTTTTCTTTTTTGTTTGTTGGTTCAATGCTGCACAAGTACTGTGCACTGCACGTTGTGCACTGCACCTGAACTCTGTAAAGTACTGTGCACGGCACCAGGATGGTGCGAACCCAGTGGGCACAACAGAATCTGTTTGTACGATATTTCTGTGCCCATGCTCTGTGCCTTGCGCCTGTGTGTCTCTGTCCTTTTGGGGTCTCCCCTAGGCAGGGTACTCTGGGCCAGGCTCCCTAGGCAGAAATTGCAGTTGGGTTTTGAAAATCATTTCGAAACTCTGGCTGGATTTTTGCACTGACTAGGGCTGTTGGAGCTGGTTTTTATATAATGAGAAATGACTGCAAGTTACAAGTAAGCTCAGAAAGATGTGCAGGATTTTTGTTTCTCATTATATACAGGTTTTGGTGGGAGTGTGTTACCACACCTCCCAGAAAGGGAATGGGGCTTTTATAGCCTTTTGCTGCAGGCTTTTCCGCAACCCCTGAGCAGGGATTTTTTTTGTACATTAAAACAAAAAGCCCCTGACACCTGGTGGTTTCCATTTCAGGGCACTGGGGTGTGGCAGAAATTTCTGTTTTGTACATGATGGTTGTAGTAAATACCATGTCACAGGTAAAGTATAGGTTTATGCTGAAAAAGCTCAGATTGGCTTTGGGTGTATCTTACCCATTTGCCCCCATTATTCATATTTTTTTCAGCAACAAACTCAGCTCTGGACCCTGAGTTTGAGCTTGGTGGGGGAGTGTAATGGGTCCACAAATGTAGAAGATACTCTTATCTATTTCGTTTCCAAATTTATTGTAGATTATGCATTTTTATTATATTGTGGGCTGCTGAATGGCCCGCTAAATTCGCGGACGGAAAATGCCAGATGGCAGCCGCGCATCGCGATTATTGTCGTAGATTTAAATTCTTGACATGAAGAAAACTTAGGTAAAATCTACAGATTTTATAATTTTTCTAGGTTTTATAATATTCTGAGTGTTTTGCAAATTTTTCGGCATGTTTAGGACAGTTTGCTGTGTTTTGCACAGGCATGTTTGTAGATCACGTCCAGTGATCTAAAATGCTTTTGAGTATTTGGATCAGTGCCTACGCTTCAGTGTCCATGTTAACAAGGGTCAAGGAATAGACCTCAGCCAAGACCAAGTTGGGTTGTATTACATGTGTGTCTGAGCGCGTTGCCGCGCGCCTACAATGTCTGCTATGGCTGTTGGGTGTATGAAGAGAGTGGTTGCACGACGCTTGCGACGACCAAAGCTGTTGAATGACAACACCGGAAGGGTCTCTATGTGCTTGAACAGCGCTTGTTCGAAGGTTTGCTTACAGAGATGTTCGTCTGCTTGAAGCGTCGATACGAGAAGTTGGGTTTTCACCGTGATATTGAATTTCTGACATGGGAAGCGCTGCGGGCTTTGGGTTATTCGACTGGTTATCCTCTGCCGGAGATGGACTTGATGGATTCTTTTGTGGCGCTGAAGAATGAAGCAGGGGTGCAGCTGCTTGCTGGCAAAGATCGACTTGGTTCGAGCCGCTCGCTGGCGTTCAGTGACCAACACGTGGACGCGGCGATCGCACGTGAAGACTGGAAATGGCTGTCAGCGCGAGGAATTCTGTATGGGCGTTTGAGTGAGTTTGCTGATGTGGCCGAAGAAGACGCACGAGTTGTTCTTTTGTGTAAGGAGGACGAGGCCTTCGGGGCCTTGAAGGTGGCTGCCGGTGCTGGAGTGGTAAAGCGCACGAAATGCAAACGTGGTAAGCGGTCTGCTGCTGCGGTTGCGCGCAGGCAGGCCAAGGGGCACGAGGAACGTGGATTTGGCGACTGTGCGGTTGACTGAGGGCAAGCGATGCTGTGTGAGTTTGGCGGTGCGGCGTTATGGGGCATGTTTGCTTTCTTGGCGGTGCGGCGTTTGTTTGCCTGTTGGTAAGGCGGGCGTGCTTGTGGTTAGCCTGCTGACTTCATGGTTGGTTTGCTGGATTTTGGTGGCTGTTGTGATATTTTTGCAGATATGGCTGAATGTGGACTAAATGAGTAGAATGTGAAATTTGGGTATGACAACGCGCGTCGTAGGATAATAAAAAAGTATGCGAAGTTGTTTGTGGTAGTGTATGGAGGTTCAGGTTTGTTTTTGTTTTGTCTGTGGGCTTGGATATGCCCTTTTTTTGCTTTGCGGGCCCTTCGTTGTGGGCTGTGGGCCTGTTGGCCTTGTTTGGGCCCTGTGTGGGCGCCTGTATTTATTCTGTTTGTGGCACGGCTTTGCACGTGCCTCTTTCTCACTCACAGGTCTTTCTGTAACACTCTGGTGTCTCCGAGTATCTATTTCCCACTATCCGAGGCGAAGCAGAAATCCAAGTCACTGACTGCGATCAAAAAGCATGCCCGTGCAAACAGAAATATTTATACAATACAAGCATGCCGAAAAATACAACAGACACTCAGACCTTTATTTACTCTCATGATCTGCGCTAATTTACATCACATCGCACTCGCGCCTGCTGACTAGTCGCACTGGCACCTGCACACCTGCACTCCCCTCCCAGGACCATTGCACGGGAGTGCACATGGCCGAAAAATGACCTAGGGGTGCAGTGCCTGGGCCATCAACAATGGCTACGGCCATTCAGCACCATCCAAAAAAAAAGTTTACAATACAAAATCAGAACAAACTGCACTACCAGAGCACCGGTGACATGGCACCAGGTGCTTATGCATTCATATGCTCTTCCCAGGGTAAACGATAACCCATACACAGCACTCCACTCCTGTGGGTACACCGCTGTGCTGTCTACCTAAGGTGATTTACAACCAGCCACCTGCTGCTGTCCCTCCTGGGCACTGTGCACCCAACAACCTAGTGGGTCGTGCCGGGACACATGTAAAAAAAAACATATATCTTGCTCCAAAAACAGATTGCAAAAAATCTCCTGATGGACTGCCATGTGGCCTCAAAGCCATGAATTAATGCAAAACATTCAGGGCCACTGTGCTGGGCTGCAAGCACCAGCTGGCCTGCATACAACTCCGTAAAACAGCAAAAAGAAGCCTATAACAAATACCCAAAAAACACTCAAAATGTCTCCAAACTTGCAGCACGAAAGACAAACACACTGTGTCAAAAGCAGGCAACACAACAGGGTAGAGCAAAAGTGTGGTCTTTGGAAGACATCGTCTCAAGTCTGACTCAGTGCTGAAAAGAAAACGCACTTAATAATGTACAGTGCACCAAGCTGTTGTGCCACACTTATCTTGAGCTCTCCCAATTCCGTCTTCAGACTTGCCTGGGACACAAAAGCAAAAACAGCAGCATGAAAAACAAAAGCTGGACCCATTGACACAAACAATGAAGCAACAAAAATGAACACTGCGTCGACGTGGCAAAACAACGCCAATGAGAGAATGCAGGAATCAGAATGAAGGCCACGTTGCGGTGCAGAGTTGCAGGAGCGTCCTGCTTCTCATCTGGCTTGTAAAGAGCGAAAGCCACGAAACTCGAAAAGATGCAAAAAATGGACAAAGAGCGAAAACGAAAGCAAGCACGTATGCCTCGGCTATACCACCACACGAAATGTATACCTCTCAGAGGTCCCCATCGCACAGGCACAAACTCGAAAATTCAGATGACAAATCAGATTCACACGAAGAAAACAGCGAGGACAATGAAATACAGCGACGGAGACGAAAACAACGAACAGACAACTACAGAACGCAAAGCACAGAGCAGACACACCCATAAAAAAGGAGTGTCTTACTGCTCCAACAACAAATCATTCTCCACTGTAACTCACTTCAGATTCTGAGCATCCCAAACGCACAGCAAGACAAGGCAGTCAATGCAGCGACAAAAAAACAGCTCGCTGCAACAAGAGCTACATAAAAAAAAAGCCACAAAGAGTGCAACAACAAAGGACAACAGAGAAAGCAAACACAGGACGAAGCAAGCAAGCACACACCTGAGTGTGGCGTGCACTGCTGCTTCAGTCCAGTACTCCATTTCGCCTGAACAGCTGACTGGGGAACTGCTGACTTGAAAATCACCAACCTGACACACAAGAAACACCTAACAAAGGTAGACGCGCACTACACCACAACTTTACCCAAAACGCACAGTCTGCTACTCGCCGGCGCGCCAAAGGAGCAAGTTGCTACGCAAATGCACACCAACGGAGCACAACACGCGGAGCGCAACGCTACTCGCAACATAACCTGTGCGCATTAAATATTAGTCGTGATTTTGAACGCGCGCCCCTTGCCACACGTTCCCCTTTTGCGCGGCAGTGTCTTCAAAGTCGTGTCTGCTTGATCCCCGCCTTCAGAAACCTCACGAATCTCTGTCCAAAACTCTTGGGCAACCTGACACACTGGACGCGGCTTGAACCAGTTCGGAATTTTCTCTCCACACTGGACGCGTCGCTCCCTTTCGCGTCGCCAAACACTGCTCATGGCATAGTCCTTGAGGTCCTGCAACAGGTCTTGATACTCTTTGTCACAGTCCACAATGGAGGTCTTCTCCAAGACAACAAAACGCCCAGGTCTCTTGACACTAGCTAACGCCGCCAAACTTTATTTTTCCCATGCAGCAAGCCCTTCAGCGCGCTCCGGTGCCACAAGCCCAAATTTGCCAGCAGAGCGTGCCGCACAATAAACATCTGCACCAGGCACTCTCAATGTGTCGAAAACTTCGTCAGATGAAGCATCTCGCAGTGCACGCACTTTTTCACAGTGTTGCACTAACAGTTTTTCCTCGCGCTGATCAAGTTCCCAGCCACAGAACCTTTTTCTAAGCCGTAACGCCTGTACTGCACGGAATGGACTGCAGTATTCATTTGACATGTCCCCCCAGCCCTTCGGCTATACCTTGATGCGCAGTAAACAGTGACTGGACTCCCAAAATTCTGCTGTACTCCACGTCAACGACAAATTGTGAACCCAAATATCTTGATCACGGAAGCTTTTTGATTGTAACACTCTGGTGTCTACGAGTGTCTATCTCCCAAGTATCCCACGCGAGGCAGAAATCCAAGTCACTGACTGCGATCAAAAAGCATGCCTGTGCAAACAGAAATATTTATACAATACAAGCATGCCGAAAAATACAACAGACACTCAGACCTTTTTTTACTCTCATGATCTGCGCTAATTTGCATCACATCGCACTCGCGCCTGCTGAGTAGTCGCACTGGCACCTGCAGACCTGCACTTTCCAGGTATTTTTTCTCCAGATTTTTTCTGCCTTTTTTGCTGAAAGGGGCTGCATGAGATGGGTTGGGGGATGGAGATGGGTTGAGGGGAGGCCAATTCGCCTTTGAGGTACCCCCCCCTTCAGTGCAGCAGCCCCCTTGGGAGATCCAGAGCCAAAAAACCTTTTCTTGAAAAACTTCTACAACCCCTGGGGATATTTTTTTATACTCTTTACCTGCTGCAGATTTTTGGGCGGTCCGAGGACATGTAGTGGGGGGCATGGCAAGCCTTCATTATACTTTTCTAAGTGGGGTTGGGGTATGGGACGCCAACTACGCCCCCTCCCCCCTCCAGGTCAGCAGGTACACCAGTGCATGAGACGTCAGGCCCAGTGGAAGGGCAGAGAGCAGGTGGGTCAGTGGGAACCTCTGCTCTGCTGGCAGAGTTGTACTTTACATTTTTTATTTTGGGAAAGGGTTTGGCATTTGAATTTGCAGAGTGTTCCTCAGTTCTGGTGTCTGGGTGTGAGCACTTTGCTTGGTGGGTGCGAGGTATGTGTAAGCGTGCATGGTATGGTGAAGAGATGTATGGTGAAGAGAGAAGGAGGTTGATACTGGATGACATGTGGAGGAGTCGTGAAGAATTGAATATTTTTTTTGCTCTGACGTTTTATTTTTTCTCTTTTGTTCTTTTGTTCCATGCTGCACCAGTACTGTGCACTGCACGTTGTGCACTGCACCTGCACTCTGTAAAGTACTGTGCACGGCACCAGGATGGTGCGAACCCAGTGGGCACAACAAAATCTGTTTGTACGATATTTGTGTGCCCATGCTCTGTGCCTTGCGCCTGTGTGTCTCTGTCCTTTTGGGGTCTCCCCTAGGCAGGGTACTCTGGACCAGGCTCCCTAGGCAGAAATTGCAGTTGGGTTTTCAAAATCATTTCGAAACTCTGGCTGGGTTTTTGCACTGACTAGGGCTGTTGGAGCTTTATATAATGAGAAATGACTGCAAGTTACAGGTGAGCTCAGAAAGATGTGCAGAATATTTTTTTCATTATATACAGGTTTTGGTGGGAGTGTGTTACCAGACCTCCAAGAAAGGGAATGGGGCTTTTATAGCCTTTTGCTGCAGGCTTTTCCCCAACCCCTGAGCAGGGATTTTTTTTTGTACATTAAAACAAAAAGCCCCTGACACCTGGTGGGTTTCCATTTCAGGGCACTGGGGTGTGGCAGAAGTTTTTGTTTTGTACATAATAGTTGTAGTAAATACCATGTCACAGGTAAAGTATAGGTTTATGCTGAAAAAGCTCAGATTGGCTTTGGGTGTATCTTACCCATTTGCCCCCATTATTCATATTTTTCAGCAACAAACTCAGCTCTGGACCCTGAGTTTGAGCTTGGTGGGGGAGTGTAATGGGTCCACAAATGTAGAAGATACTCTTATCTATTTCGTTTCCAAATTTATTGTAGATTATGCATTTTTATTATAATGTGGGCTGCTGAATGGCCCGCAAAATTCGCGGACGGAAAATGCCAGATGGCAGCCGCGCATCGCGATTATTGCCGTAGATTTAAATTCTTGACATGCAGAAAACTTAGGTAAAATCTACAGATTTTATACTTTGTTCTAGGTTTTATAATATTCTGAGTGTTTTGTAAATTTTTCGGCTTGTTTAGGACAGTTTGCTGTGTTTTGCACAGGCATGTTTGTAGATCACGTCCAGTGATCTAAAATGCTTTTGAGTATTTGGATCAGTGCCTGCGCTTCGGTGTCCATGGGAATAAGGGTAGTTGGGTTATATTACAGAGAGCAGGCGGGCCTGCTCGTCACCCTCATTCCAGTCCTCCACGAAGAGGATGTATTGCCCCCGGAAGTCTCGCCAATCCCGTAGGCGGATCTCCCGACCATCATGCTGAAGCTTGATGGCCTTCCACCGCTTGGCAGCCACCTGCGGAGCGTCCACCTGCTCCTGCTCGTTGAGCCACTTCTTGGCTTTCTTGAGCGTCTTGATCTTCCCCTCCTTGGTCGCCATGAAGTATAGGTCTTGGAGCACCTCCGGCAGGGGGTACCTGAACCGTTTGAAGACATATCTCTCCGCATCTGCGGGATCCATGTCTTCAGTGACGGTCTGAAAGTGCTGCCCTGGGTCGTTGATGGTGCCGGAGGGCTCGGGGCCGGCAAGACCAGTGGGGCAGGCACGCGAGGAGTCGACCTGAACGGTGCTATTGGGGGTAGAACCGGAGACTCGGACACCAACGGAGGCGAGAGCAGCAACAACTGAAGCAAGATCCATGCTGAGTGTTATCCGGCAGAAAATCCCAGTCTATGAAGAAAATTGATGCGGATTATTCTAAATACATCTGAGTGTCCAAAACTGTCTGAAAAGATTTAAATAATTCCGATTGTGAAAAATATTTGGCCGATCTGGCCCGCGAGCGCGCGTCAGCGGCAAATGGCGATTCCAGGCAAAAGATCGGAACGCGGCGGATTTACGGAGAATGGACCGCGGAATCAGATCCGGCATATCAGAAATATATAGGTCTGATCCTGAGACTGAGCTGCGAGGCGGCGATTCCGCCGAAGCAAAGAAAATGACCAAAATGTAGTCAATCTGGGGCAGATCTGTGAAAATCTGAGCAGATGGGGGTTAGCCGCACTTACACTCCCCCTCCAAAAACACACTGGGGTGTGTCGCTACGTCAACGAAGAACGTAGTGCGGGTAAGTCCCAGAAAAAAATAGAAATGTAGCCTTGATGGGGCGAAATCTGCCTGATCTGACCTGATTTGGGCTGAATTGGCACTGAATCAGGATAGATGAACCTGGAATGAGACAGAATGAGGAGTGACGAACAGTCCCTCGTGCAGTAAAACATTAGGTTAAAGGCTAAAAAGCATGTAAACGTATCGAGAATCGATACCAAACCATGCACTGGTTGAGAATGAGGTAGATTATTGGTAGATTGAGTGGGGGAATCAAGAAATGGAGTGACATCTCGGCGCTCTGGCACAGTTAAGCTGTCGCGGGCACGCTACGGTATCCTCGCCGAACTCTACATCGTGTTAATCCCGCTTTTCTCGTTCTGAAAAGTGCAGCATGTGCTTCAGATTTGTCGCATCTGGTGGATGATCACAAAATTCAGCAAAATTGAGAGTCAATTTGAGTTGAGATGAAGGAGATTAAGCAATCACAGAGAGGGCAAACAAATACAAATGTAGTCTGCAGACCCTAAGTGAACCACAGAAGGTAGGGTTGTTTTTCTGTTCACTTAGATCTAAACAGATCTTCGAGGAATGTGAGGAGATGACAAGGAAATCAACCTAAATTGTCCTAACATGAGTAAATTCCCTCAGATGAAGGTGAAATGAAGCGGAATGTCTAGAACTGAAACTACTAATACCTTCGTTTAGACTAAAGTTAATATCTATTGTCGTTTATTCAGCTCAATTGTTCTTTCCGGCACATTGGTTCGCGAGCATCCAACAGATTCCATCAAAATGTGGATCATGTGATGATGCATCATGATGGGACATGCTGGCCCTGGATCCTTGGCATGTAACGCGCCGAAGGTTCGCTGAAGGCGCTTTACTGACAGTATATAACTGAGAGACACCGAAGAGTCCTTTATTTACAGTGGCGGCGGTGTCAATTAACTTGGACAAGGCCAATCTTTCGAATGAGTCCCACAAGACACTTGGATTCACCATTTTCGACAGTTTCAGGTCGGATTGAGCTCACATTGGCGTGTGCCAAAAATACAACGAAGCTTACGGACTTCAGAGGTTGCTGTTAGAAGTCCCTAGAGCTCCTATCTGAAGGTTGTCTGAACAATTGACGTCTGGGTTTCGTGCAACAGTGGCAGAATGATGGACAAACCTGAGGATTTCAAGGTAAATTCAAGGAATCTGGATCTGAATCTGGACTTTGGCTTCAGCATCACGGCAAATGAAGGTAAGATCTGAGTTCCTGGCGTCGCATCTGGTGCAGCCAGTACTACAGGGGGTGCCTGTAGGGGTGAATGTCGCCGGCCGGCGTGGACACTATGTACATTTGCTTCCATCTGCACGAGTAGCCAAATTCCAAAAATGCACAGACCAACAGAGACAAGATTACCCCGAATCTGCCTGAATTAAGCCTGAGTTTGGTTTTTTCTGAACACGGCAGCACACTCCGTGGCTTTCGGCAGCGTATCTACGCCTTGTCTGTCGAACGGAGACCAAAGAAAAGTTGATTGACGTCAAATTATCAAACATTTGCAGTTCTCCACATCAGTTCGAAATCAGGAAGAATGAACAGTGGATTGAGCAGAATGTGGTTGGGGCGAGGCTGAAGTCGGCCACGTACGAATACATGTGACCACCAACCTGTCTGGTCGGGCCCTCGTACGGCTTGGGCGCTGGAAATCAGCGGCCGAACTTGAAGCTTGGTCTTCATTTGGCTCCTGGGCTGGCCTGACCGCAGGAGGGGGGATCGACGGATCAGCCCTGGAATGTGGCTGCTGAGGGCCGTAAAAGGCTGGATCTCGATTCACCACAGGTCTTTCTCCGTCGCTCTCCACCTGTCTGTCTGGTTTCGACAAACAGTCTGTCAGGAGTACGCCAATTTCGGGGTGCTTCTTGAGGAAGTCGATGAACCCCTTGGTGTACCCATGGACAAAAGAATGGGCTGGTTCCCAGTTGTTGTGACTGGAATCAAAGCCCCTCCACTCACATAGAAATTCCCATTCGCCCTTCGCGTCACGTCTTGCCTGTACAATCCTCTTGAGTTCGTACTTCCCCACTTCGATGACCCGATCGGACAAAATTTTCGAAGTCCAAAAAAGGGGTTTAACCCGATCCTTGGGGCAGGGGATCTCTCTCTTGAGGCGATCGCCCGAAACGTCAATTTCCCTGCTGACATCCACATGAATCCTCCACCTGTTCTCACCTAGACGCGCTGTAACAGCGAATGGCCCCTCCCACAAGGGAAGAAGCTTGTCATCTCCGTCCAGGGTGGTTTCGGATTTCCGAAGCCAAACTCGATCATCGACTTCAAAATTGTGGGGGTTTTTTCGACCTTGATTCTGGACCCAAAGCCAGTCAGCTTGATGCTTATCGATTAATTTCGAGACAGTTTTATCTGCTCGTTGGACGTCGTCCAAAAACAACGAAGCATCTTTACAAGGGCGAGGATTATTCAACGGCATGTTCCACCAACACTTCTTTCGTCCAAAGACAATTTCATTTGGAGAAAGGCCATGGTACAAAGGCGTGTTGTGGTAACGGCGAAGCAATGCGAAGAGAACTTCAAGCCAATGGAAATCCTTTTCACTCGCGAGCTCCTTACGAAGCATATTTATAATAGAGCGGCCGGCTCTTTCGCCTGGCAGCGCTCGATGCGAGTGGATTTCACATCTGAGGTGGTGGATTCCAAGGCGAGCACATAATTCTCTCCACCATTCGGAGGTGTACTCTTTGCCTGAGTCCGTAACCACCTCGGATGGGACGTCCCAACCTCCCATCCAGGTCTGCGCGCACCATTTGGCGGCAGCCTTGCCAGTCATCGACTCAATGTTGCAAGGCAACACTTGAATGTAGCCGGAATGACGGCACTGAATAAGGAGCACACCATTGACCTTTTTATTGGTCCAATGGCACTCTTCGTCATCGAGTTCACCGAGATAGAAGAAATCACTGGTGACTCTGTTAAAGAGGCGCTCCGGAATAGGATGTGGCCTCAGATGGCCGTGCTTCTTCGCGCTGGGGGGCGTCGAGACAGCACATTGGGCGCATCCGGCAGCTACTTTCATGCAATGAGTATATAGCCGTGAGCCAAACAACCTATGTTTAATCATCGACCATAATCGACGGCCATGTGCGTGGGGGGACTCCCATTTATGCCACCAGTTTAACACTCGGGGGGCCAGGGCGTCTGGTACGCACAATTTACCCTCCATCCACAGCTTCCCCCCATCCAACGAATACTCAGAAAAAATCCCATCCTTGTGAGCATCTTTGGATTTGAGATTTCCAAAGACCTCTTTAAACATGGGATCCTGCAGATAATCGGACGTCCAGTCACGGATGATGAGGGAATCTTTTGGCAGGGGTGGAGTTTTGGCCGGATCTCGACGCTTAATGCCCTGGATCAACCGAAATCGACTTACTCGTTGGGTATAGTCAAACCGTTTCACACTCCCTGAGGAGGGATCGGTGACTTTCTCCACGACTTTCAGTGTTTTGGTGCGGATCTCATGAGCATGCGCCGGATCTGAAAAGGCCGTGATGTCGTGACACGGTAATGCGTGCTGTTTAACAGCGCATTGCATGCATGCACGTCGAATGAGCTTTTTTTCCTCCTGATCCCATTCGATTATAACATGGCGGTCCCGCTCCGTACCATGGATGTTGGTACTTTGCAGCCCCTCTGAAGCGGGGTAAGCCCATCGGCTCAGAGCATCCGCTACCGTGTTGTGTTTTCCAGGCAAATACGACACATGGAGGTCAAACAGAGAGAGAAATTCGTGCCATCTGGCCCGTCGACCAGCTGGGCTCGCGACAGTATCAATGTGTTCAGTGGCCCAATACTCCAGAGATCGATGATCCGTCAGGACCTCGACTCGATTGGTGCCAACCCACGATTGGTACTTTTTCAAAGCACAGATTATGGCGTATGTTTCTTGCTCACGCGGCGACCATTGCATTTGGCGTGGAGCTAGCTTCCGCGACCAAAATGCAAGAGGGTAATGATCACCTGTGGCTTCATCAACCTGTTCAAGGACAGCTCCGATCGCGTACCTAGAAGCGTCGGTTCTAATGTAGAAGGGTCGGTCGAATTGGGGCACATGCAACGTGGCGACTTCACAGAGGGCCGCCTTCAAGTGATGGAAGGCCTCCTCGCACTCGTCAGTCCACTTGACACGAACCTTCGAACCTGCCTTGCCCGCATCTCTCCCTACCTTCAATAATTCAGTGAGGGGGGCAGCAAATTTGGCATAATTCGGTACAAAAGTGTGGTAAAAACTGCAACAACCCAGGAATCCTCTCAATTCCGTGATCGTCTCAGGGCGCTTCCACTTCTGAATAGCGACGAGCTTCCCTGGACTGGGTCGTCGGGTGCCATTCTCTAGGAGAGAACCACAAAATTCGACTGATTTTGAAAATAATTTTCCCTTCTTTGGCCCACAAATCAGCTGATTGGCGTCAAGAATGTCCAAAACTTGGTTCAGCTGCTTCTCATGTAGGGCCACCAGCTCGGCTTCGGTCAGTCCCTCCCCCTCCGTCGCGATGATTATATCATCTATGTACACACTCACGAAGGCACGAAGCTCAGGATGAGCTGTAAAAAACACATCCTCCATCATTCTTTGAAAAAACGAAGGGGCGTTCTTCAGGCCCATGGGCATGACCGTCCACTGGACTGGGCCACATGGCGTGCACATACAGGTGAGAGGTCGGCTGTCCTTCCTCAACGGCATTTGGTGAAAGCCGTGACGGAGATCCAGCACAGAAAACAAACGACCTCTTGCCCTCTTGGCGATTTCCTCCTCAATGAGGGGCAGGGGGTGCGAATCCGCCTTGGTTTCGGCGTTGAGATTGCGAAAATCAACAACCATTCGCCAACCATCAATAGTGTTCTGGTCTGCAGGCGGCGGCTTCGGGACTGTGAAGGGTGCACAGCACCATTCGCTGGTCATACAACCCTGAAGCCAACCAAATTCCCTGAGATTTCTCTCGATTATTTTTCTGAGGATCTCATGTTTGTGTCCATGGTTCTCATAAGGGCGCTGTTTCTTCGCCTTGTAACCTTCACGAAGCTCGATGAAGGCTTCACCGAACTGCCCACGGACAGGGGGGTCTTTGATCAACTTCCCCGAAAGGGTTGTGTCCTTCCGTTCCTCAAAAATCTTTTCTCTTGTCTTGGAACACAACTCAGTGTCCACCTGATCGCCAGGAATTACTGTCGAAAAAACTTTGGCGACTTCTTCGGCCTTGGCAGGAAGAATCTTCTTACGGATGTCCCTAAACAGGTCCGTATCAACTGCCTCTTGAAGATAGGTGGGTCGAGTGTCGACATTCCAGTGATTCTCTTCGTGATCCAGCTCCTCGAAAGGATCTATGAAAGCTCCACACGGGGTTTTTCATAAAAAACTCTGAATTTGCGGCGCCATTTAGAATTTTTCTTCGCCCGTGCACTGAAGATTCTTTTCGATGTCGATCGTATTGGGGAAGAGGGAGACGAGGCGGATCCATTTGACGTTGGATCACCTTGGGTATCTGACGGACAAAAATCAGAAAAAATAGATTCATCATCAGTACCACGCTCAACCTCAGATTCAGACCCAACACAAGAATCAGTACCAGAATCAGCAGAATTAGAGTCAGAAAGCTTTCCATCCACCAGGAATGCAAGCGAACTCCAGGACCGCTGTGGCAGGGGACCTGTGTCGTCCCTGGCATACAGCTTAATCTTCCTGGGAAGTTCGATGTAATCTACACAAATGTCTTGTAATTCCTGAAACCAAGGCTTGTCGTCCCACAAGGGCACAACTAAAATCGCCTGGGTTTTATCTTGCTTGATTTTGTGGATGACCTGCTGGATTAAGTGAAACGGAGGATTAATCCACAACTTCTTGTCCCATTTATGGGTCCAAGCGTCGCGAAAGTGCTTGTCAAAGCGCTTGTTCTCGCGGTTAGCAAAGGCATCATACTGTGGCCAAAAGGAATGGTGTTCATAAAAATATTCACAAATTGAATCGCGCCATTTGTCGACAACTCTGTAGGATGAAGAGTGCCAGCGCGAAGGGCGGCGTGGCTGGGAGTCCCTACGAAGACATTCTAACTCTCGGGAGTAATCGGCACTCCCATTCACCTCTGCAATGGTGACATCTTCGCCAAATTTTGGTGTAACCTTTTGCTTCAAAAATTCTTCTGCACTTTTAAACCCTGCGTGCAAAAAACGAAATTCAGGACGCTCCAAGGGACCTGACTCCAGCAAAAAACAACGCCGATGACCTACGGGCGCTACCCTGTTCTTGCGAAGCCAAGGATGGCCCAAGTAAAGGTCATACTTTATGTCGGCAAGATAGAAGTAGTCATCCTTAAGGACAACTTCCTCCACATTACCTTCTTCCCAAAGGTCTTGAGCGACCAAATGAGTTGATATATAACAACCGCGTTGCCCACCTGCGAGAGAATGTCCAGAAACTCCCTCGAGGGTAACAGGATGAGGCGACTCAAACACGCAGTCGTCGGGTAAGAAAGAATTGGATTGGAGATTTACCTCTGATCCATTGTCACACAAACAAGTGGCGAGGTGGAAATTTCCCTTGCAATCAGAGACCCACAGCTTTGTGACAAACTGACGGGCCCTGTGCTTGGACTGTACACCAACCTCGTCCACTACAACAGAAGGATCCGCTGCCGGATCCAGGGGAGAGGAGACAAGCGACCCTACATCAAGTAATGGTCGAGATGGAATCTGGGGATCATGCCTGAAATCGCCTGGGGAGGGGCGATTTTCGTGGCTCCCCTAGGCGTTCTGACCTCCAGTTGCTGCGTTAACGTTGTGGACACACCCTGATTCGTCGACCCACTCATCTTGGAACGGATCATCTGCTGGATTCAAGGCATTTTCCACATAATCTCGATCCGCATCGGACACCTGATCTGCACCTGAGACCTGATCCACACGATGGTTGCCCTTTCCACGTCCACGGCCACGGCCGCCGGATGATGGACCTCCACCGTCGCCACGCCCTCTGCCCTTACCAGAGAAAGGGGTCCCAGAAGGATTTCCCTTACCTTTACCCTGGGATCCTGGAGCATTTCCCTTGTTTGTACCGGATTGAGGGGTTTGGCCTGGATTTCGATTTCCGCCTCCGGCGTTGCTATTGGGATTTGTCTGGCCGTTCGGCTGCCCACCGGAGCCGGATGGAGTCCGATTTCCTTTGCCTTGGGACCCGCCAGGGCCTCCAGTATTTTTGTTTCCACCGGAGGGGGTCGGATTCCCTTTTCCAGCCTTCCCACCATGCACCTGTCTGTCATTCCTGTCTGAATTCTGCCGATTACTGATATTTTGACCAATCACCTTGTGATCGTAAGGAGACCATCGGTGATTACCAGTAGAATGCGTCTTAGCTCGGTTCGTAGAACCTAAAAGAAGGCAGATGCTACAGTGATCCTGGACATTCCGGGTGTCATTCACCTTTTTGTTGCCCTTTTGGGCCCCATTTTGGGTGTTTTGCTGGGTATTCTTGTTTCCCCCAAGACCCTCATGGAAATTTTGATTGGCGGCGTCAGCGAGCCTCTCAACCTCTTCCCACAATTCCTTCGGGGTGAACGAAAACACCCAGTTTTTGGCCTTCAGGCGATGGCCATGGAGGCTTACTCCCTTGTTGAGGACTTGGACAAACAAGTCCCGATCCTCGTGTTCATTAAACTTGATTTTCCACGTGTTTTCAGTGAATTTCACCTTGGAAAACGACGTGGGGGAACACTTCTGAAGTGCTTCCCGAACTGAAAACCTGTTCGCCGAGGCATCGAAGCCTTCGACCTCCGCCCACCAGGTCTTGACCTTTTCTTCGGATTGTTTATTCCGAAGGGTGGCGGCAGTTTCGGAGGGGATCTTGTCAAAAATCAAATTTTTCAGCTCGGCACTGGAAAATTTTTCGCCTGAATGTTCAGATTCTTCCACTAAGTTCCAGAAGCGCTGTCTCTTGTCTTGCACTTCGTGCAAGATTAATCGCGAGAATGAAGTAAAATTCTTCAACATTTGGTGGTAATGGTCCTCTGGCAGCCGGGATCCACGTACCTCCAACTGTTCCCACACCTCATCAAAGGTAAGGGGGGAACTTGAATCCTCACGATCACTCCAGGTCCTGAGCCAAGTGTTGGCCAGCGCTCCCTCAAGGCAATCCAAGAGGGCCATCAGGAAGTGATCATCCTGGAGTTTTTGAGTCTTAACCCACAGTTTAAATTCCCGTTGGAACTGAGGCCAACGTCTGGGGTTCCCATTATACTTCGGTTGCTTGGCAACCTGACGAAGTCGCAATGAAGTAGGATTAAGAAGCGAATCCAGCCCAACACCGGCCGTAATGGCAGACACCTTGGCGGCATCATTTGCCACACCAGCTCCGGCGAGGGTCTGGGCGAGCAACAGCTGGGCTAAGGCATTGGAATCAGCAGCAGGAGGGGCAGTACGGGAGGCAGTTCGCTTGGCATTCTGAGCCTCAGTCCTAGCCTTCGCCGTCCTACTCTGAGATCGAGAGATTGTAACCCTTTCCTTTAGCTTGGTCCTGCTGATCCTTGCATCGGTGGTCTTGGAGTCCACCGAAGGAGCAATTGAAAAAATTTCTGTCGCCTCCTCCGACGGTTCTGTTACTTGTTCCACCGATGATGCGCCCTCAGACCGCATGTGCGTCTTGAAAAGATTTTTTATTCCGAGCGTTTCAATGATGAGGTGCATTTGATCTTTGAGCGTTTGGAGCTCAGCATCTCGCTGGAATCTGCAGGAGCAGTCGGCAGGACAGTACATACCGTGTCCTGAAGGGCCTGAGCAGGCTGTCGGACCGCTAATCTCAGTGGTCCGCAGCCAGGAGTCCACTTGGGGAGCTCCTTCAGCCCTGATTTCCAGGCTTGCCTGCCTGGCTGCCTCTAAAATTCCTTCTTCAACCGCGGCGGCTAGATCGTCATGGATGGAAACAGGGGGATGAGGGGCGGAGGGCCCGGCAACAGGTGCCGTGCCCTTCTCCTTCGGGAAGGGGCTTGCCTTCCAGATCTGCAAAAAAATGGCAAAAGAGTCATCTTCTTGAGAACGCCACCCCATCCTGGTATTAATTTCGTCCTGAAGGAGGAAAAAATATTCGATTAAAAAATCAGAGGCGATTCTTTCTTGTCCTATCAGCTTAGACGTGGCTAATAGACAAAGGGCCTCAAGCGCCTCAAGGTTACGGGTCACTTCTGAAGACAAATGGTCGTCCCATTGTGCCCAAGAGGCTGGTCGATTATAGCTAGGTACCTCACCTGGACCACCCATCTCAATGTCGTTCAGATCGGCGTCGATGGTCTCAAAATGTGGACATTGGTAAGGAGTATTGGTACCTGCCAGGTCCGTAAGCTCCACCGGAGCGTTGCCATCGGCGTAGGCTGGCAGATTCCAGCTGCTTGATGGCCAATTTCGACTGGGATTGGGATGGTAATTTGGGTCTCCACAGCTGCTGATTTGTGCCCTTCTTGGGCAGCTTGGGCTTGCGCAAGGCATTCCT
This sequence comes from Eutreptiella sp. 'Long Island Sound 2002', assembly GCA_964036045.1. Taxonomy (NCBI): domain Eukaryota; phylum Euglenozoa; class Euglenophyceae; order Eutreptiales; family Eutreptiaceae; genus Eutreptiella; species Eutreptiella sp. 'Long Island Sound 2002'. Next base: position 31,817,693 of record OZ038389.1, read on the forward strand.
CTCAAGGCCTCGTTCGCACAGCACCAGGGCAACGTAATCGTTACTTCCCCGGAGGTGGCGGGGTCTACGGGGCCGTACTGGGGAGCTAGCTGTGGTTGGGACACCAAAGGAACAACATTCAGGTAGCCTCTGCTACCATGAAAGTGCTGCCCTGGGTCGTTGATGGTGCCGGAGGCCTCGGGGCCGGCAAGACCAGTGGGGCAGGCACGCGAGGAGTCGACCTGAACGCTGCTATTGGGGGTAGAACCGGAGACTCGGACACCAACGGAGGCGAGAGCAGCAACAACTGAAGCAAGATCCATGCTGAGTGTTATCCGGCAGAAAATCCCAGTCTATGAAGAAAATTGATGCGGATTATTCTAAATACATCTGAGTGTCCAAAACTGTCTGAAAAGATTTAAATAATTCCGATTGTGAAAAATATTTGGCCGATCTGGCCCGCGAGCGCGCGTCAGCGGCAAATGGCGATTCCAGGCAAAAGATCGGAACGCGGCGGATTTACGGAGAATGGACCGCGGAATCAGATCCGGCATATCAGAAATTTATAGGTCTGATCCCGAGACTGAGCTGCGAGGCGGCGATTCCGCCGAAGCAAAGAAAATGACCAAAATGTAGTCAATCTGGGGCAGATCTGTGAAAATCTGAGCAGATGGGGGTTAGCCGCACTTACACGGTCATCCCCCAATCGTCCAGCTTCTCCAAGAAGCGGTCGAGGTTGAGGGGGTTGCCATCGTACGTGGGGGGCTTGATGTCCTTCAGGTCTTCCCACACGGCGGCATCCACGGCCTTACAGACCATGAACGCCGGCCGCGAGGTTGACCGAGTATCCCATCGGCGTCCCCCACGGACTCCCACGGCTGCCACTTCCATCTCCTCCACGGTATCCGTGTGGCTACACCGTGGTTCCTCCATGTACGCTGAACCTAGATGTTCACGCCGTACTCCTTCCATGTATGCCTCCTCATCACGGCGCCGGCGGCTGCGTTCAGCGGCCTCCCATCGTACACCACGCGGCGGGCTAATGCCGAACTCCTGCAGGTCTTCCTCGCCTCCGCCGACATCCCATGCCACGTCCCCTCCGGGGACCTCATCCCTAAGTCCACCATAACGCCCGCCAGCCATTGGGATTGGCTCCTGGGCTGGTGCGGGGCGTGGGGGGCGTAGCGATGTCCGCGGTGGAGCACGGCGGTTGTGGTACTCCGCACTGAGCCACTCATCACGCCACTCCTTACTGCCACTGCCGGGCGGCACGCGCTCGTTACGGCGGCCCGCGCTGTGGTGAGAGGGGGCGCTGAGAGAGGGGGCACTGGCGCTGGGGCGACTCCTGGGGGCTCCGCCGGGGGCGTGGGCTCTGCCTGGACCTGGTCCAGGTCCCCAGCCGTCGTCCGACGAGCCGGACTCCAGGGGTGGGTGGTCGCTGCCGACGCTCCCACGGCCTTCCAGCTCGTCCAACCTCTGCTGCAGGCCGTTGATGACCTTGTTCAGCAGCCTGGTCTCGCCCCTGGCGATGTCCAGCTCCCTCTGGGCGGCGGTTGCGACCTTGGTGATCTTGATCATCTCCGTCTTGGCGATGTCCAGCTCCTTCTGCGCGCCCACGGCGACCCTGGCGATGCGGATCATCTCGCCCTTGCCCGTGTCTACCTCGCGCTCGAGGGACTGGACCCTCCTGCGGACGTGGACAATCCACCGCCAGGTGGCATCCGGGTCACTGTTCCCGGATGGGTCGTCGGGGTCCCCAGGGGGTCCTCCAGGAGGGCCTCCGCCGGGTCCGCCCGGTCCAGGGGGTCCTCCCCCTCCCGGAGGTCCGCCTCTGGGGGGTCCACCTGGTGGGCGTCCTCCAGGGGGTCCTGATGGTCCTCCGCCAGGGGGTCTCGCGGGTCTCCGCCGGGTTGCCTCGGTGGGTCCGAGGATGGGGGCTTCTCCGTGTAACCGAAGTCCATGTCCTCCTCCTCGTCCAGGTCGCCCCACCTAGGCGTCTCGGTCTCGCACTCGGTGGATCCCGAGCTCCGGTAGGGAGGAGGGAGATCCTCACTCTCACCCTCCGGCTCCATGGGGACGTCTCCGCCTCCTCCGCCAGCCACTCCTCGGCGATGTCGGCGGCCTCGTCCATCCCCGTCGCTGGCGGTGAAGAAGGGGTCGGAGTCGTGGGGGTGTCCGCCCGCTGGCCTCCGTGACCTCTCGGGGTCTTCCCCTTACCCTTCCTTCGTCGGTAGGCGGTGGGGCCACTGTCCCCACTGCTGCCCGTGTCGACCTCCTCCAGATCCAGCGTCATCTTAGAGGAGGCGTCCTCTTCGAAGAGCTTTCGAAGGGTCTCCACTCGGGATCCTCCCGGGGGAGTCTCGCGCTGGAGCTTGGCCTCCGCCTCCTCCATTGCGGCGGCCGTGGCTGCGGCAGCTCGCCTTTCGGCCTCCTCCCGGGCACGGGCAGCCTTGGCTTCCCGAGCCCGCTGCAGCCGAGCCTTCTCCGCTTCCAGCGCTGCCAGCTCCGCCTCTGTCCTGGCCCTCTCCTCAGCGACCTTCCGTCGCACGGCCTCGATGACGTCCTTCCTGGCGGCGTCCGCCTGGGCCTTGGCCATTGCTTTGGCGTGGGCCCTTTCCTCCGCCTCCTTCTTTGCCCTCTTATGGGCAAGCGCCTCTTCCAGCGCCTTCACCTCGGCCTCCTTGCGGGCAATGGCCTCCTGGGCCAGGTGGGCTTCCTCGGCGGCTGCCGCCACCTCACCCCTGACCCGGGCAGTCGCTGCCTCCTGGGCGGCTGCGGCCGTGAGTCCGGCCGCAATGGCTGCCACGGTCGAGGCGTGGAAGGCCATGCCTCTGCTCCCATCTGTGGCCTCCTCCTGGGCGATGCCGACGGCGCCCTCCGCGGCAGCGTTCTGCTGCGTGGCCCGTTGCCGGGCAACCAGAAGGTTGCAGGGCACCCCACAGGCGCGCTCGCAGGCGCGGGCCACGTCCCTTTGGTCGGGAGCGACGCTGCTGCTGGAGCTGGCCTGGTCGGCCGGCTTCCTCCCCCGGTGGGCCGACTCCACGTCGCTGCTGGGGCCTGATTGCCTCAGGTGCAGCTGACGGGGTTTGGCTTTGGCCTTCTTGGCGACTTCGAGGAAGTCGCCAAGGGTGGTGTCGCCGGGGTGGTGACCGCCACTGGCCCGTTGGGGACTGGGGGCTGGGTTTCCGCCCTTGGCGGTTTGGGCGGCTTCGGCGGCCAGGGATTCCTGGTACTCCCGCCATTTCCTGTCCCGCTTCTTGTCCCCGGTGGAACGCTTCTCCTTCGCAGGAGACGCGCTGCCGCTGCTGCCCTGCAGCGTGCGCTCGTTCCCCGGCTCCGGGAACTTCTTCTCGATCATCTCCCACATGGAGACGTTGATCGTGGCGCCCCACGGGTACTCGTTGGGGTTCTCGTCCTCCTCAATCCCGTTGGGGCGCAGCCCTTCGCCGGGTCTGTACGGCCGGACCCAGACCCTCCAGCGCTTCTGGCGGAAGTGGTAGGTGTATCCTTCCAACCGCAGCCAGTCTTCCACTGCCTGCAGGCGGTCGGGGCCTATGTCCTCGCGGAGCTCGAAGCTCCCGGGCATGCTGCCTTCGCACTGGGGATTGCTGTGGCGGTAGTGCTGCCCCCACACCAACCCACGCAGTAGGCGCACCGCATGGGGGTGGGGCAGCGGCCACGTCTTGCCCGCCTCCTCCCAGTTCACCACCGGTGGTTGTGGAGGTGGGTGTTGTAGCTGGGAGTGCGGCCGGTGCTGGTCGGCCGAAGGAACTCGCTGATGTCGGAGTTCCGGTCACTACACCTCCTTCACGGACTCGGCGCTGTTGCCGGGCGGTGCTGCGAAGCCCGTGGTGCTCGGGGTTCAGGTGGCCCCGAGTGGCACGCGAGGGATGGGTAACCCCGCGGCGGTGAAACACTTTTGACGCGTTCCCGTGGGGGGCCTGGCCACGGGACGCTGCGGCGGACATGCACAAGCAAGCAGGCAGGCAAAGCACTGCGCTCACAAGGGCATCCTCATGCTCGTGTCATGTGACAAAGCGTTTCAGGATCCTTGCCACTCTGAAACAAGGGAACAAAAGTATGTACAGAAACACATCAGGATATGTACACATGGGGTTAAGACTGGACTGGGTTAAGGGCATCACAGGACAATAGACACTCAGTCCCAACTCATATCCTGATCCCAGGTCGGACCCTCTCAGTGGCTGGCGGGGGCGGGGGCTCAAAGAGAACCCATGCCCTACTCAGTCCGGACCCTGAAACCCTACCAATAGGGGAGGGTGTCCCGCCCAGCCACAGGCAAGTTCCTGGGAACCAAGGAGCTCCAAGGCCAACCGACTGTGGCTCCCTATGCTCCCTCAACAGCAGTTCTCAACTCCCCTCTGAGCCAGAGATGAGGCCCCGCCATTATCCCCTAGGAGTTGGTAGCTGAAACTGGGATGTTTCAGCCCAAACTGATATTAGCTCCAAAAACTCCAAAAATGACCCCTCGTCCTGACCCGCCAGAGGTAGAGACGAGGCAACTGACCCTATGCCTTTCAGGTATAAACTCCCTGGAGCCCTCACCCAACCCGAGTCCCTCTGACGTCCCGGCATCAGGGCACCAGGGGTTGGTCAAGTGGGGTCATGATGCTAAAATCACCAAAATTGGCGTCATTCCCACGCGTGGCTCGCCCGGCCAGGGCAAGGCCAATGGCTCACAGGATAGGAGGCAGGACCTAGGACCTATATCTGAGTGCACAACCTGGATTTAGGTCCGGACCTCATACGGGCATAGACATATGGGGCCAGCAATTGAAGTAAGAAAAAGTGCTTTTCCATTGCTTTAGGACATACTCTAGTTGTATTAGAGATGCACTGAGCAACCATGCATTTTTATCTTAGTATTGGTCCAGCCAAAAGTGGTGAGAACACATTTTGACCTATGGAACCAAACACCCAATCAGGATATGGAGTGGACCCCTTAATCCCCTTTCAATCAGAAGTAAAACATCTTTGCCTGAGTTGACTGAGCACTGACATACCTAAGGTAGAGCCTATGAATTTATCTATGTTTTTCCATGAATACTTATCTGCCCTAGTGGTATGCACCATAGGGGGTTAGGCACCTCTTTTTGAGAGGTCCTGGGCTCAATTCCTGGTCAGCCTAACTAAGTAGGAAGATCCCATGTGAGTAGGAAGATCCCATGTGACATGGCAGTGACCTCATCGCCACATACCATGCCACCTCAGCACATATGGGACCCAAAACAAAGAGTGCACATCTCCTAAGATGGCACTATGGAGAGAGAGTGATCCTGAGGCAGTTTTCTAACTCTTTTCCCAAAACATTTCAGCTATCTCTGTGGATATGCATTCATTTGTATCCTGAGTTGCAGTTTCTGTGAATATCTAATCATCTTTCACTGTTTACACTGCAGCCCTTCATGCTTTGATCCTGAATTACCTTCTCTTTGCATACTGTTGGCTTGGGCTATCCTGGATTGAGTTGGCTTTACTGCATTTCAACAAACAAAAGCTTTTCATCATCCAAAACCAGCAGCAGGACACCCTACAGCAACAACAAGCAGCAGGAGAAGCAAAAACACAGTGCTGAAAACACTATAAACTTTTCTGGTAGCAAGAGGCAGCCTGTCTCTGTGCACCAGCAGCGACCCCGCGCCGTACAACCAGTGCTCCGAGCAGGCAAACATAAGCAGAAGGGTGGATTAAGATGGATCCAGGAAGAGTGGACGCCGAGGTGAACACAGCGCCAGCGCCAGAGACACCGGCAAGGCCGGCGCCTGACGCTGTACCTTCGGTGGAGCCCTTACATGGGCCAATGGATACGGCGGAGGACTCCTTGGATGGCCTCCAGACGGCCTTTGGGGCCCTGTCGGTGAAGGAAATGGTCTCTCAGCCTCAGCCTGTGAAGAGGAAGAGAGGAAACGAGAGCGAGAAGGATGCTGGAGAAGGAGCAGACGAAGGAGAGGAGCAAGGGCAAGACTTGACGGATGTCCCTACCTTCCAAGGCGCACCAAGCGCTTCTGGACTCCATGCATCACCCTCTCCCATAACCACCACACTCCCAGCCGCCGCTACATCCACTTCCACAACCAACCAGCCTATGGCAGAGGGCACAGGCTTTACTGGCATGCCTCACTACCCCGCCTATGGCATGGGCCCACCTACCACTGCGCTCCTTGAGGCAACTACTGCCAGTGAGCCGGTGGCTTCCAGCTCTGCGCCGCGTTGGTATGCGGCTGACCATCCCCATCCACTCCACGCCACGGGAACCTACATGGAAGTTCCTGGGTATGCTCCTGGGTGTACACCTGGGTATGCACCCCTGAGTGGGTTGAGGAGAGGACCAGAGTCTCTGGGAGGCAGGAGTAGAGGATCGGGAAGATCCTCCAACAGGTCCCTGACGCGGTCGGAGATCAACGAGGTGCTCCAAGGAGCCACTTCGAAAATCGTGAGCGACCTCACGCAAGAGATCAGGCAGAAACTGCAGCCCCTGATGATCCCGTCCCATGCGTCACCTACGACAGTGGGGATGTCACCCCACCGAGTACAGGCTAACCACCTGGCGGCAGGGTTGACGAATACCCTGGGGAGCCTGAGGAGCCGACCGATGCCGACTCCTGCAGCAGTACCAAGAAGCCCATTCGTCCCGAGGACAGCCCAGCCGCCCTACAGTCACGTGACGAACTCGACGAGGGCCGAGCTGGACCGGCTGGGGCTGACAGCCCTAAGGGCTATGGTGGACGTGGAGCCTTATGGCTCCAGTGATCTAGGCGGAGACCCCTCCGATGATGGGCCGCCTTCGATGACTTCTCCTTCGCCATCGGATGACGAAGACCCTGAGGACCCCGAGGACTCCAAGGGTAAGAAGAAGAAGAAGAAGAAGAAGAAGACCCGACGCCCTGAAGGACGCCGAGCTCAGGAGGCGAAGGCTATTGCCACCTCCAAGATAGTGGTGAACCTGCCTGAATTCACAGGCAAGGACCTCAGCGAGTTCGCTGAGAACTTTGGCCGGTTCCTACGACTGACCGGCCAAACCCACGCGAGTGGGCGAGTGAAGTGCGACCTGCTCCTGCAGTGCTGCAAGACGAAGTACCTTGAGAAGCAGGTCAGGCAGATCGTCACCAACTCCGCCACCTTTGCCGACGTGTTGGTTGCCCTGGAGAGGCAGTACCCAACCTACGAGACCGACCTCTCCATCAGGGCCGAGATCCAGAACCTGCCCGTCCTGCCCAACAACCCCAAACCCGGCAGGGTCTCCGAGCTGTTGGCGGACCTGGACCACTGGGCTGGACGACTGACGCCCGGTTCCTACAGCAGCGACGACCTGCTGTTTTGGTTGTGCTCCAAGCTCCCCCGTGAGCTATGGGACGAGTGCCGTCTGACGGCTGAGCGCAAGGCTAGATCCCTCCGCTACGAGGATCTATGCGTGCTGCTCCTGGAGATGGCGCTGGAGAAGGAGAGCGACCAACACCTGAACCACTACCGTCCTGGTGGTGGAGGTTCTGGAGGCAAAGGGTACCAAGGGTCCCGACCTGGGCAGGGGACTACCCCCAAACACGCCCACGCCCGCCTAATGGAGAACGTGAAGGAGCTATTCTGGTGTGATGCCAGAGATGAACAGGGCCACCTGCAGCATGCCTCCGACTGCGAGCAGCGAGACTGCTTTGTTGTCCAGGGGAAGCAGCAGGAAAAGATCACCGGCGCCAAGGTGAAGATGCCGGATCATTACCGCTGCACCATCACGTGTGCATTCTGCGGTAAGCGGAAGCACTATGAGGACGAGTGCTACCATAAGCAACGCCTATCGGCGAAGCTTAAGGGGGAAGATCCTGGCAAAAGCTCAGGCAAAGGTGGAGGCAAGGCCAAAGGCAACGACTCCGGCAAGGGCAAGTCGAAAGGACGTGGTCAAGGTGGTCAAGACAAGGGTCAAGGCGGACGAGGAGGAGGCGCTAATCGCCAGAACGACAACAAGAACAAGGACAAGAACGGAGGTAACCCCAACCCTCATCCAGGGGGGAACTCCGAGCCCTCTGGAGGGCAGTCTGGACCTACCACACGCTCACAGACGCAGGCCCAGCAAGAACAAGGAGCCAAGCGTGAGCATGAAGGTGGTGACGACGGCAACGCCAAGAAGAGAAGCCGTTTCATGAGGATGGCCCGCAAATTGCGGAACAAGGGGTTCGAGGTGACCTGTCCCGCGGAGTTCTGACGGGGACGCTCTGGTGGCACCCAAGACCTGGTGTTTTGGGTACGTATCCGACTAGGGGGACGTGAATACCTGGGGGTACTGGATACTGGAGCCACAATATCGATAGTGGCCAAGAAAATTTTACCTTGTGGGAGCCTGAAGAACACCATGACCACCGCCGCTATACGGATGGGGGATGGACATGTGGTGCACAGCTGCGGGGACTGCGAAGTGGAGGTACCTATGGGCTCCAGGACTATCGCCCATCGGTTCTATGTGATGGACACTGATGCCTTCGACTTTGTACTGGGTACTGACTTCTTCGTGCAGCACTCCCAGATACAATCCCTGACGCTGCAAGCGCCCTACCTCCTGTACGTGGACCACGGCAGTGGCAGAGAGTCTGTGCCACTGGAGCAGTCGGAACATACCTCGAGTTACCTGAGACTATCGAAGGAGGAGCCCTCGAACATGATGGCGGCCTCCAAAACTGAGGACTATCAACTATTGGGGGAAGTCCTAGACCAAGGTCTGAAGGAGTTGGGTTACTCTCGAGAAGACCTAAGTGTGGAACTGTTCGCCAGCGACAAGCAGCATGTACTGGACCTATACTGCAGCAAGGGGAAGAACTGCAGCTACAAATTTTACTGGCCCTCTTTCGGGATGGCCTACGGGAACCCCAGATTCAGTGAACTGGGGAAGGTGCTGACCAAGGTGGCCTTGGAACGTTCCCGTATGGTCCTGTGTTCCCCCAATTGGGGAGCCCATGGGGGCAACGAGTACTGGCGAACCCTCCTTGACAAGCTGACTATCAGCTCTGTGCGGTTACCTGATGAGGCCATCTACGTGCCTCTGGGACGCAAGACGCCTATTGGGAAGCCCGGATGGGGGAGTATGCTCAGCGTGGTGGACGGAAGTCTTACCACCATCCCCTGGGAAGACCTGGACCCTACTCTGGTCCAGGCTATACAACGAGAAAGCGATGGACTCGCCTTGGGTGACTTGAAGGATCGTCTACGACCTCAAGATGCTGTTGAAACTACACCCGGAGGAGATGAGTACGTCGTGACTGACACCAACGCCCCCAACTCTCCCTGTCATGTACCTGTTCCTGATGGAGTCTCTGAGTGTGGACTATCTGAGCTACCTAGCTCTATCCACTCAGACGACGAAACTGAGCACGACGCCTTCCTCGTGCAGACTGCGGTGGAAGAAGTGGAGAACGCCGAGTACGTCGCCCCACTAAAACCCCTACTCTCCATGAGGGTGGAGGACCCCGTGGATGAAGAGCTGGACCCTCGATCCAGGCTCAGGGAGTATGTGGATTCCAAGAGGAAGTTGGTGGCGAAAAAGCTATGCTACGCGAAGCCTACCCGCAGCTCGTGGCCACTGAAGCAAGGACGTATGGGAGACCTATCCCAACTGAAGGAGGACCTCGAACAGAAGATCACCACCTGGCAAAGGGAGGTAGATCTCAAGCTCATGAAGAGCGTATGGGGTGCCCATGTGAGGACCCCAGATGAGGACGACCTCTCGGAGGAATGTGTATGTGAACCCCCTAAAGCGTGCCTATGTTGCCATCGTCCACCGGAGATGGTTGAGCAAGACCTTCTGTATGCCTACCAAGGGCTGAAGGATGCTACCGCGGGCGAAGAGTCGGTGGAGGACCACCTCCCGACGTCTATTCAAGGGGCTAGCAACTTACACTCCGACGAGGACATGGAGGACAAGATCAAGGTACTGGACCCGCGGGTGCAAAAGCTGATAAGGACCTATCTGGAGGTGTTCGGAGAACTACCCCCTCCAGCCTCATGCGACAAGCTGGTACAGATGGACCTCAAGCTGAAACCCGAGTTCGTGGGTCACAAGATCCGGAGGAGACCCTATCCAGCTCCTAAAGAGCAGGCCGACGAGATTGAGCGACAGATACAAGAATGTATCGACGCTGGCCTAGTCCTGGAGTACAAGGATGGGGACTACCCCCTACACTGCAGCCCCTGTTTCCTGGTGGCTAAACCTGGGTCTACAGCCAAACGGCTGGTAGTGGACTATGGAGAGCTGAACAAGAAGACGCTGAACCACTCAGGGTCCATTCCCAATATGGAGTCTACCCTGGAGAAGATAGCCTCCTGTCGCTACAAGACCAAGATGGACAAGCGAAGTGGATTCTGGCAAGTGGACCTGACGCCCAACGCGCAGGAACTACTGGCCTTCATCACCCCTCAGGGGAGGGTATTCAAGTGGAAGGTCATGCCATTCGGCGTGGCTAACGCCCCCGCTCTGTTCCAAGAGGTGATGAACAAGATCTTGTCCATCCTACGACGGAGACCTAAGGTGCAGGAGCTCATATCCCGTGGGGCCCAGATGGAGGCTCACATCGACGATGTATGCCTCGGGACCAATACCCAGGAGGATCACCTAATCCTCTTGGGTGAGTTCTTTGCGGTCTGCCAGGAGAACCACACACGACTCAAGCTGGAGAAGTGTGAGTTCATGCAGGAGACCATGCAGTACCTGGGGTTTGACGTTGGCTATGGGTGGTGGACCCCAGCGGCCTCTAAGGCCAAACCCCTGATGGATGCCAAGGTACGACACGAAGACCCCAAGAAAGGACTTCATGATGTACGCAGTTTCATTGGGGCGTGCAACTTCTATCGCCGCCACATCAAAAACTTCACCTACACCAGCGCGGTACTGACTGACTTGATCAAGAAGAATACTACTTGGCGCTGGGGCCCACAAGAGCAACAAGCGTTTGACGAGCTCAAAGACAAGGTAGCCAACGCTAAGTGCTTGGGCGTGCCTAGGGCACAAGGGGAGATTATCCTGGTGACCGACGCCAGCAATGTGGGCGGTGGTGGAACGTTGTTCCAGTGGCAAGCACTAGAGAAGGAGGAGTTCGACTCGGCCATTTCCCAATGGGGGACGGAAGGTCTCAACCGAGATGGAACCCTCAAGCACAGCTACCCTGACGACAAGTGGGTCCTAGTACCTCTGGGCCACTGGAACTGGAAGTGGAACCAGGCCAGGGGGAACTACTCCACCTATGAGCAGGAACTGCTCGCGGGTATGCTGGTGCTATCCTCACAAGCACGACTGTTGGGGAGTAACCCTGTGGTCTGGCTATGCGACCAAGAACCGGTCCGCAGTTTCCAGAAGGGCCCCCTACCTGAGAAGGCCAAGCTACGTCGCTGGTGGACCTACCTCAGTCAACTACGGCTGACGGTACACCATATCCAGGGAGTGAAGAACGAGTGTGCCGACTACATCAGCCGCAACAACTTCGACGCCCTGATTGGTGCCCGGTCTGAAGCGCTGGCTAAGGAAGCGTTCAGCCGTATGGACGTACACCTGGACCTGAACATGACCATGATACGCCCGCTGGATGGACTCCAACAATCGGAGTACCTACAGGAGTTTGGGGATATCTACCGGCGCCTGGAGAAACGCCTTGAACCCCTCCTGGTCAACCAAGACCAGTGGAAGCGGGACAAGAGCTACCTCTGGCACGAGGACCGCATCGTGGTGCCTAGTGACCGAGTCCCAGCGCTGCTGAAGTGGACCCATGAGTCCAGTGGTCATGTGGGTGCTGACCGTACCCTGAGGCTGTTCAAGCAGTGGTTCCACACTACGTGGACTGACGACCAGCTGCGGAAGACGCTCCTGCCTATCGTGGACAAGTGCCCGTGCAGGTCCTGTAAACCAGGGGATATCAGGGACAGAGGTCTCTACTCGACCTCGCCCATCCCTCACTGTGCTAACAGTGTTCTATACGTGGACTACACGGAGATGCCGAAGTTCGGGGGCTATGACTTCGCCCTCGTGGTAACCTGTGGGTTGACCAGGTTTACCAGGGTGTTCCCATGTACCAAGCACATTACCGGAGAGGAGACTATCAAGATACTCCTGGAGGAGTGGTTTTGTGTCTATGGGGCGCCCAAGGAGATCAACTCCGATGAGGACGTACGAGTACGCTCAGATACTGGCTGGTACAAGAGGGTCCTGAGGTCCCTCAATGTCCAGGTGTCTACGGGGATTCCCTACTCTCACACGAGCAACCCCCTATGTGAGCGACAGATTCGTGTCCTGAAGGAGAACGTCAGGATATGGTGCAAAACTGAACGCACCAGAGACTGGGTGAGACTACTCCCCGTCATATCCTTGATGATGAACTCCCAAGAGAGTTCAGCTACTGGCTACTCGCCACATGAGCTATTCATGGGGCGCCCGGCGTGGTTCCTACATGCCCCCTATCCAGAGGACACCCATTCTTCTGTGGGTGAATGGGTCCAAGAGCAACAAGCGAAGGTGGACAAGGCCAAGGCTATGCTCAACAGAGTGAGGGAGCGTCAGTGGAACAAGAAGAACAAGCACCGTGTACCGGCCACCTACCAAGAAGGGGACTGGGTGCTGGTGCACCACAGTCGACTACCCGCCTGGCCACGCTCTACCAGCGATGACCCATACTTCGGGCCGTACAAGATCCTATCTGTGGATGGACACCGTATCACCGTGCGGTGTTCTCCCCGTTCAGGGGGGACCCTGGTGTGCGCCGCTCAACACCTGAAGCGCTACCATGATCCTGAAGACCTCTGTGGGGAGGAGTGGGAGCTGAACGACGAGGAAATCGCCGCTCTGGACCTACAAGGGGCTGCCAGCCCTATGGAAGTTGAAAGTGAACTCCCCGACATGAACGCCGAGGAGATGGCTAAGGAGGGCTTCTACCTGGTGAAGTCTGTCCTACGCCACCGCTATCGCCAGGGTTGGTGCTTCCTCACCCTCTGGGAAGGGTTTGGAGTCGAAGAGGCCACCTGGGAGCCCTTCTCTGCATTTGTTCTACCTGAGGGACGCCTAAACTCAGTTCTGGTTGACTACTTGTCCCAGAACAACCTTGGTGAGTTGTTGAGGCTCGCTGAGACGCTTGCCTCCAAGAATAAAGCTAGGGACTGAACCTTACCCTTACCTGCCAAAGCGTATGTGTGAGTGTGCTAGTCCTAAGGTCCTGAGAGCAAGCCGCAGAAGTGGTGTCCTAATTATACCCAAGTCTGCGCCCTTGCTAAACCTGGAGGGTTGGCTTATTGATGCCACGGGGTACGCCCCGGGTCTCCCCTCCCCTATGCGCCCAATTTCTGTGCTGGCGCAAAACCTTGGGGGAATACCCAGAGTGTTAATCCAGGTATTGTTTTCCCTACCTACCTGTCTACTAAAGAGAGGGGTGGCCAAAAGCTATGAAGGCATGCAAAACGCCTGTTTGCTATGTGGCCAAAAACACTAACCTAACCCACTGTCACAGCCCACCAACCCAGCTAAAATTGCAGGAAAAGGGTGGGACAGTGACACGCCCCCTACAGGTCCTACACACCCTACAGTGGCACCATCCTGGTGGGCGAGCGCTGGGCAACTGGCTCTAGCCCCCACGCAGGACTACCACTCCTACACGCACACTCTACTTGGCGTTGCGCAGAGGAAGTTCTCGAGGGTCCTAGCGACCCACCTGTGAAATGACAAGAGAACACAGCGCTACTAAGCAACTGTGGCCTCACAGGGGACGCCACAACGCGTTTCCCCTGCAAGGGCTTGGAGGGAAGGAGTGCTCTCGTGTGCAAGGCGCAGATGTCGATGAAGTCGGACTCCCTGCTCTGCCACAGGCGGAGCGGAGTTATTTGTTTGTGTGATCTGCGCCCCTGTTTAGCAGGGCATAAAAAAAAATGCTGCTGCACCACTCACCCTACCTGCCCACCTGTAAAACAAAGGCAAATGAAAGGGCGTTTGCGGCGGAGGAACCAAGGCACACTCCAGGTATTATACCCTTCTCAGTGTGCCCTATAATACGCTGTGCGCAAACACGCTGCATGGAGCAGCTACCCTTATCAAGCAAGCAAGCGTTAAGGGACTCCTCAGGTTCTCTTAAAGAACGTACCGAGGAGCCCCTGGGTAGCCTAAACAAGGTTTACCGTGCGCACTTCGCGTGGCCTACCCTTTAATGCGTGTGTGCATGCACAACTATGCACAATCACGTGGGGCAAACCTGCCCATCTCCACCACAATCTTGACTCCACCAGGGGGTGGCCCCGCCTGGGCGTACCTACCTTACCTACCGCTGGGAAGTGAAGCAAGAAGAGAAAACGAAAGGGGCGCACGCGAAGAACGTTGCTATGCACTTGTGTGTATGACTAATCACCCTGATCTGACCGCTAATCATCTGCAATCTTTCTAATCAATCCCTCTACCGCGTCCTATCGTGGTTATCGTTGTTAACGCTGCTACACGACTCGTTCACGGAGACACGAGACGAGCAATGTGTATGCGGCATGCAAGACGAGCATACCTGTAGTTTATACCTGATTCATTGAAGTCTTTTCAATTGATTTTCGAATTCTTGAATTTTTGAAGCTTCTATTAGTGTGGGTGGAATCTGTATGTTTGTTTATTAATGTGTGTCTCGTCATTTTCAAGACTACGTGATACATACGTTTATAATTCCATTATTTTTCCATTTTCCGGCGCTTCGCTAGGAGCCGCTCCTGCGCGCCGCCATTTTGTACGTATGAATTTCTGGATTTAAAAAATCCAGAGATGACTATAATTTCTATAAAAATGTGCTGAAGTGCACAATTGGATTCTACTCAGGTGTGTCGTTTCAGAAAAATTCTGCGCCGTCATTTGACGGATTTTGGTGGCGTCGCTTCGTTTTTGCGTGGATTCGTCCATAATTCTCCCATTCCTGCCTCTGCAGATACCCACGCGCAGCCTCGCTGAGTAGGCCGTGTTCGGGCCGAAACGCAGGTGCCTGGAGAGACTGAGCAGAACCCAAGACCCCACCAAGGGGCAAATTAATTTCTTTTCGACTCCCTACGCCCTAAGACAGGTCACAGGTCGCCAGCAGGTTTACGAGAACCCATGCGAGTGTGTATAATGTGTCTTGCGTTTGGGTTGTGTCGACGCTGCGTCTTGGAGGAAGGGATGCATATGCACATGTTTGGCATGCACCCAATCTAACCCAACCAAGCCACAGGAGCCCCGGCAGCGCCAAGAGCGCTGAGTCTTCTGTAGGAAACTGTACAATCAGAGCAGCAAAAGGACGCCAGCCATGGTGAGCGCCCATTTTTCAGTGTGAGGGAGACTGTAGGTATTTTAAAGTAGATGTGGAAACCAAGGAAAGACCAAGAAAAATTCCCTTTTTCCTAAAATGCGACAGTGGTGGCCACCACAGCACAAGGGGGGAGTAAGAAAAAGTGCTTTTCCATTGCTTTAGGACATACTCTAGTTGTATTAGAGATGCACTGAGCAACCATGCATTTTTATCTTAGTATTGGTCCAGCCAAAAGTGGTGAGAACACATTTTGACCCATGGAACCAAACACCCAATCAGGATATGGAGTGGACCCCTTAATCCCCTTTCAATCAGAAGTAAAACATCTTTGCCTGAGTTGACTGAGCACTGACATACCTAAGGTAGAGCCTATGAATTTATCTATGTTTTTCCATGAATACTTATCTGCCCTAGTGGTATGCACCATAGGGGGTTAGGCACCTCTTTTTGAGAGGTCCTGGGTTCAATTCCTGGTCAGCCTAACTAAGTAGGAAGATCCCATGTGAGTAGGAAGATCCCATGTGACATGGCAGTGACCTCATCGCCACATACCATGCCACCTCAGCACATATGGGACCCAAAACAAAGAGTGCACATCTCCTAAGATGGCACTATGGAGAGAGAGTGATCCCGAGGCAGTTTTCTAACTCTTTTCCCAAAACATTTCAGCTATCTCTGTGGATATGCATTCATTTGTATCCTGAGTTGCAGTTTCTGTGAATATCTAATCATCTTTCACTGTTTACACTGCAGCCCTTCATGCTTTGATCCTGAATTACCTTCTCTTTGCATACTGCTGGCTTGGGCTATCCTGGATTGAGTTGGCTTTACTGTATTTCAACAAACAAAAGCTTTTCATCATCCTGACGCGTTCCCGTGGGGGGCCGGCCACGGGACGCTGCGGTGGACACACGCAAGTGAGCAGGCAGGCAAAGCACTACGCTCACAAGGGCATCAATGCGTTGTCATGTGACAAAGCGTTTCAGAATCCTTGCCACTCTGCAAAGAGGGAACGAAAGTATGTACAGCAACACATCAGGATATGTACACATGGGGTTAAGACTGGACTGGGGTAAGGGCATCACAGGACCATAGACACTCAGTCCCAACTCATATCCCAATCCCAGGTCCGACCCTCTCAGTGGCTGATGGGGGCGGGGGCTCAAACACAACCCATGCCCTGCTCAGTCCGGACCCTGAAACCCTGCCAATGGGAGAGGTGTCCCGCCCAGCCACAGGCGAGTTCCTGGGAACCAAGGTGCTCCGAGGCCAACCGACAGTGGCTTCCTATGCTCCCTTAACGGCAGGTCCCAACTCCTCTCTGAGCAAGAGATATGGCCCCGCCATTATCACCCAGGAGTTGGTAGCTGAAAATGGGCTGTTTCAGCCCAAACTGAAATTAGCTTCAAAAACTCCAAAATTGACCCCTCGTCCGGACCCGCCAGAGGTAGGGACGAGGCAACTGACCCTATGCCCTTCGAGTACGAACTCCCTGGAGCCCTCACTCAACCTGGTTCCCTCTGAGGTCCCGGCATCAGGGCAACACGGATGAGTCAAGTGGGGTCATGATGCCAAAATCACCAAAATTGGCGTCGTTCCCACGCGTGGCTCGCCCGGCCAAGGTAAGGCCAATGGCTCACAGGGTAGGAGGCAGGACCTAGGACTTATATCTGAGTGTACAACTTGGATTTGGGTCCGGGCTCCCTATGGGCTTAGAGAAATGGGGCCGCCAATTGACCACACGGAAGGGGGAAATTGGGGTCCCAAAATTGGGTCATTTTGGCTGCTTGAAATGAGCCAAAAGTCAGTGTGCTCCCAATAGTATATCTCCACGCCGGCTTGGAGATCGGATCCGCCATTCCATACGTGATCCACCGGGAGTCCAACGGAGACTCCCATGCCCTTGGCTCCCAAGGATCTCCATGCCACTCGGCGTGGTGACGATCCCAATTGGGTCCACAAATGCAAAAATGGCAAAATTGCCCATACTTAATTTGGCCTAGCGCCTTAACGAAGGCAGCTCCGCTTCGCCCACGTGGCGTGTGGACCATGGGGACCATTACCCATAACACCCATGTCATATATGGTCCATTGGTCCATGCGTCCGGCGTGCACGAGGGTTAGAACATAGTGCACGGCGGGCAGCAAAAGTGGAAAAATGCTCAAAATGGCCAAAATTGCGCACACTCATGGTTAGGGCAAATGGGGCACATGCCCGACTCGGACCGGAGTGTGCCATGGGATTGGTATCAAGTCATATATGTCCAACATATCTTTGGGGCGTCGCCCAACTCCTCCGGTATTGGGAATGGCAGGATCGCCAAGTGAGCCCATGATTTGGGATAGTCCCAAATCGCCAACATGGCGGCCACGGTATGCCAAGCCTAAGAGGAGTTATTCGCCGGGTCCAAGATATGTTGGCTACCAAAGTATGTACCCTCATAACACACTTGGGTCATGATGTCAATTGAGCGCAACGCTGAGATACAAGTTCGCCACTTGACATCATGACGGGCCAAAAACGGCAAAATTGGCACAAAGACAAACCAAAGTGCCTTGAAAGGCGCACAATTATATTATAATATCTTTGGCTTGGATCGTGCAATCAACTAATCCTTCTAAACACAATGACTTGACACCAATGACCTCCGATCCCACATATGTGCTCCACTTGGGGCGCCTTGAAAGGTTACGAGCGCTGCTTCCCAAGTGGGCACATGAAAATATGGAAAAAAGTAAAATACACACCTTGCTCCCAACGCATCGCTTCGGGATCACCACACAAGCTTCCCTTCACGAAGGTTAGGCTTGCAATTGACCGTAGGGAGTATGGAGAAGGGGCTTGCACAATATGAGGTCCATTGGCGGGCTTGTCTTGGAGTAATGGACCCGCCAAATGGGCACGCAACACAACACATGGCACATACCAAATATTGCCCAAAAATGTAGCTCCCACCACGATATGTCATGCCCCTCCAAGGGCATATCTTTGTGTCAATCGCTCATAGGAACTCAAGGAGAGTTCCTATGCAACACCAACACTTGCGCGCTACACTCGAAAGTTATCCTAACGCACGCAACATCATGGTCAATGAGTTGTAACGCAAACTCTACCCTCTTGACCATGATCCATTACACTAGCGCGCACGTGTGGAGACGCAAGGCATAGAATGCTTCCTAAATTACGTCGGGAGTATTGTGAATACATCCCACGTTTCCTTATCGTCAATACTCGCAAGCAACACGAGATATGACCTTCACAAGTGGCCTCACGAATCAACTTTGTTTTGCCCATATCTTTAAGACAAATGGAGGGCAGGATAAAAGGGAAGTTGATTCGTGCATACGGAAGCACGTAGGTCCACTCGTGAGAGGTCAAATCAAGTGCGGGGATGTCGAAGTCGAAAATCCGATTTCGACATCCTGAAAAATTCGGATTAAGGTTGCGAGTATTAATTATGAAAATTGCGGAAGCATCCATGCAGTTCCTGGCGACTTTGGAGCCTTCGTCGCGGATAGCGTTAAAATTTCCATTATAAACAGTTAAACTGGCGGTTACGGTAAAGTCGCGAACCAACCGCCAGCAGTCAAAACAGTGAGTATCAGAACGGAAGCGTAAAAATTGACGGAAACATTATGAAAATAAAACCCTGTTGATTCCTGATATTCTGATACACAAATCTCCGCTGGCGGTGCATCGGTTGCCGATGCGGGGCTTCACGGCACGGAACACGCCGTGCATGGGGTTAGTGGACCGGAGACCGGTTGTATGCCGTAACCTGGCCATGGGGTTCTGGGTACCGCTTCACCCCCCTCCTTAGAGCAAACCCTGGGGGGGCTCGATAACACCCACGCATGGCAGCGGGTACCCAGGACCACTTCCTGAAGGGGGGGGGGTGTCACATCCTCACCTCAGTATGTCACAGTAAGATAGGTATCCCACAGTGGGATAGGTATGCTGCTGTAACAGCTCGTAGCACATGTATAGTATCAAGTATCAAGTCCCGGGTCCTGGCGGCGATTGTTCGGCATCCAAAGGACCCGTTAACCCATACCAGGCGCACCGGGTACCGGCTGCTACGGTCACCACCACAGTGGCAGTGGCATACACGGCCAACATAGGCGTCACACGACGGCCGAGGTGGCCCCACAAGTCGAGAGCGACCACAAAGATCCATCAGGCTACCCCAAGCTTCCCAAGGCCCGCCGACTGGGGAGAGTCCCCACGGGTCCTTCCTCGGGCGCACCATGTCCATATCCATACGACGCGAGTCCAGAGTGCCATAGTCGAACTCCTTACGAACCCCAAATCGTAAGGGAACTCCTCCTGAAGGGATCGGGCATCAAGGCCGTCTTTTCCCTCGCCCTACTACCACGAAGCGTGGCCATACATGAGGGAGTCCTCATGCAGTGTGGGCGGAGGCGTCGACTCCTCAAACCACCAGTTTCCCAGGCAGACTGACCGAGGTCAGGAGCACCGGAGGCCGCCATCCGAATGCAAGTGCGCCTGCAAATCGGTAGGCTCACACTGGGACTGACAGTGGCGGACCGCTGGGAGTGTAGTCAGGCAACTGGGCTTCCCGCCTGGCGCCATCAGGATCTCCACACATCACAGCGAATAGGGCAACACGGTATCACGGGCACTCAAACAGTAGAATCTGTAATCAAGTACTGGTCCAGGCTGGACCAGGCTGTAAGGATATGTACACGGCGACTCAAGGCGCCTCGGTATCCCGATTCGTGGTGAAAAACAGTCCATCCCTCAGCGATGGGCTGATGACACTGAACATACAGATGCACATATCCTGGAGGGCAGAAAAACAAGCAACAATTTGGGTAAATAGGCGTGTAAACACACTCAGAACAGAGTGCCAAACCACGCCACGGTCAGGATAAGGCAAATGCAGGAGGATGGACAGGATAACGCCTGAGTTCAGGCATATATAGTCTCGAGACACACGTCGACTGGTCTGGATTCCGCAAATGCCATGGAACCAGACCACACACCAAAAAATCGCAATGCCGATGACAGCGGCATCCGTTGCGCAACGTCGTATGGGCTTCAAGGCCCCAAGAGCTCAAAAACATGAAGGTCAGTCGCCCACCTGGTTTCCCAAGGATTCAGCAGGGGGGGGAGTGACGAGTAGAAGAAGAGAGGGGCCATCCTCCTCTGGATACAGCAGGGGGGGGTATATGGCCACTCTGTCACCGAAAGATGGAACAGAGCAAGCAAGTAAGGGACGATTCGTCGGCCTCACAAGCGCTCACAACACATCAGGGGAGAGCTCAGGGCGCTGATCAGGCACCCCTGGCTGCAATCGCCCGGGTGAGTGCTGCCAAGTCCGAGACATGGATCTTGGTCTTGTGCTTGCGGATGTACTCCATGAAGGGAGTATTGACCCGCGGCACGAATGAGGAGACGGGTTCCCAGGTGTCGTGGGACGGCCCATAGCCTCGCCAACGAACCTTGAACTCCAGACCTCCGGGTGCCGAGGCCTTCGGACGCTGAGCCAGGATCTTCTCGACAGTATAGTCGTCCTGCTCAGCATAGTCGTCGTCCGAGTCGGCCTCATGTCTGGCATAGTCCAGGGACACATGTCGGCCACGGAGGTCGGGTTCTCGCGCACGGAGTTGACTCTCGTGGCGCTCCCGGAACTGTCCGTGACCCACCTTGATGCGGTAGGTGTCCTCACCAATCCTGCGGACCACCTCGCCGGGTGTGAACCAGGTCTTGGTGCGGTGGGTGCCCATGGGGCGGGGTCTGATCACCCACACTGGGTCTCCCACCCTGAACTTCTGCGCTGTCGAGCTCGGGGCGGACTTCTGACGCTCAGCATGCTCCTTCTCAAGCTGCTGGCGGATGTCCTGCGCCGTTTGCTCTTGCCGCGCGAAGAACTCCTTGGCATCCATAGCCATGCCATCACCAGACAAGGGAAGTCCCCTACCCAGGGGGTCCCTGCCAAACAGAATCTGGTGAGGGGACAAACCGCCCGGAGTGGGGGTGTCATGATGGGCCTTCAGAGCAGGCCACATCTCCTCGAACCAGTTCCGCCGTGGATTGGTGATGTGGATCTTGCGCAGCTTCTCGAACAGCTGCCGTCCAGCCACTTCAGCACGGCCGTTAGACCGGCTGAGATAGGCAACGCTCTTGGCATGTCGTATTCCCATGAGGGAACACATAGCCTTGAACCAGCCACCAGTAAACTGGGGCCCTCGGTCACTGCAAATGGTGCGGGGGATGTCAAAGACGGTCAGCCAATGACGAATCATCATGACTGCCACTTCCTTGGCAAGCAACCCCTTTTTGCGTGCCGGAACGGCTACAACGTAGCCGCTGTGGCGGTCCACACAGAGAACCACACAGTCAAAGGTCTCTTTGCCAATGTGCACTTCGGGCATGGAGAAGACGTCCATGGCCACGCTCTCCATGGGCTGGTCAGGAACCGGGGTCCATTGGGGTTCCCCCTTGACGTTCCGGTTGTCGGGATTGCAGGCCTGACAGACCGAGCAACCCTTCCTGACCTTCTTGATGGCGGTGTAGAGAACGATATGGTCGAGCTCGAACCGACGCTGCATGTCAAGAGCTTGCTTCTTGACCCCTGGGTGCAGCATGGGGTGGTGCCAAGCTTCACACAGCTCGAGCACCCGGGACTCTGGGACTAGCAGCTTACCATTCCGGTAGAGCTTGCCATCTTCCTCAGTCAGCCCCTTTGGCCACTTCTGCCCGTCATCAGGGTCGGTCACAGCCCTATACTCGGCCGCAAAGGCCTCAGACTTGGCGTAATCGTCGGTCCAGTCGTCCTGGAGGCAAGACTCTGGGAAGAGGTGCTTGTCGGACTCCACTCCCACAGGGGGTGCCGGACCGGGCCTTCCGCCCGCGGCACCCACAGGGGCGAGCACACTGACCGTTCTGCTCACCCTCGAAGCGAGGGGGGCATCTGCGGCCATGACGACAAAGCATTTGGCACCCTCCTCCTCCATCAGGCGCTCCATTTCAATGATCCTCTTGGCTTCAGCGGTCTGGACTTCATCGCCATGGGCAGAGATATCCTGCATGCCCTTGCTGGCGGGATAGGCCCACCTACTGAGACAGTCCGCCACGGTGTTATCCTTTCCAGGAATATAAACAACCGTAAGGTCGAACTTGGCCAAGGTCTCGTGCCATCTTGCCCGTCGGGAGGCGGGACCTGAGGGGGTGTCCACGTGCTCCTTGTGCCACGACTGCAGACTCTGATGGTCGGTGCAGACGGTGACGGGATGGAGGGCTATGTACCCAGCCCATTTCCTGAGAGCCATGACGATGGCATACGCCTCCTTTTCACGGGGCGTCCACGTCCGTCTCTGGCCTTCCGCCAGGACTCGGCTCCAGAAGGCCACGGGCACGTGCCTCCCATCGTCAAGCACTTGCTCCAACACAGCCCCAATGGCGTAGTCGGAAGCGTCGGTGCGCAGGACGAACCCTCGGTCGGGATCCACGAGGTGCAGACCCACTGCGGATAGCAGCGCCTGCTTCATCCCCTCAAAGGCACGGTCAGACTCTTCAGTCCAGACCAGAGCCTTCTTGGACCCCTTCTTGGTCTCCTCTCGGTTGCCCTTGAGCATGGTCGTCATGGGGGCTGCATACTCGGCATACATTTTGATATACCCCGAGTAGTAATTGCAGAACCCCAAGTACGCCCGTAGCTCAGAGACCGTTTTGGGCTTTTCCCAGTGCTCAATCGCAGCCACCTTGCCAGGTATGGGCTTTCGCTGCCCGTTCCCAACTACGTAGCCAGCGAAGACCACCTCGCTTACCGCAATGGTGGCCTTGTCACTGCTGCCCGTGAGTTTGTGCCGAACCAGAAGGTCCAGCACCCGAGTGACGTCCCTCTCGTGTGCCTCCAGGAGCTCCTCGTAGCTCATGCTGGGGTCCCCGGACGCGATGATCACGTCGTCCACGAAGGGGTCCGCACAGTCGCGCACCGGCTCAAGCAGGTTCTCCAGCATCCGCTGAAAAGCCGCATTGCCGTTGGTAACGCCCATAGGCATCACCTTCCACTGGAGAGGTCCAAGTGGGGTGCTCATGGCTGTGCAGGCACGGGACTCTTCGGCGGGAGGCATCTGATGATAACCATCTTTCAGGTCAATCACCGTGAAGATCCTCCGCCGGTGTTGCTTTTGCAGCATGTCCTCAATGAGGGGCAGCGTATAGCTGTCATGCTGCGTTTGGGCGTTCAGGCCGCGGTAATCGACCACGAGCCGCCACTCACCGGCAACCTTCTTGGGGACGACGAAGCAGGGAGAGGCCCACTCGGAGTGGCACGGCTCAAGCCAGCCTCTCTGGATGAAGTCACGGAGGATCTTCTCCATGGCCTCTTTCCTCTCGCCCCTCAGGGCAAACTCCCGGTGACGATACACACGGGGGTCCTGCTTCAGTCGTATCTTGGCCTCGCCATACGGTCCACGCACCGATGGGGGAAACACAGGCTTGCCGCTGAAGAAGGTATCACCATACTTCTGCTTCAGCCTGGCCCTTAATGCCTGGATCTTGGGGCAGTCATCGGACTCCGCCTTGGCTTTTCCGGGCACTTGAACCACGGAGCTTACTTGAGGGGTAGCGACCCCGCTCGCTTTCGGCTCAGGTGGTCTTCCCAGGTGGCCCAAAGGGCCATCTCTGGTCTTGCCTCGGAACAGATCGCCGTAGGTGGGTGGGTTACCGCCAGGCGGCTCGTCTTGGCTGGACATGTGATCCAGCACCCTCTGCACGAAGGTATTCCCGTCATAGGAACCGGAGACGATTGAGTCCACTTCCCACCAGGCTTTGTCCTGGCCTTTGCCCTCACGCTGGTTTCCCCAGTCGTGAAAGGGCTGATCCATATACCCCTGAACCAGATCCCACTCCTCTTCAGTGAGGGGGTCTTCGGAGTCCGATTCTTCGATGTCAACAGGGGGAACCGCAAAGCATTGCCGCCATGGCTCTGCTATGATGCGGTTGACACACACGAAGTCCGTGGTGTCGGCCTGATCAAGGCCCCCATCCACATAGTGGAATTCTGTTGGCCATCTCTGGGGTGGCATGGGCTGTCCCTTAGCGTCCTGATAGACACTCTCTCCAGCCGGTAGGACGACCTTGTTCAAGGTCATGTTGGTCAATGAGGCTACCCAATGTCGGGTACTTTCCTCCTCGGTGCATCCCATAGGAACAACCAGCACTGCCTTGGAGCGGTCCTTGCGAATCTTCGCTATCGCTCTTGGAATGTCCCAACGGGGGCAATGGATCCACATCAATCCCTGATGCGGACCCCAGTGCTTCTTCCACGCGGAGTCCTGGGCGCTCCAGTACTTCTCACATACCCGCAGATGGGCGGAGGTTCCTGAAGAGAACGCATCCAGGGCCAGATCCGACGCTCCCAGGTCCGCGACCACTCGGTACGCCACTTCCGGCCTTACGCCGTACTCCTGGTTCGCTGGCCCAGTAGGCTCAGTGTCCAGCGCGGCCACTTCGAGCTGATTGCGTTCGGGGTGGATCCATTGGCATTCCACATGGTGCTCAGGTGACGAAAGCCACGAGAGCTGGTCGTCCTGGTACAGGGTCATGGAGGCCTGGGCCGGGAGGACGCCGGAGTCCGTCTCCATCATGAAGTCGTACCCGACGATCATGTCCCAGTCCATCTCGGCCTCGTAGAAGCTACCGTGCAGGAGGATTTCCTTGCCGAGGTCTGGGCGGCTCAGCTCACGATGGTTCACGAACTGCAGCCCAATGGCCGCTTCCTTCGTGCCTCCCACCATGTACTGGCCGTTCGCCACCTTCAGCCTGACAGGCTTCCGGCTGTCGGTCAGACACTCTGGTGGAAGTAGGCCAGCCTTGACCAAGCTGACTTGAGCTCCCGTGTCGACCAACACGTCGAAAACCTTTTCCACTTCCCCGCATAGGGCACGGACCTTAAGATGCAACTGCCGCTCGCGACCGACACGGCGCACGGCATGCAAACTCAGGATCTCCGGCCGTTCCAGAAGCTCCACAAGCGACTGGTGCAGGTCGTGGACAATGGGCTCAGGCTGCCCATCTGCAGCATCCAGCTGCGGTCCGGGTGATCCTCCGATACTCTCGGATAGATCCTGTAGTACATCAAACACGTTCTTGGTCGCGAAGGACGGACGGGTGCAAGGGTTCGTGCCTTCACTTGCCCTCACCCCGCCTCCGCGACTGGGCGCCAGACCGGGCCTTCCGCCCGCGGCAGTCCCGTTGTGTTTACCGACTCCCGACAGGGATGGTTCGGCGCTTCCCACGTCACCATCCTGCGACCGCCCTAGCTGGGGCCCTTGGCTGCAGGGGCTCCGCTAGGGGGCGTCGGTTGTGGAAGAGGGGGTGTTCTCCTCGGCCTCAACGTCGTTGACGCCCTTCTTTCTTCCCCCTTTTACCTCCTCCTTTACCCTTGTTCTTGTCCTTGTCCTTGTTCTGGTCATTCTGGTTGTTCTCCTTGTTCTTGTTGTCCGACCTGGGGACCCAGTTCCGCTTGATCTCCTGGATCTCCTTGGCCAACTCGGTTCCCACCGACGACATCAGCTTGGCCAGCTCGTCCTTGTCCACCTCCATCTTGGTTTCCCGGATACCCGCGGGCGCCCGCTTCTTCGACCCGTGCGCCTTCTTGTAAGCCTCCGTGTCGGCCTTGTGGACGGGGCATGTTCGGTGGTCATGGTTGAAGCCTTTCTTCCTCCCATAACACACGAAACAGCCCTGCGGGTGAGCTCGTATGAACTCCCCAAAGGACAGCGGAGGGTCGCCAATGCGGCGAGGGTCCCTCTTCTCCTGCTTCCTCCAACCCTGCGGCAGGGGGTTCCAGTTTCCCGGCTTGCTCCCCGCGCTCAGGTTCCTGGCCACGAAGGCACAGACGGCCACCTCGGCGGGCTCATCGTCGTCGTCATCGTCGACGAGAGTCCCATCGCCGCCGGCTCCCGCTGGGTCCATGGCAGATTCCCCGCCAGGTCCCTCGCCAACGTAGTTGACGTCGCGGTCGCCGGGCCTCAACCCGCGGGTGTGGTGGAGGTTTCGGTACTCCTTGAGTACTTCCTCGCCAACCCACTCCAGGATCTCGTCGCAGCTCATCCGCGCCGGGATGGGCTGCAGACGGATGGTCTGGCCGCTCAACTCACAGTCGTCAAGGCGCCAAATCGCGGTCTTCTCGCGATCGCCCGAGACGGTGATGAGAAGAGCGTTCCGCAGGGAGTGCCGTTTGACATCCCGGGCCACGTTCTTCTTCGCCCAACTCACCACGTTCGTATGATACTCCTTGGGGAGCATCATCTTGACCGTGTGGTTGGACTTGGCCCTCTTGGATTCCTCCTTGGTGACCCTCTTGATCCATGCTTCCGGCAGCATGGAGAGCAGGCGAGCCTGCTCGTCACCCTCGTTCCAATCCTCCACGTTGCGGCGGAAGAGGGTGTATTTCCCTCGGAAGTCCCGCCACTCTCGTAGGCGGATCTCCCGTCCATCATGCTCAAGCTTGATGGACTTCCAGCGCTTGGCAGCCACCTGCGGAGCGTCCACCCGCTCCTGCTCGTTGAGCCACTTCTTGGCGTCCTTGAGGGTCTTGATTTTCCCCTCCTTGGTCGCCACGAAGTATAGCTCGCCGAGCACTTCCGGCAGGCGGTACCTGAACCGTTTGAAGACATATCTCTCCGCATCCGCGGGAGGTTGGTCTTCAGTGACGGTCAGCCCCCAATCGTCCAGCTTCTCCAAGAAGCGGTCGAGGTTGAGGGGGTTGCGATCGTACATGGGGGGCTTGATGTCCTTTAAGTCTTCCCACACGGCGGCGTCCGCGGCCTTAGAGACCATGAACGCCGGCCGCGAGGTCGACCGAGGTTCCCATCGGCCTCGCCCACGGACTCCCACGGCCGCCACGTCGATCTCCTCCATGGAATCGCTGTGGCTACGCCGCGGTTCCTCCACGTACGCTGAACCAAAATGTTCACGCCGTACCGCATCCATGTACGCATCCTCATCACGGCGCCGGCGGCTGCGTTCAGCGGCCTCCCGTCGTACACCACGCGGCGGGCTGATGTCGAACTCCTCCAGGTCCAGGTCCAGGTCCAGGTCCTCACCTTCGCCGACATCCCACTCCACGTCTCCTCTGGGGACCTCATCCCTGAGTCCACCATAACGTCCTCCAGCCCTGGGGATTGGCGCCGGGGCTGGTGCCGGGCGTCGGGGGCGTACGGGCGTCCGCGGTGGAGCACGGCGGTTGTGGTAGTCCGCGCTGAGCCACTCATCGCGCCATTCCTCACTGCCACTGCCGGGCGGCACGCGCTCGTTGCGGCGGCCCGCGCTGTGGTGAGAGGGGGCGGAGAGAGAGGGGGCACTGGCGCTGGGGCGACTCCTGGGGGCTCCGCCGGGGGCGTGGGGTCTGCCTGGACCTGGTCCGGGTCCCCAGCCGTCGTCCGACGAGCCAGACTCCAGGGGTGGGTGGTCGCTGCCGACTCTCCCACGGGCTTCCAGCGCATCCAGCCTCTCCTGCAGGCCGCTGACGACGTTGGTCAGCGACTTGGTCTCGGCCCTGGCGATGTCCAAGTCCTTCTGCGCGCGCGCGGCGACCGTGGAGATGCGAGCCATCTCGCTCTTGCCCGTGTCTACCTCCAGCTCGAGCAACTGGACTCTCCTGCGGAGGTAGACAATCCACCGCCAGGTGGCATCCGGGACACCGTTCCCTGGTGGGTCGCCGGGGTCCCCAGGGGGTCCTCCAGGAGGGCCTCCGCCGGGTCCGCCCGGTCCAGGGGGTCCTCCCCCGCCCGGTGGTCCGCCTCCAGGGGGTCCACTTGGTGGGCGTCCTCCAGGGGGTCCTGAAGGTCCTCCGCCAGGGGGTCCCGGTGGGTCTCTGCCGGGTCGCCTCGGTGGGTCCGAGGATGGGCGCCTCCTCGTGATGCCGAAGTCCATGTCGTCATCCTCGTCCATGTCGCCCCACCTGGGCGTCTCGGTCACGGAGGACTCGGAGCTCCGGTAGGGAGGAGGGGGATCCTCATCCTCACCTTCCATGGGGACGTCTCCGCCACTTCCGCCCGTCCAAGCCACCACTTGGCGATGTCGACGGCCTCGTTCATCCCCGTCACTGGCGGTGAAGAAGGGGTCACTGTCGTGGGGGTGCCCACCCGCTGGCCTCCGCGGCCTCTCGGGGGTCTTCCCCTTGCCCTTCCTCCGTCGACGGGCGGTGGTGCTACCGCTCTCACTGCTGCCCGTGTCCGCCTCATCCAGCTTCATCCTGGAGGAGGCGTCCCCTTCGAAAAGCCTTCGAAGGGTCTCCACTCGCGATCCTCCCGGGGGAGTCTCGTGGCGGAGTTTGGCCTCTGCCTCCTCCATTGCAGCGGCGGTGGCTGCGGCAGCTCGCGCTTCGGCCTCTTCCCGAGCACGAGCCGCCTCGGTCTCCCGGGCCTGCAGCAGCTGCGCCTTCTGCGCCTCCAACGCCGCCAGCTCCGCCTCCGTCTTGGCCTTCTCCTCAGCGACCTTCCGTCGCGCGGCCTCGATGGCTTCCTTCTTGGCGGCATCCTCATGGGCCTTAGCCGTCGCTTCGGCGTGGGCCCTTTCCTCCGCCTCCTTCTTTGCCCTCTCTTGGGCAAGCGCCTCCCCCAGCGCCTTCACCTCGGCCTCCTTGCAGGCAATGGCCTCCTGCGTCAGGCGGGCTTCCTCGTCGGCTGCCGCCAACTCACCGTTGACCTGGGCAGTCGCTACCCCATGGGCGGCCACGGCCGTGAGTCCAGCCGCAATGGCCGCCACGGTCTGGGTGTGGATGGCCATGCCATGCGCCCACTGCGCAGCTTCCTCCTGGGCGATGCCGGCGGCGCCCTCCACAGCAGCGCTGTACTGCTTGGCCCGTTGCCGGGCAACCCGACGGTTGCAGGGCACCCCACAGGCGCGCTCACAGGCGCGCGCCACGTCCCTTTCGGGAGCGACGCTGCTGCTGGAGCTGGCCTGGTCGGCCGGCGTCCTCCCGCGGTGGGCCGACTCGATGTCGCTGCTGGGGCCTGCTGAGGCCTGCCGGGCCCTCAGGAGCAGCGGACGGGGTTTGGCCTGGGTCTGCTTGGCGACTTGGATGTAGTCGCCAAGGGTGGTGGAGCCGGGGTGGTGTCCACCATTGGGCCGTTGGGGACTGGGGGCTGGGGTTCCGCCCTTGGCGCCTTGGGTGGCTTCGGCAGCCAGGGACTCCTGGTACTCCCGCCACCTCCGGTCCCTCTTCTTGTCCCCGGCGGACCTCTTCTCCGTCGCCGGAGACGCGCTGCTGCTGCCCTGCAGCCTGCGCTCGTTCCCCGGTTCCGGGAACTTCTTCTCGATCACGTCCCACAGGGAGACGTTGATCGAGGCGCCCGACGGGTAGGCGTTGGGCTCCTCGTCCTCCTCAATCCCGTCGGGACGCAGCCCTTCCCCGGGCCTGTCCGGCCGGGTCCACGCCCTCCAGCGCCTCTGCTGGTGGCGGTACTCGTACCCCTCCGCCCGCAGCCAATCCTCCACGGCCTGCAGGCGGTCGGGGGCGATGTCCGTGCGGAGCTCGAAGCTCCTGGGCATGCCCCCTTCGCACTGGGGGTTGCTGTGGCGGTAATGCTGGTCCCAAACCAACCCACGCAGCAGGCGTGCTGCATGAGGGTGGGGCCGCGGCCACGTCCTGCCCGCTTCCTGCCAATTCACCATGGCAGCGGGGGCGTAGATGGTCTTGAAGTCCTTGATGTGCACTCGTTCACCTCAACGAACTGGTTGTGGTTGTTGGGGAGGGTGCTGCAGCACTGGATTGGAAGTGCGGCTGGTGCTGGTCAGCCGGTGGTTGTGGAGGTGGTTGACGCGGCCTTACTGGTCGGCCGTTGGGACTCCGGGTCGGCCGATGGGGCTGATGCAGGAGTCCTGGTCTGTGCACCTCTTCCACGGGCGCTGCGCGGTCAGGACGATGTTCTGGACGGCGCTGCGGGCTCCGTGACGAACTCGGCGCTGTCGCTGAGTGGCGCTGCGAGCTGCTGCGCTGCGCTGCGAGACGCTGCGCTGCGCTGCGAGCTGCGAGCTGCGCCGCGCTGCTGCGACGCGCTGCTCGGGGTCTGTGGCCCCGAGTGGCACGCGAGGGTTGGGTAACCCCGCGGCGGTGAAACGCTTTTGACGCGTTTCCGTGGGGGGCCGGCCACGGGACGCTGCGGTGGACACACGCAAGTGAGCAGGCAGGCAAAGCACTACGCTCACAAGGGCATCAATGCGTTGTCATGTGACAAAGCGTTTCAGAATCCTTGCCACTCTGCAAAGAGGGAACGAAAGTATGTACAGCAACACATCAGGATATGTACACATGGGGTTAAGACTGGACTGGGGTAAGGGCATCACAGGACCATAGACACTCAGTCCCAACTCATATCCCAATCCCAGGTCCGACCCTCTCAGTGGCTGATGGGGGCGGGGGCTCAAACACAACCCATGCCCTGCTCAGTCCTGACCCTGAAACCCTGCCAATGGGAGAGGTGTTCCGCCCAGCCACAGGCGAGTTCCTGAAAACCAAGGTGCTCCAAGGCCAACCGACAGTGGCTCCTTATGCTCCCTTAACGGCAGGTCCCAACTCCTCTCTGGGACAGAGATATGGCCCCGCCATTATCACCCAGGAGTTGGTAGCTGAAAATGGGCTGTTTCAGCCCAAACTGAAATTAGCTTGAAAAACTACAAAACTGACCCCTCGTCCGGACCCGCCAGAGGTAGGGACGAGGCAACTGACCCTATGCCCTTCGAGTACGAACTCCCTGGAGCCCTCACCCAACCTGGTTCCCTCTGAGGTCCCGGCATCAGGGCAACACGGATGAGTCAAGTGGGGTCATGATGCCAAAATCACCAAAATTGGCGTCATTCCCACGCGTGGCTCGCCCGGCCAAGGTAAGGCCAATGGCTCACAGGGTAGGAGGCGGGACCTAGGACTTATATCTGAGTGTACAACTTGGATTTGGGTCCGGGCTCCCTATGGGCTTAGAGAAATGGGGCCGCCAATTGACCACACGGAAGGGGGAAATTGGGGTCCCAAAATTGGGTCATTTTGGCTGCTTGAAATGA
Organism: Eutreptiella sp. 'Long Island Sound 2002'; assembly: GCA_964036045.1. Classification (NCBI taxonomy): domain Eukaryota; phylum Euglenozoa; class Euglenophyceae; order Eutreptiales; family Eutreptiaceae; genus Eutreptiella; species Eutreptiella sp. 'Long Island Sound 2002'. The sequence goes on from OZ038389.1 coordinate 31,848,995, forward strand.
GCCAAAATTCAGTGTGCTCCCAATAGTATATCTCCACGCCGGCTTGGAGATCGGATCCGCCATTCCATTCGTGATCCACCGGGAGTCCAACGGAGACTCCCATGCCCTTGGCTCTCAAGGATCTCCATGCCACTTGGCGTGGTGACGATCCCAATTGGGTCCACAAATGCAAAAATGGCAAAATTGCCCATACTTAATTTGGCCTAGCGCCTTAACGAAGGCAGCTCCGCTTCGCCCACGTGGCGTGTGGACCATGGGGACCATTACCCATAACACCCATGTCATATATGGTCCATTGGTCCATGCGTCCGGCGTGCACGAGGGTTAGAACATAGTGCACGGCGGGCAGCAAAAGTGGAAAAATGCTCAAAATGGCCAAAATTGCGCACACTCATGGTTAGGGCAAATGGGGCACATGCCCGACTCGGACCGGAGTGTGCCATGGGATTGGTATCAAGTCATATATGTCCAACATATCTTTGGGGCGTCGCCCAACTCCTCCGGTATTGGGAATGGCAGGGTCGCCAAGTGAGCCCATGATTTTGGTTAGTCCCAAATCGCCAACATGGCGGCCACGGTATGCCAAGCCTAAGAGGAGTTATTCGCCGGGTCCAAGATATGTTGGCTACCAAAGTATGTACCCTCATAACACACTTGGGTCATGATGTCAATTGAGCGCAACGTTGAGATACAAGTTCGCCACTTGACATCATGACGGGCCAAAAACGGCAAAATTGGCACAAAGACAAACCAAAGTGCCTTGAAAGGCGCACAATTATATTATAATATCTTTGGCTTGGATCGTGCAATCAACTAATCCTTCTAAACACAATGACTTGACATCAATGACCTCCGATCCCACATATGTGCTCCACTTGGGGCGCCTTGAAAGGTTACGAGCGCTGCTTCCCAAGTGGGCACATGAAAATATGGAAAAAAGTAAAATACACACCTTGCTCCCAACGCATCGCTTCGGGATCACCACACAAGCTTCCCTTCACGAAGGTTAGGCTTGCAATTGACCGTAGGGAGTACGGAGAAGGGGCTTGCACAATATGAGGTCCATTGGCGGGCTTGTCTTGGAGTAATGGACCCGCCAAATGGGCACGCAACACAACACATGGCACATACCAAATATTGCCCAAAAATGTAGCTCCCACCACGATATGTCATGCCCCTCCAAGGGCATATCTTTGTGTCAATCGCTCATAGGAACTCAAGGAGAGTTCCTATGCAACACCAACACTTGCGCGCTACACTCGAAAGTTATCCTAACGCACGCAACATCATGGTCAATGAGTTGTAACGCAAACTCTACCCTCTTGACCATGATCCATTACACTAGCGCGCACGTGTGGAGACGCAAGGCATAGAATGCTCCCTAAATTACGTCGGGAGTATTGTGAATACATCCCACGTTTCCTTATCGTCAATACTCGCAAGCAACACGAGATATGACCTTCACAAGTGGCCTCACGAATCAACTTTGTTTTGCCCATATCTTTAAGACAAATGGAGGGCAGGATAAAAGGGAAGTTGATTCGTGCATACGGAAGCACGTAGGTCCACTCGTGAGAGGTCAAATCAAGTGCGGGGATGTCGAAGTCGAAAATCCGATTTCGACATCCTGAAAAATTCGGATTAAGGTTGCGAGTATTAATTATGAAAATTGCGGAAGCATCCATGCAGTTCCTGGCGACTTTGGAGCCTTCGTCGCGGATAGCGTTAAAATTTCCATTATAAACAGTTAAACTGGCGGTTACGGTAAAGTCGCGAACCAACCGCCAGCAGTCAAAACAGTGAGTATCAGAACGGAAGCGTAAAAATTGACGGAAACATTATGAAAATAAAACCCTGTTGATTCCTGATATTCTGATACACAAACCTCCGCTGGCGGTGCATCGGTTGCCGATGCGGGGCTTCACGGCACGGAACACGCCGTGCATGGGGTTAGTGGACCGGAGACCGGTTGTATGCCGTAACCTGGCCATGGGGTTCTGGGTACCGCTTCAATCCAAAACCAGCAGCAGGACACCCTACAGCAACAACAAGCAGCAGGAGAAGCAAAAACACAGTGCTGAAAACACTATAAACTTTTCTATTGACCACACGGGGGGGCTTAAATTGGGGTCCCAAAAGGGGGTCATTTTGGCTGCTCAAAATGAGCCAAAATCGGGGGTGCCCTCAATAGTATATATCCACGCCGGCTTGAAGATCGGATCTGCCATTCCATACGCGATCCACCGGGAGTCAAACAGAGAGTTTCATGCTCTTGGCACTTAAAGATCTCCATGATACTCGGCGTGGTGACAATCCGAATTGGGTCCACAATTGCCAAAATGGCAAAATTGTCCACACTCACTTTGGGCTAGCACCTTGACGAAGGGTGCTCCGCTTCGCCCACGTGGTGTGCGAACCATGGTGACCAATATCCATAACACCCATGTCATATATCGTCCATTGGTCCATGCGTCCGGCGTGCACGAGGGGGCTGAACATGGTGCACGGCGGGCAGAAAATGTGGAAAATTGCTCAAAATGGCCGAAAATGCGCACACTCATGGGTGGGCCAAATGAGGCACATGCCCGACTTGGACCGGAGTGTGCCATAGGATTGGTATCAAGTCATATGCGTCCAACATATCTTTTGGGCGTCGCCCAAACCCCTCCGGTTTTTGGAATGGCAGGGTCGCCAAGTGAGCCCATGATTGGGGATCGTCCCAAATCGCCAACATGGCGGCCACGGTATGCCAAGCCCAAGGGGAGTTGTTCGCCGGGTTCAAGATATGTTGGGCACCGAAGTGTGTACCCTCATAACATACTTGGGTCATGATGTCAATTGAGCGCAACGTTGAGATACACGGTGGCCACTTGACATCATGACGGGCAAAAAACAGCAAAGTTGGCGAAAAGACACGCAAAAGTGCCCTGAAAACTGCACAAATATATTATAATATCTTCGGCTTGGATTGAGTAATCGACCAATCCTTCTAAACACAATGACCCGACACCAATGACCTTCGATTCCACATATGTGCTCCACTTCGGGCGGTTTGGAAGGCCGCGCGCGCTGCCTCCCAAGTGGGCACATGCAAACATGGAATATTGCAAAAACACACCTTGCTTGCAACGCATCGCTTCGGGAGCGCTCCACAAGCGTCCCTTCACGAAGGTTAGGCTTGCGAGTGTTGGTTGGGAGTACAATGAGGGGCATCGTGCGATATGGGGTCCATTGGCGGGTTAGTCTTGGAATGGTGCACCCGCCAAATGGGCACGTGATATGACACCAAATATGGCATACAACCCTACCCTCGCCTTCTACACCCAACCTAGTGGCCTAGAATCAAAGTGCGCCTATATTCTAGAGTAACTTTGGTCCCTTAACACGCATGCAAGTGCTTTGGTCGAAAATCGACCTCCCTTCGGAAAGCCGAATTTTAGCATGCGCGCAAAATATATTGCCAATATATATATGGAGATCATATATGTACTACCCGGGGAAGACAAGTGATATGCCCCGGATGTAGAGGCAAGCAAAGAGGGAGAAAATGCCAACTCAACATACTTCTACACGTACTTGGACGCCAAGTACGTGAGATTGCCCATTTCTTGGAAAACAATCAAAATAAATAACCCTTTGGACCTATGGAGTTGGGATCCTTTGGCCTCATCCCACGACTATGGGGGGCAAAACCTCATCCACAGTGCCTATGAGGCACGTTAATTTGTCCTTGGGTGCTTGAACGCTCGTAACCCTTGTTATTTCACTTGGGGGTTCAAAGCGCCTTCGGCCGCCCAGATTTTCTGGGAAACATTCGGGACGCAATGCGTTTTATCAAGGAAAAAATTGCGGATCACTCGAAGAGTGTTTCAGTCTGAACTTCCAAAAAGATCGTTTTACAGAATCATCTAATGCAGTGCACGGAACGGGCGACGTCAGGCGGCGATTTCACGACAATTAGAAATCGCGGTAAAAATGGGGTATTTCACCAATTTCTAACCGCAAATCGACCAAGACAAAAAAAATTATGGTAATTCCTCATCGATTTAATGGTTAGAAATCAGATTCCAGATTTCGCGGGTTAGAGAACAGGGATATCCCGCTGACAGCCGGTGTCAACGGCTTCCGCACGGGTGTGACGGCTCACAGGCCCCCGGGCCATGGGCCATAACGGGTGTGACGGCTCACAGGCCTCCGGGCCATGGGCCATAGGTTCTGGGTACCGCTTCACCATATTTTACTATTTTTTGTGGAAAATTGTGCAGGATAGGGCAAGGCCATGCAGAACCTGGTGAGAAGCAAGACCATAGGAGTGACAGGAAATGGTGGAAGGGGTACAGCAGGGGCCGGTCCTGGTAGGGACCTTCTTTATGGTAGCAGAGGATTACCTGCCCCCTATCGCCGCACCGGGGACTTGGGCCCTCATGAGCCCTGCCAAAGGACGCCTCGGGTGCAGATCGAGGAGTCGACGCCGGACTTGGAAGCCCGAGAGGAGCGAAGATGCTCAGGACGAAGAGCCCTTGTAGGACATGGGCTAGACATGGAGGACCTGGCCTCCATGTGTGAAAGGCAATGCCGCAAGGCTTGCAATCTCCGCTCCGCTGCGGAGGAGTCGGAGGAGACTGGCAGCAACGGCAGGGCCCGGCGTTGCCGGAAGCGCGGGTCCCCAAAACCCGCAGCGGAAGTCAGGGCGATGGAGACGGATCCCAGCCCGGTCAGGCTGTGGTCAGCTGCAGATTCCGAGGGGTATTCCGCTGGCTATCGGACCGCTTTCCCCTCGGAGTCGGAGGACATGGCCAGACCGCCCACAAGGGCGCACACGGCCCCCGAACCCAGCCTGGAGCATAACGCCGAGGCATTGGAGAGGCCTACCAGAGCCAGAACGGCGCCTGTGGCCCGGCACACGGAGGCAAAGCGGGATAACATGGGCGACACACCCATGGCGGAGGAGTCTGAGGCGCTGGGAGCCGTGGGATGCGCCGGATCAGGTGGAAAGCACGTTGAGTGCCACTGCGAGCACGTATCCTTCCTCATCGGCAAGTACCCAAAGATGGGGATGGACGCCATCGTGCAGCTCCTCGCCCGCCTGGACAACCAGAAGGACGGCCTAGAGGAGGACATCGCGGCAATCCTGGATGACCAGTCGGAAGCGGAGAGAGACATGGCGGAGCTGCGAGCGGAGCAGGACCGGTACCGGGAGAAGCTGGAGATGGCCCTGCAGAAGCAGCAGCGAGTGGTGGACAGCCTCCTCCACCTGGTGGAGGACATGTCGGGACACCTGAAAAGGCTAGAGGAGTTACAACCCCTCGCCTCGGGTCCGGAGCTCCCGGCAAGGCCGGCAACGGCAGAGCTGGTGGAGCGGATTAAGACCCTCAGGAGCGCCATGAAGAAACCCATGGGTGGCCCTGCAGAGGCACCTTATGCGCCTCCGCGTGTTGACCCGGGTGCGCTGCCGTTTGTTCCCATGTTCAGCGAATCCATAATGCTCGGGGAGCATACGGCACTGGCTGGGTCCATGCGGGAAGAGCACGCAACCACGGACCTGAGGAGCCTGACAGTACAGATGTCCCATGCCGCCCAGGATCCACCGACCGCTATGACTGCCCATGCAGTTTATGCGGAAGAGGATATCCAGACCATGCAGGGGCGAACCATGGGAAGGGCCGACGGACATGATCGAGGCCATCCAGGCGGAAACCTGTGGGTGAAGGACCCCTGTACCGTGGACAGAGCCCACCTCAGGCCTCAGTCCACAGAAAGGATTCCCGCGCGCGTGCAGAACGCTAACATACACGTGCACAGAGAGACTTTGCTGAGGTACAGACCCAGAGAAAGAGTTTTCGGTCAGGCACAGGGTGGGGTTCCAGATGTCCACGTCTGCGCTGATTCAGGGGCTGTGTTGCCTGGCATACAGGACAGTGCTTAGCCACCTTCGCACATTTATGGGTCAGACCAGGGATGATAAAGCGACACTGCAAATCCTGAATCACACTGGCAGCGTCATTGTGCATTACCTCTTGATGCCAGGCCAAAATCACGCTATACGCAATACCCTCAGGAACAACACAACACGCGTGCTTAAACAGTCAGCCGTTTTTGATGCGATAAGCCTCGTATGCGGGGTCAGGACTGAACGCCCGTACTGCCTGAAAAACGTCCTTGAGTGCGGAATCCCGCAGATAATAACTCTCCCAATCATCCCACAAGATATTGGGGGAAAAAACTAGCTGCAGGGCGTGCTTCAGCAAGAGGCGGGGTTTTGTAAGTGCGGCTAGCCCCATCTGCTCAGATTTTCAGACATTCTGCCCAGATTGGCTACATTTTGGTCATTTTCTTTGCTTCGGCGGAATCGCCGCCTCGCAGCTCAGTCTCAGGATATTTCCTATATATTTTAGATATGCCGGATTTGATTCCGCGGTCCATTCCCCGTAAATCCGCCGCGTTCCGCTATTTTAGCTGGAATCGCCATTTGCCGCTGACGCGCGCTCGCGGGCCAGATCGGCCAAACATTTTTACATAATTGGATTATTTAAATCTTTTCAGACAGTTTTGGACACTCAGATGTATTTAGAATAATCCGCGTCAATTTTCTTCATTGACTGGGATTTTCTGCCGGATAACAATCATCATGGATCTTGCTTCTGTTGTCGCTGCTCTCGCCTCCGTTGGTGTTCGAGTATCCGGTTCTACCCCCAATAACAACGTCCAGGGAGACTCCTCGCGTGCCTGCCCCACTGGTCTTGCCGGCCCAGAGCCCTCCGGCACCATCAACGACCCAGGGCAGCACTTTCATGGTAGCAGAGGCTACCTGAATGTTGTTCCTTTGGTGTCCCAACCACAGCTAGCTCCCCAGTACGGCCCCGTAGACCCCGCCGCTCCTGGAGACGTAACGATTACGCTGCCGTGGTGCTGTGCGAACGAGGCCTTGAGAGGAATGCTTTGCGCAAGCCCAAGCTGCCCAAGCAGGGCACAAATCAGCAGCTGTGGAGGCCCAGATTACCATCAAGATCCCAGTCGAAATTGGCCATCAAGTAGCTGGAATCTCCCAGCCTACGCCGATGGCAACGCTCCGGTGGAGCTTACGGACCTGGCAGGTACTAATACTCCTTACCAATGTCCACATTTTGAGACCATCGACGCCGACATTGACGACATTGAGATGGGTGGTCCAGGTGAGGTACCTACCTATAATCGACCAGCCTCTTGGGCACAATGGGACAACCATTTGTCTTCAGAAGTGACCCGTAACCTTGAGGCGCTTGAGGCCCTTTGTCTATTAGCCACGTCTAAGCTGATAGGACAAGAAAGAATCGCCTCTGATTTTTTAATGGAATATTTTTTCCTCCTTCAGGACGAAATTAATACCAGGATGTGGTGTCGTTCTCAAGAAGATGACTCTTTTGCCATTTTTTTGCAGATCTGGAAGGCAAGCCCCTTCCCGAAGGAGAAGGGCACGGCACCTGTTGCCGGGCCCTCCGCCCCTCATCCCCCTGTTTCCATCCGCGACGATCTAGCCGCCGCGGTTGAGGAAGGAATTTTAGAGGCAGCTAGGCAGGCAAGCCTGGAAATTAGGGCTGAAGGAGCTCCCCAAGTGGACTCCTGGCTGCGAACCACCGAGATTAGCGGTCCGACAGCCTGCTCAGGCCCTTCAGGACACGGTATGTACTGTCCTGCCGACTGCTCCTGCAGATGCCAGCGAGATACTGAGCTCCAATTGCTCAAAGATCAAATGCAACTCATCATTCAAACGCTGGGATTTAAAGATCTTTTCAAGACACACATGCGGTCTGAGGGCGCATCATCGGTGGAACAAACAACAGAACCGTCGGAGGAGGCGACAGAAATTTTTTCGATTGCTCCTTCGGTGGACTCCAAGACCACTGATGCACGGATCAGCAGGACCAAGCTAAAGGAAAGGGTTACAATCTCTCGATCTCAGAGTAGGACGGCGAAGGCTAGGACTGAGGCTCAGAATGCCAAGCGAACTGCCTCCCGTACTGCCCTTCCTGCTGCTGATTCCAATGCATTAGCCCAGATGTTGCTCGCCCAGACCCTCGCCGGAGCTGGTGTGGCTAATGATGCCGCCAAGGTGTCTGCCATTACGGCTGGTGTTGGGCTGGATTCACTTCTAAATCCTACTTCATTGCGACTTCGTCAGGTTGCCAAGCAACCGAAGTATAATGGGAACCCCAGACGTTGGCCTCAGTTCCAACGGGAATTTAAACTGTGGGTTAAGACTCAAAAACTCCAAGATAATCAGTTCCTGATGGCCCTCTTGGACTGCCTTGAGGGAGCGCCGGCCAATACCTGGCTCAGGACCTGGAGTGATCGTGAGGATTCAAGTTCCCCCCTTACCTTTGATGAGGTGTGGGAACAGTTGGAGGTACGTGGATCCCGGCTGCCAGAGGACCATTACCACCAGATGTCGAAGAATTTTCCTTCATTCTCGCGATTAATCTTGCACGAAGTGCAAGACAAGAGACAGCGCTTCTGGAATCTAGTGGAAGAATCTGAACATTCAGGCGAAAAATTTTCCAGTGCCGAGCTGAAAAATTTGATTTTTGACAAGATCCCCTCCGAAACTGCCGCCACCCTTCGGAATAAACAGTCCGAAGAAAAGGTCAAGACCTGGTGGGCAGAGGTCGAAGGCTTTGATGCCTCGGCCAACAGGTTTACGGTCAGGGAGGCACTTCAAAAGTGCTCCCCCACGTCGTTTTCCAAGGTGAAATTCACTGAAAACACGTGGAAAATCAAATTTAATGAACACGAGGATCGGGACTTGTTTGTCCAAGTCCTCAACAAGGGAGTAAGTTTCCACGGCCATCGCCTGAAGGCCAGGAACTGGGTGTTTTCGTTCACCCCGCAGGAACTGTGGGAAGAGGTTGAGCGGCTCGCTGACGCCGCCAATCAAAATTTCCATGAGGGTCTTGGGGGAAACAAGAATACCCAGCAAAACACCCAAAATGGGGCCCAAAAGGGCAACAAAAAGGTGAATGACACCCGGAATGTTCAGGATCACTGTAGCATCTGTCTTCTTCTAGGTTCTACGAACCGAGCCAAGTCGCATTCTACTGGTAATCACCGATGGTCTCCTTACGATCACAAGGTGATTGGTGAAAATATCAGTAATCCTCAGAATTCAGACAGGAATGACAGACAGGTGCATGGTGGAAAGGGGGGAAAGGGTAATCCGACCCCCTCCGGTGGAAACAAAAATACTGGAGGTCCTGGCGGGTCCCAAGGCAAAGGAAATCGGACTCCATCCGGCTCCGGTGGGCAGCCAAACGGCCAGACAAGTCCCAATGGCAACGCCGGAGGCGGAAATCGAAATCCAGGCCAAACCCCTCAATCCGGTACAAACAAAGGAAATGCTCCAGGATCGCAGGGTAAGGGTAAGGGAAATCCTTCAGGAACCCCTTTCTCTGGTAAGGGCAGAGGGCGTGGCGACGGTGGAGGTCCATCATCCGGCGGCCGTGGCCGTGGACGTGGAAAGGGCAACCATCGTGTGGATCAGGTCTCGGGTGCAGATCAGGTGTCCGATGCGGATCGAGATTATGTCGAAATTGCCCTGAATCCAGCAGATGATCCGTTCCAAGATGAGTGGATCGACGAATCAGGCTGTGTTCACAATGTTAACGCAGCCACTGGAGGTCAGAACGCCTAGGGGAGCCACGAAAATCGCCCCTCCCCAGGCGATTTCAGGCATGATCCCCAGATTCCAGATCGACCATTACTTGATGTAGGGTCGCTTGTCTCCTCTCCCCTGGATCCGGCAGCGGATCCTTCTGTTGTAGTGGACGAGGTTGGTGTACAGTCCAAGCACAGGGCCCGTCAGTTTGTCACAAAGCTGTGGGTCTCTGATTGCAAGGGAAATTTCCACCTCGCCACTTGTTTGTGTGACAATGGATCAGAGGTAAATCTCCAATCCAATTCTTTCTTACCCGACGACTGCGTGTTTGAATCGCCTCATCCTGTTACCCTCGAGGGAGTTTCTGGACATTCTCTCGCAGGTGGGCAACGCGGTTGTTATATATGAACTCATTTGGTCGCTCAAGACCTTTGGGAAGAGCAAAATGTGGAAGAAGTTGTCCTTAAGGATGAATACTTCTATCGTGCGGACATAAAGTATGACCTTTACTTGGGCCATCCTTGGCTTCGCAAGAACAGGGTAGCGCCCGTAGGTCATCGGCGTTGTTTTTTGCTGGAGTCAGGTCCCTTGGAGCGTCCTGAATTTCGTTTTTTGCACGCAGGGTTTAAAAGTGCAGAAGAATTTTTGAAGCAAAAAGTTACATCAAAATTTGGCGAAGATGTCACCATTGCAGAGGTGAATGGGAGTGCCGATTACTCCCAAGAGTTAGAATGTCTTCGTAGGGACTCCCAGCCACGACGCCCTTCGCGCTGGCACTCTTCATCCTACAGAGTTGTCGACAAATGGCGCGATGCAATTTGTGAATATTTTCATGAACACCATTCCTTTTGGCCACAGTATGATGCCTTTGCTAACCGTAAGAACAAGCGCTTTGACAAGCACTTTAGCGACGCTTGGACCCATAAATGGGACAAGAAGTTGTGGATTAATCCTCCGTTTCACTTAATCCAGCAGGTCATCCACAAAATCAAGCAAGATAAAACCCAGGCAATTTTAGTTGTGCCCTTGTGGGACGACAAGCCTTGGTTTCAGGAATTACAAGACATTTGTGTAGATTACATTGAACTTCCCAGGAAGATTAAGCTGTATGCCAGGGACGACACAGGTCCCCTGCCACAGCGGTCCTGGAGTTCGCTTGCATTCCTGGTGGATGGAAAGCTTTCTGACTCTAATTCTGCTGATTCTGGTACTGATTCTTGTGTTGGGTCAGAATCTGAGGTTGAGCGTGGTACTGATGATGAATCTATTTTTTCTGATTTTTGTCCGTCAGATACCCAAGGTGATCCAACGTCCAATGGATCCGCCTCGTCTCCCTCTTCCCCAATACGATCGACATCGAAAAGAATCTTCAGTGCACGGGCGAAGAAAAATTCCAAATCGCGCCGCAAATTCAGAGTTTTTTATGAAAAACCCCCTGTGGAAGCTTTCATAGATCCTTTCGAGGAGCTGGATCACGAAGAGAATCTCTGGAATGTCGACACTCGACCCACCTATATTCAAGAGGCAGTTGATACGGACCTGTTTAGGGACATCCGTAAGAAGATTCTTCCTGCCAAGGCCCAAGAAGTCGCCAAAGTTTTTTCGACAGTAATTCCTGGCGATCAGGTGGACACTGAATTGTGTTCCAAGTCAAGAGAAAAGATTTTTGAGGAACGGAAGGACACAACCCTTTCAGGGAAGTTGATCAAAGACCCCCCTGTCCGTGGACAGTTCGGTGAAGCTTTCATCGAGCTTCGTGAAGGGTACAAGGCAAAAAAACAGCGCCCTTATGAAAATCATGGACACAAACATGAGATCCTCAGAAAAATCATCGAGAGAAATCTCAGGGAATTTGGTTGGCTTGAGGGTCGTATGACCAGCGAATGGTGCTGTGCACCCTTCACAGTCCCGAAGCCACCGCCTGCAGACCAGAACACTATTGATGGTTGGCGAATGGTGGTTGATTTTCGCAATCTCAACGCCGAAACCAAGGCGGATTCGCACCCCCTGCCCCTCATTGAGGAGGAAATCGCCAAGAGGGCGAGAGGTCGTTTGTTTTCTGTGCTGGATCTCCGTCACGGCTTTCACCAAATGCCGTTGAGGAAGGACAGCAGGCCCCTCACCTGTATGTGCACGCCATGTGGCCCAGTCCAGTGGACAGTCATGCCCATGGGCCTGAAGAATGCCCCTTCGTTTTTTCAAAGAATGATGGAAGATGTGCTTTTTTCAGCTCATCCTGAGCTTCGTGCCTTCGTGAGCGTGTACATAGATGACATAATCATCGCGACGGAAGGGGAGGGACTGGCCGAAGCTGAGCTGGTGGCCCTACATGAGAAGCAGCTGAACCAAGTTTTGGACATTCTTGACGCCAATCAGCTGATTTGTGGGCCAAAGAAGGGAAAATTATTTTTAAAATCAGTCGAATTTTGTGGTTCTCTCCTTGAGAATGGTACCCGACGACCCAGTCCAGGGAAGCTCCTCGCTATTCAGAAGTGGAAGCGCCCTGAGACGATCACAGAGTGGAGAGGATTCCTGGGTTGTTGCAATTTTTACCACACTTTTGTGCCGAATTATGCCAAATTTGCTGCCCCCCCGTCTGAATTATTGAAGGTAGGGAGAGATGCGGGCAAGGCAGGTTCAAAGGTTCGTGTCAAGTGGACTGACGAGTGCGAGGAGGCCTTCCATCACTTGAAGGCGGCCCTCTGTGAAGTCGCCACGTTGCATGTGCCCCAATTCGACCGACCCTTCTACATTAGAACCGACGCATCTAGGTACGCGATCGGAGCTGTCCTTGAACAGGTTGATGAAGCCACAGGTGATCATTACCCTCTTGCATTTTGGTCTCGGAAGCTAGCCCCACGCCAAATGCAATGGTCGCCGCGTGAGCAAGAAACTTACGCCATAATCTGTGCTTTAAAAAAGTACCAATCGTGGGTTGGCACCAATCGAGTCGAGGTCCTGACGGATCATCGATCTCTGGAGTATTGGGCCACTGAACACATTGATACTGTCGCGAGCCCAGCTGGTCGACGGGCCAGATGGCACGAATTTCTCTCTCTGTTTGACCTCCATGTGTCGTATTTGCCTGGAAAACACAACACGGTAGTGGATGCTCTGAGCCGATGGGCTTACCCCGCCTCAGAGGGGCTGCAAAGTACCAACATCCATGGTACGGAGCAGGACCGCCATGTAATAATCGAATGGGATCAAGAAGAAAAGAAACTCATTCGACGGGCATGCATGCAATGCGCTGTTAAACAGCACGCATTACCGTGCCATGACATCACGGCCATCTCAGATCCGGCGCATGCTCATGAGATCTGCACCAAAACACTGAAAGTCGTGGAAAAGGTCACCGATCCCTCCTCAGGGAGTGTGAAACGGTTTGACTATACCCGACGAGTAAGTAGATTTCGGTTGATCCAGGGCATTAAGCGACGAGATCCGGCCAAAACTCCACCCCTGCCTAAAGATTCCCTGATCATCCGTGACTGGACGTCCGATTATCTGCAGGATCCCATGTTTAAAGAGGTCTTTGGAAATCTCAAATCCAAAGATGCTCACAAGGATGGGATTTTTTCTGAGTACTCGTTGGATGGGGGGAAGCTGTGGATGGAGGGTAAATTGTGCGTACCAGACGCCCTGGCCCCCCGAGTGTTAAACTGGTGGCATAAATGGGAGTCCCCCCACGCACATGGCGGTCGACTGTGGTCGATGATTAAACATAGGTTGTTTGGCTCACGGCTATATACTCACTGCATGAAAGTAGCCGCCGGATGTGCCCAATGTGCTGTCTCGACGCCCCCCAGCGCGAAGAAGCACGGCCATCTGAGGCCTCATCCTATTCCGGAGCGCCTCTTTAACAGAGTCACCAGTGATTTCTTCTATCTCGGTGAACTCGATGACGAAGAGTGCCATTGGACTAATAAAAAAGTCAATGGTGTGCTCCTTATTCAGTGCCGTCATTCCGGCTACATTCAAGTGTTGCCTTGCAACATTGAGTCGATGACTGGCAAGGCTGCCGCCAAATGGTGCGCGCAGACCTGGATGGGAGGTTGGGACGTCCCATCCGAGGTGGTGACGGATTCAGGCAAGGAGTACACCTCCGAATGGTGGAGGGAATTATGTGCTCGCCTTGGAATCCACCACCTCCGATGTGAAATCCACTCGCATCGAGCGCTGCCTGGTGAAAGAGCCGGCCGCTCAATTATTAATATGCTTCGTAAGGAGCTCGCGAGTGAAAAAGATTTCAATTGGATGGAAGTTCTCTTCGCATTGCTTCGCCGTTACCACAACACGCCTTTGTATCATGGCCTTTCTCCAAATGAAATTGTCTTTGGACGAAAGAAGTGTTGGTGGAACATGCCGTTGAATAATCCTCGCCCCTGTAAAGATGCTTCGTTGTTTTTGGACGATGTCCAACGAGCAGATAAATCTGTCTCCAAATTAATCGAGAAGCATCAAGCTGACTGGCTTTGGGTTCAGAATCAAGGTCGAAAGAACCCCCACAATTTTGAAGTCGATGATCGAGTTTGGCTTCGAAAATCCGAAACCACCCTGGACGGAGATGACAAGCTTCCTCCCTTGTGGGAGGGGCCATTCGCTGTTACAGCGCGTCTTGGCGAGAACAGGTGGAGGATTCGTGTGGATGTCAGCAGGGAAATGGACGTTTCGGGCGATCGCCTCAAGAGAGAGATCCCCTCCCCCAAGGATCGGGTTAAACCCCTTTTTTGGACTGCGAAGCATTTGTCTGATCGGGTCATCGAAGGGGGGAAGTACGAACTCAAGAGGATTGTTGAAGCAAGACGTGACGCCAAGGGCGAATGGGAATTTCTGTGTGAGTGGAGGGGCTTTGATTCCAGTCACAACAACTGGGAACCAGCCCATTCTTTTGTCCATGGGTACACCAAGGGGTTCATCGACTTCCTGAAGAAGCACCCCGAAATTGGCGTACTCCTGACAGACTGTTTGTCGAAACCAGACAGACAAGTGGAGAGCGACGGAAAACGACCTGTGGTGAATCGAGATCCAGCCTTTTACGGCCCTCAGCAGCCACATTCCAGGGCTGATCCGTCGATCCCCCCTCCTGCGGTCAGGCCAGCCCAGGAACCAAATGAGGACCAAGCTTCGAGTTCGGCCGCTGATTTGCAGCGCCCAAGCCGTACGAGGGCCCGGCCAGACAGGTTGGTGGTCACATGTATTCGTGCTTGGCCGAATTGAGGAAGCCATCTCACCACATTCTGCTCAATCCACTGTTCATTCTTTCTGTTTATGTCATGATGTGGAGAACTGTGAATGTTTGATAATTTGACGTCAATCAATCAATTTTTCTTTGGTCTCCGTTCGGTAGCGTATCGAAAGTCGAATACCGAAAGCCACGGAGAGTGCTGCCGTGTTCAGAAAAAACCAAACTCAGGCTTAATTCAGGCAGATTCGGCGTAATCTTGTCTCTGTTGGTCTGTGCATCTTTGGAATTTGGCTACTCGTGCAGATGGAAGCAAATGTACATAATCAAAACGCTGGCCAGCGACATTCACCCCGACAGGCACCCCCTGTAGTACTGGCTGCACCAGATGCGACGCCAGGAACTCAGATCTTACCTTCATTTGCTGTGATGCTGACGCCAAAGTCCAGATTCAGATCCAGGATCCTCAAATTTGTCTTGAATTTCTCAGGTTTGTCCATCATTCTGCCACTGTTGTGCAAAAGCCAGACGTCAATTGTTCAGACAACCTTCACATGGGAGCTCTAGGGACTTCTAACTGCAACCTCTGAAGTCCGTAAGCTTCGTTGTATTTTTGGCACACGCCAATGTGAGCTCAATCCGACCTGAAACTGTCGAAAATGGTGAATCCAAGTGTCTTGTGGGACTCCATCGAAAGATTGGCCTTGTCCAAGTCGATTGACACCACCGCCACTGTAAATTCGGTGTCTCTCAGTTATATACTGTCAGTAAAGCGCCTTCAGCGAACCTTCGGCGCGTTACATGCCAAGGATCCAGGGCTATCATGTCCCATCATGATGCATCATCACATGATCCACATTTTGATGGAATCTGTTGGATGCTCGCGAACCAACGTGCCGGAAAGCACAATTGAGCTGCATAAACGACAATATATATTAACTTTAGTCTAAACGAAAGTATTAGTAGTTTCAGTTCTAGACATTCCGCTTCATTTCACCTTCATCTTAGGGAATTTGCTGATTTTAGGACAATTTAGGTTGATTGCCTTGTCATCTTCTCTGATTCCTCGAAGATCTGTTTAGATCTAAGTGAACAGAAAAACATCCTTACCTTCTGTGGTTCACTTAGGGCCTGCAGACTTCATTTGTATTTGTTTTCCCTCTCGGTGATTGCTTAATCTCTTCCATCTCTGCTTAAATTGATTCCCAATCTTGTTGAATTTTGTGATCATCCACCAGATGCGCCAATTCTGAGCCACATGCTGCACTTTTCAGAACGAGAAAAGCGGGAGTAACACGATGTAGAGTTCGGCGAGGACACCGTAGCGTGCCCGCGACAGCGAAACTGTGCCAGAGCGCTGAGATGTCACTCCAATTCTTGATCCCCCCACTCAATCCACCAATAATCTACCTCATTTCTTAACCAATGCATGGTTTGGTATCGATTCTCGATACGTTTACATGCTTTTTAGCCCTTAACCTAATGTTTTACTGCACGGAGGACTGTTCGTCACTCCTCATTCTGTCTCATTTCAGGTTCATCCATCCTGATTCAGTGCCAATTCAGCCCAAATGGGGTCAGATCAACCAGATTTCGCCCCATCGAGGCTACATTTCTATTTTTTTCTGGGACTTACCCGCACTACGTTCTTCGCTGACGTAGCGACACACCCCAGTGTGTTTTTGGAGGGGGAGTGTAAGTGCGGCTAGCCCCATCTGCTCAGATTTTCAGACATTCTGCCCAGATTGGCTACATTTTGGTCATTTTCTTTGCTTCGGCGGAATCGCCGCCTCGCAGCTCAGTCTCAGGATATTTCCTATATATTTCTGATATGCCGGATTTGATTCCGCGGTCCATTCCCCGTAAATCCGCCGCGTTCCGCTATTTTAGCTGGAATCGCCATTTGCCGCTGACGCGCGCTCGCGGGCCAGATCGGCCGAACATTTTTACATAATTGGATTATTTAAATCTTTTCAGACAGTTTTGGACACTCAGATGTACTTAGAATAATCCGCGTCAATTTTCTTCATAGACTGGGATTTTCTGCCGGATAACAATCATCATGGATCTTGCTTCTGTTGTCGCTGCTCTCGCCTCCGTTGGTGTTCGAGTATCCGGTTCTACCCCCAATAACAACGTCCAGGGAGACTCCTCGCGTGCCTGCCCCACTGGTCTTGCCGGCCCCGAGCCCTCCGGCACCATCAACGACCCAGGGCAGCACTTTCAGGTTTCAGCATCTGACGGTTTCGCTGGTGGGGGTTTTGCTGCACGAGGCTTCGCAGCACGGGGCTTGGGCAGGCACAGTGCAGCAGCGGGCAAGTGCTGGATACACGGGTGGGCGTGCGGAAGAGGTGCAGGCTGCGCAGGAGTAACCTGGAGGCGGGTCGGGGGCGCAGACAAAGGCACCCGGGCAGAAGCTTTGGAACCCCGGGCCTGTGCCCTGGTTACAACCTGAACCAGGTAACACTCATTACAATGGTGACTGTCTGGGAAATTCAGAGTTCCGCCACAGTCTTTGCATCCCAGTTTGTCACTAGGGGGCAAGTGGTGCAAAAACTGTCGCAACTGCTCAGGCTGTCGGAGGTCCAAGCAACCCACCGCATGAATACACTGCTGCTCCTCAGCATGCTCCAGACGCTCAAGTTCCTCTACGGCTAACTTGTCCGCCAGACTACCGTGCTTGCACACGTCATTACCCAGCTGGCAAGCCGGGTACGCCCAGCGGGACATGGCATCGGCCACCGCATTATCGCGGCCGGGCAGGTAGACGACTTCCAGCCGGAAACGGCTGAAGGTTTCGTGCCACCTGCCTGGGCGCCCACTAGGGCCGCTCGGCGTGTCCACGTGTTCCCGATGCCAGCCTTCCAGTGCCTGATGGTCAGTCAAAATAGTGAGGCGATTGTTACCGATCCACGTAGCGTACTTACGTAGAGCGCTGACAATCGCGTAGGTCTCCTTCTCCCTCGGAGACCACTTACGCTGACCAGGCGTAAGCTTTCGGCTGAAGAACGCAATGGGGAAGGAGTTTCCTTCCTCATCGCGCTGTTCCAGCACACAGCCAGCACCATACAGGCTGGCATCACAACGCATGAAGAAATCGGCATCAGGGCGGTAGAGCACCAACTCCTTAATGCCGATGACCGCGCGTTTGAGAGCCTCAAAATGGCTAGTGTGGACGTCCGTCCACTGAAGCTTCACAGTACTCCCTTTACGCATTGCTGCCCGATCTCCTTTCAGGAGTTCTTGCAGCGGGGCCGCCAAAGTCGCATATTGGGGTATGTAAATATGATAATAATTACATACACCAAGAAACGACCGCAGTTGGGAGACAGTAACAGGCTTCGGCCATTTTTCCAGGGCAAGCATGGACCCTGGGGCTGGTTTCTGTGTGCCTGCAGACAAAATTTGTCCGCAAAATTCGACGGAGCGAACAATTATTTTGTTTTTGTTCAGTCCACACACCAGAAACCGGTCTTGGAGGCGCTCCAGTACACGGCAAACGTCTTGATGGTGGCGCTGATACAGGCCATCCTCGGGCCCACCAGTGCCAATGATGAGATCATCAATATAAATGCTGGCGCACCGGATGGGATCAGGAATTCCCTGCCACACACCATTTTGGTCCTGCTTACCGCGCCTATGGTTGAGCACCCAGTCCATCATGCGCTGGAACTGCCCCGGTGCATTTTTCACTCCCATAGGGAGCACCCGCCACTGCAGGGTGCCCAGGGGAGTTGGGATCGCTGTCAGATACTGTTGCTCAGGGAGCAATGGCATCTGATGGAAGCCATGCTTTAAATCAAGCACAGTGAAAAGTTGATGCGGTTGATGACGCTCCAAAATATCCTCAATGAGAGGAAGTGGAGCTTGGTCATCCCGCGTATTTTCATTTAAGTAGCGATAGTCAATGACCAGGCGCCACTTATCCAGCAGGGGCGTCTCAGGCGGGACCGGCTTGGGGACACAGAACGGTGGCGACGACCAGTCAGAACCAGAGGATGCATGCTCCAACCATCCACGTTTGTGAAGGTTGCGTTCAATAATGGCAGACAGCGCTTCCCCCCGTTCCCCCAGGTGGGGAAAAGGACGCTGCTGTCGTGGAGCTGCATTGCTCTTCAGATTAACTCTCGCGTACCCGAAGGGTCCGCGCACTATGTCATCTTCAATCGGCGGAAGCTCACCCGCCAGCACGTCAGCACCGAGTTGTTGTTGTACAGCATCACGCCATTTCTGTGCAGCAGAGTCAGTTACCTCATCAGATGTGTGGATCACAGACCGAACACACTTACAGTCATCAATACACAAACAGGGTTCAACTTCAGAACTTCTACCCAAACTATTTGCACCCTTGACTGGGTCATGACGCAACAAACGCACGTGTTGGTGGCGCTGGTCCAAGCGACCGCGGTGTCCACACCATAACTGGGACGTAGGCTCAAGCCAGGGCAGAATCAGGTGTTGCTGTACACGATCAGGCTGATGTACTGCTGCAAATGCCCACTCACGTTGACGCACGCTGCATGCGCACGCACGCCGAATGCAATGGCAAATCTGTGGCGGAGGCTCAGGGGTAGGGGGGGGCTCATGACCGGAATGAACCTTGACGTCACGCAGAATGGCCTCAATGGATTCAGGCTGTTGTAGGGAGGAGGGCGGCTGTGAATTTTCTGATTCATGTCCTGTGGCTGTCTGAAAACTGATTTGATGAACGGGAATGGTCGGGTTACGGTCCTGAATGAATTCCTGGACGGAGGAATACTTGTGGGGAAAGTCAAGGAAACGGTTGGAGGCATCATAGACCCGTGTACCCAAGTCGCACGGCTTGATCCGGGTCGCCCATCCTCCGTCAAGACACGTAAAGTCGAGGAGGGGGGGTGGGGGGGGTATCAGCCACAGAGCACACGGACGCATCAACAGTCGCTTCGGGGAATGGCGAAGGGATGCACTCTGCACCCAGGAGTGACCCGTCCACCAGACAGGCTACCAACTTAAACCGGTGATCAGCTGGCAGTGATACCGAATTACCCGCATCATCAAGGGCGTACAAGCTGTCCCAAGGCAGCGTATAGGTGGCAGTACACATAGTCATCAACGGCTGCCACCATTTACGGTGTACCCAATTTGGCACAACTACAATTGCGCGTGCCTTATCCTCAGCCAGCTTGTACAGGACCCTGTCCATATGTTCCCAGGGCACCAAGATCCAGAGGATTTGGCGCGTCCAGGACATGTTATATGGGTCTTTGACCAGGCGGGCCGATTTGCCTTCCTCGCCTTCCACCACTCGAGCACCGCGACTACCAAAGACGTCCAGCTGGGGCCAGCCCTTTTTGCCTTTTGCAGGGCAAAGTTTGGCCACAACACGAGTGTACCAGTCACGGTACATTGTGAACTTGTAGCTGGAACAGCCTGTAGGCATCACGTTATTTTCGGCTGCAACGCTCGAAAGAAACTGCTGCTTGGTGGGGGGACGCGCCATGTCCAATTCAGGGACATACGGTTCAAGGTCCAGCTCACCCAGGGCCTGTACGGCGGAGAGAGATTTTCCCGCCAGCCGTTTGTCAACCAGTGAATTCCGCAGACTTTCCTGCAATTCAGAGGGGCAGTACTCTGACACATAATCCATCAAAGCCTGTGGTGATTCTCTCACGGCCAAAGCCAACAGCCCTCGCCCTGATCGTGAAAAAAATTTCCGCGATGTGCGGAGGGCGCAATCTTGTGGTCGAACAGAAACGGAGTTCCGATATAAATATCGAAATTTATATCCGACTCGCAGGCAAAAGTTGAAAACTATTTCGTGCCAGAAAAACGTCCATCAAGGTGCTGGCGAAGAAAATTCAGGTCAAGCGAACACCCGCGAGAGCCTCCGCCCATAGGTGTTTGGTTTGCCACCACCAGGTTGACCTTTGGTTCAGGTTTTTGCCAGAGTTGGTCGCTAATGTCGTTAATGGAACCGGAACGAACCAAAACTAGCTCCGCGCCATCGTCCACGAGTACGTGGGCGATGACCTCCACACCGTTGGAAAGACGGATAGGGAGTTTCATCGAAAAGCGATTTCGGCTTTTTCCAACAAAGGAAATGTAGCAACCAACTGGCTGCATGGTTCCAGCCAACGGCACGTTTCGAATGCAGGCTTCTGCGGAATCGTTGACACATGGGTTGTAGTCTGGAACATAGTCTGGAACACCCCCCTTTTTGGGGTCCAGACCCGGTCTGGTCGCCACAGAAATACTTTCAGCATCACTGCCCAGGTTCAAACCACATGGCTCCAAGGCCACCATGTCGGACTCAGAATCATACTCAGATTCAGGCACTATCCCGATCTCAGCACTATCAATTTCAGGTTCAGAGGCTGTCGGATTACAATCAGATGGAGGCGTAAACGGGTCGCAAGCTTCATCAGGTTCGGGTGCGGCTGCAGTTGAGGCATATTTCTATTCAGACACCAACATGGAAGGCGGGTCCAACACAGTCTCAGCACCAGGAAAAGGTGTAGACGCAGACCCTGCAAAGCAGACCTGACAAATATCGCGATCGCGGGTGCAGGGATCTGCCCCAACAGTCAGACGGGCACTGCTAGCCTCAGGATGCATCACAGATTCTGGGACTGAAGAATGCAGCGTGTCCGTCACAAATGAAACCGGGGGTTCGTTTGCCAAAGAAACTTGGATCTCGGAGGCCAGATGAAGGTCAGAAGGCTGAGACTGTTGCGGATGGACTTTGGTAGACCGCACGGGGACCTCAAGGGGGGGGGGGGGTGGCTGAGGTGTCCTGCGCTTTCTTGCTGGGGGTCATAGCCTTGCCATACGCATGGCAAACCATGCGGTGTGCCAGGAGGCGTGCTCGGGTGGCAGAAACTTGGGTAAAAAGAGATTGTGCCCAGGCTGTCCGGGTCAGTCCATTCCGTTCAAACGCATACAGGGGTATGGGGGGTGTGGGTACTCTTTGCAGGGATTTGTGTGCCGGACAGCCGGGTGCCCCCTCACCATGGCCCCTTCAGTTTGACAGTGGCGTGTCTGTGGCAACGGGGTCTTGGGGGCTGTTCAGTGCAGTGCTGGGTCCTGTCTGTAAGGGTTCCTGCCCTTCAGCTTGCACCTCAGCCACCTCCCAGGCCTCATTAGTCTTATACCAGTTGTCATCATACTCCCAGTTGTCCCCGGCTGGTTCGTATTCATACACATCATACCAATCATCATGCCACTCCCCATAAACCACATCAGCAGCCTCAACCGCGCACACTTTCATTTCATCAGTTTCATCCCAATCCGCAGCACGATCCCGGTCATACTGTCCTTCGTCCCAATAGTACTCTTCCCATTCACTGGCATTTGCAGGATAGGCCTCACCTTCCCGCACGCCACGCCCAAAAGCGCCCGTAGCGCCCTTTGTACCCCTGCCTGGGGCGTACCCGGGGCGACCTCCTTTGGGCTGGCCCTTGCCACTTCCTTTTCCTTGGAATTTTCCATATGTGGGACGGTACCCTTTGCCGCGTCCTTTGTCGGCACACCCTCTTTCTCCTTTCGGGGCGCCCTATTTGCCGTGTACGTTGGCCCCCAGGGCAGGCTTTCCGCCTTTGCCGCCCTTCTTACCGCCCTTGGATGTTTCTCCTTTGGGGAATAACCCCAGGAACGGTAGGATGGGCGCTGCGACCCGAAACGGGAATAGTATGGGCCTTGTGCCTGGTGCTGTGGCAATTGGTGGATGGCGTTCACCGCTAAATTCTGGGCCTCCAAGGCTGTTCGCCAGTCCAAATCCTTCTTCAAGATTTTTTCCATTTCATGGAAACTTGCGGTGGCGTCAAAGGTGTATATCCATTCCACAGCCGTAATCGTAGTCCCCTTGTTGCTTGCCTTCCCATTTAGGAGGGAGATCAACAAATCTCGCTGCCAACGTGTGGGAACTTTGATCATGACGTAGTGGATATGGAATTCCACCCGTTTGATCACCTGGTGGACCGGAATTTCAGACTCTCGATGTAGTGAACGTACCAAACGCGCCACTGCGGGGGTGTCAACGCCAACTGGCAGTCCTGAAACCTTGCACGAGTATTCACTGAACTGGCGCTCAATTTCCTGGGAAACGAGTTTCTCCTCATAAGCACCCAATTGGGAGAGGAGAACCTCTCTGTCGCGTTTTCGGGCCAAGCCTCCCATGACCTTAGCATACCGGTCACGACGCGTCTCGTACCCTAACTTAAACAATACCAGATTGGCACTATTCAAGTGTTTGGGCGGCGGATACTCAAGCCACGCTTTCTTTAGGATACCCGGGGGTACTCTCCCATACGTGTCCTCCAGCCAGCTCCACACCTCCTGAAAGGTCAAAGAATTGGCATTCTCGTTTTGGAGCTGCAAGTATGCATCACGGAGGTCCCCGTCTAGGCTGGCCCCAAGCCAATGGACTTTTTGGCTCAATGGCAGCCCAGAACGTGTGAACCAGGGTTCCCACGATAGGTTAAAAATGAACCAATTCGCAGGTTGTCCTTCAAAGCGTGGTTGTGGGTCGCGTGCCCATTGTTACGCGTAAGCGGGGTGCATCAGGGCTTGCCAAGCTGGGGGACTCTGTGCTCCCAGTGCGTGGACTGCCGTGTTGGGCTGTTGTACCATATGAATGGCGGCCTCAGTGGCCACCGGCGGCAATATAGGGGTATCATAACGCAACTCTATTGCTGGGTATGGTGTCTGCTGTTGGGGGGAGTCCACCAGTCTCCCGGAAAGCCAAGAACGCATCTTCCCGCGTGGGGGTTGGCGTTGCTCTACCTCATCTATGACAATGCACTCAGTTTCAGGAATAGTTGCGGACACTCGTGGATCTGGGTGGTGCTGTGTCCCTGTGGGGGCTGCTGGGGCGTCTGACTTGTCAATAGCGCCAACAGTCAGTAACTCCACCTGCCGCCTCAAGTGGGCCACTGTACGTTCCAGCTCCACGTTTTTCCTGTCGGGTTGTACTGGTAGTACGGCACGAGCACGAGGAAGCGCAATGGCCTCCGTGGAGGGAGGTCACACTGTCCCCTTTCTCGGACCCGACTCCTGACCCGTAATCTCGGGGGGATACCGGCCTCGCCGGATCGTTAATGGGCTGTTCCGGGCGGTAGACCCGGTAGGACGAAGGGTAGATCATGGGTTCAATTACCCTCATCCACCCGACGTATATGAGCTCAAACAATCTGCGTAACCGTGGCTTCCTGCGCCGGAAAGGGGTGAAGCTATCACCTCGGTTCACGGCATCCCGAATGTCGTCAACACACGCCTGATGCTCTGCCATGGCTTCACCAGGGCAGCATTATGTTCTCGCACCAGGTCACGGTATGGGGGCTTTGCCTCCCCCAGGACGCTCCGTATCTTGTCCACACATATTTGCACATCGCCACAGTACTGGACAAGTTGCAGCAGCACCCCGGTGTCGTCAGGCAAAGTCATTACCTTTCCGTGATCGGTTGACTCAATGTAATCGACAACGTCCGCGTACATCCCTGAGAGGACTACATGCACCCCATGGGGCCATCTCACCGTATGTTCTACCCCGGCCCCAGATGGCACAGTGACATGTGGCTCTGGCGTCCGCAAGGGTGACGGCGGTGGCTCCAAAGGGACATGCGGGTCTCTCGGTGCATTGTCTCCGGGGTTTATGGCGGAACCGGCAGACGGATTTGACCGTGTCACCATCTGCAACGGGCACTGTGTTTGCACACAGGGGCTTGGGCCCGTACACGTGTTGCAAACACTGTGATGGATACAGGTCGTTGCCCTCGGGCCTTCCGGGCTGGAGGCCATTGCTTGCACGGCTTCGGCCGGCTGAGTGGCAGTTTTCCACACCACTGCTGGCAGCCGTGCTGGCATGGGCCCTGGCTGTGCTGTCTGCTGTTCCGCCTGTGCAGCTTGCATCGCTGCTTGTCGTTGCGCCTCAATGGCGGCTTGGTGTCGCATTTGCATGGCCGCTTGCTGTGCCGCGGCTTGATGTTGTGCCCGCATGGCTGCTTGTTGCTGTGCCTGCATGGCTGCAGCTGCCTGCTGTTGTGCGCGCACAGTTTGTTGCTGTGCCTGCAGGGCTGCTTGCGGGTGTTGCGCTTGCATGGCCGCTTGCTGTTGTGCTTGCATGGCTTCTTGCCGTTGCGTTTGCATGGCCTGCTGTTGCGCCTGCTGTGCCTGCAGGGCTGCTTGCTGTTGCTGTGCTTGCATGGCCGCTTCTTGTTGTGCTTGCATGGCCGCTTGCCGTTGTGTTTGCATGGCCTGCTGTTGCGCTTGTATGGCTGCTTGCTGTTGTGCTTGCATGGCCGCCTGCTGTTGTCTCCACGGGGCCCCGGTGCCCGTGTTTTCCCCTGCTTCCCCCTCGTCCATGGGCATAGCCTCATCAATTGCGGCCACAAAATGAGGGTTTTTTTGTCCAATCGAGGAATGGGAGGTGTGTGGAGGTTGTTGTAAAAAGGTGTGAAAAAGAGTAATTTCGTTGGGGTCCATTTGCCCAATTTGGGAAAAACGGTCCTCTTCTACCAAAATGTCGTTTACCTCCTGTTCACACGGTCGGGGCTCACACTGTGGAGTATGGCACGGTCCCTGGGACGCATCCCCGGTCATGCGCACAATGGGGGTCCCGGTATCTCCCGTACCCGCGCGCATGGCCACAGGTGCAGCCCAGTTGCGTTTGGCCCTGCGGAACTGGGGGGTGGCTTCCATGGAGGTGGGCACCATGTCCACGGCCCAGTCGCGGCGTCTGGGCATGGGCCCAACTGGTGTGTCGGGTACCTCACACACAGATTGGGACTCCATGGCCAATGGCGCGGACCAGTCCTTTTTCATTCCTCGCAGTTGAGGGGTGGACTCGGTAGCCACAGGGGCCACCTCCACGTTCCAATTGCGGCGCGTGGGTATGGGCTCATTACCTGGTTCACTCAACACTTCAACCTCATCAACCGCATCCGTGCCATTATTACCACCATAGTTGTGTGCAGGATCATTCCAGGTAGCGCCAACATCATGTGGCGCCTCCGGTGCAACACATACCGGGTTAGTTGTTTCAACAATCAAAGAGCCGTGAGCCGTATGTACAACTTGTAATGCCCCCGAATGCCCATGGCTCGCATGACTCGCATTGTGCAAGTGCGGGTTGTGAGCGAGACCAACCTCTTCCTCTCTTCTCAAGCTCTGAAGGAGGAGGTCTCTGCGAAGGGGGCTTTGGGGTGGTGGGGTGGCGGCAAGCGCAAGAGAGATTGTTTCGTAAAAACGCACCAACTCTTGTACCCCCCGCCCACACACACATACACTCTTACAACATACATTACAATGTTGACGTGGATGCAGTTGTTGTAGGAGTATATTCGCGGGTGGCGGAAGGGGATGTGATGTGGGATTCCACGGTGGGTGTTGATGCACTTGTTGTTGATGTAAGGGTAGCGGCGATTGGTGTGGTTGTTGGGGCATGCGTGCTTGGTGTTCTTGTAGGAGTAATGGTGATTGTGGTTGTTGCTCGGGAATTTGTGATATGTGTTGTTGTAGGAGAACATTTGCAGGCGGGGGGGGTGGATTGGACGTTGGATCCCATGGCAATACCTGTGATTGGGACGTCGTAGTCGTTGAATTGTCCACGCACGTGGTAATGAGGTCGCCCATGCGCGGTTGTTGCATTCTTAATGAATTCAATAATTAACCAAGAGCAACTTTCAATCAATGGCAATCTTCAAATAACATTCAATAATTAACCAAGAGCAACTTTCAATCAATGGCAATCTTCAAATAAAATTCAATAATTATCCAAGAGCAACTTTCAATCAATGGCAATCTTCAAATAAATGCTCAAAGATGCTCAAAGAATTTGTCCCAATGGTCTCAACGAAAATGATCTCAACGCAAATGAATTAGCCAATTGCAATATTTAACGAATTCGATAGTCGTCGGAGATAATCTCCAATCGTTATTGTCCAAAGGCAGAATCACCAATCCAAGAATTGAAAAAAACTCGTAGAATTCAAAGATCGACAACGGAATTGCAATGAGCGGAGCGAAGAAAACGGGACGCACAACGGAAAGCTCAAAGATTTCCAAGAGGAGAGATAACCAATGCAATGCCAATGAATATGCCCCAATGACTAATCCTAGCACCAACGACCAATTGTAGCACCAATGACCAACAAATGTCCAAAGATGCAAAAGAGTCAACAAGGACCTTCAATTCTCAATGAAGTCCTGAAATCACGGCGTTCGAACCCGCCGGTGTGTGATCGTGGACGTCTGGAACCCCACCCTGTGCCTGACCGAGTGATGAGTAGCGTATGCCTTGATCTGTTTGAGTTGTCACCTGTAGTTGATGATGAGGGTACCACGTGGGATGGTGTACTGCTCTGCACTGACCGGCTCAGTGGATACATGATTGGGAAGCCGATCTGTTTCAAGGGACTGACAGGGGAGAAGGTGGTAAAAATACTGCTGGACGCCTGGGAAAGTTTTTTTGACGTTCCGACTGAGCTGACCACCGACCGGGACCCAAAATTTTTGTCCGCCTGGTTTTCCACAATTTGTGCGGGGCTGGGAATCAATCTGGCATATTCCCAGGCCTACAGGCACCAGGAGAACGGCAGGGCGGAGGTGGCCAACAAAAATGTGTTGAACACTCTCCGCAAGATGCGGGGGTCGGTCGGTGATACAGTGCAGGGTGAGTCTTGGTTTGCCGCACTTCGTGCTACGATTCGTAACCACAATCAGCGGTTGGATCCTGAGTTGGGGCTGAGTCCACAGGAAATCCTGACGGGGCGAGCACGTTTGGGACCCGAACAATGTCTCCCACCGGTGCGTGAATGCGTTGGTGCTTCAGAGTGGCTTGCCCACATGCGTGATATGGACCTGTTGGCCAAGCAACATGTCCATTCACAGCAGGTGGCCATGCGGGCGCGATATGATGCCTCCCGTGATAAGCCACATCACTTTGAAGTGGGTGACCGTGTTTGGGTTCGCTATGAGCGCAAGGTGGGCGATAATAAGTTGGTGCCGTACTGGCTGGGACCAGCGGTCGTTCGCAAACGACTTGGACGTAAAAAAAATTTTGTATCCGTTAGTGATACTAAGTCCGAGGAACATAGCGTCTCGGACGTAAAGCCATACTGTCCGGCCTTGCGGGGTGAATCTGTGCCACTGTATTGGAGTAGGCAATACATAGTGCGACCCAAAAAGTCTCCATCCATGGAGTACTTGGTGTCAAAAATTTTGGGCCATGAGACCCGAGTCTGCAAGTCCACGGGGGTGGAAAAGCTTGATTTCCGGGTCCGATGGCAGGGTTTTGGTCCCAAGGACGACACTTGGCAGCCGGCAGAAAATTTTCTGCCCGGGTATAATCTGCCATGGGTCCGGTATTGTGTGGACCAGGGCATTGCTATGGACTTGAAGCAATGCCTGCCCTGTAGCAGTCACTGATGTATGAGTATGGTGAGTGTGATGCTCTTTCTGGATAGCCGGGGTATGCTGCCCCCCCCCCCCCCACTTGATGCCTACTTACAGTAACGTAAGGGGACACTATGGCGCAGGGACACATTCTTGCCGCTGCCCTGTCGTACCCTCAGTTCCAGCACTCCACTGCATGGGTGGCTGCACGTCTATTTTTTCTCCAACCATTGGCAGGTTGGCCACAGCATGGTTCATTTGGTGTCTATTGTTTCCCCAATGCTGTGGAATGCCACCCTGGTGTACCCCCACAGTGCTGTGTTATCATCGTGTCCTGGTGACACTGTGGTCCTGTGTTCTGTCTTACCCTGCACCCTCCTTCCCCTTCTTTGCTCCCAGATCACTGATTCCTGCACGTCTCCATCTCCATTGTGCTCCCAGATCATTAATTATTGATTACTGTACGTCTCCATTGCCCTGCCTCCCCCTGGGTTTCTCTGCAGTTTTTGTTTTGTTTCCCCGCCCAGCGGAGATCACTTTTTTTTTCTGCAACTCATTACCGATTCGAGTTGGCGCCAGCTGTTACAGGCGCCCCCCCTGTCTGTGGTCCTGCTTACCTCAGTGTTCCTGTCTGCAACCGAAAACACAAAAAAAAAACGTTGTTACATCTTCACAACATTTTTTTTTGAACTCCAAGGAGGGGAGTGTACCGTGGACAGAGCCCACCTCAGGCCTCGGTCCACAGAAAGGATTCCCGCGCGCGGGCAGAACGCTAACATACACGCGCACAGACAGACGTTGCTGAGGTACAGACCCAGAGAAAGAGTTTTCGAATCGGATTTTCGGTCAGTATTTAGGCATAAATGATATTACACGCGTCGAGATAATTTGTACGGCTAGATCGACCTCAGTGACAAGTGACGAGATATATTTGTTTTGCATCATGTTTTCAAATGAAATTTTCTCGGTGAGTCATATGCATGCATCATACAAGATTTCAGAATATTTTGCATGCATTGTAACAAGAGCTTGAACTCATGTGCCATTTATTCACTTGTCTCTCTTTTGGAATGGACCTCATGTGCCGGACGCTTAGTATCTTCGTAAGTTTGTAATATTGTTTCATTGTGTTTGCGTGTGGGCTTGTGTGTCTTGCATCCTGCGTGCCTATGGGATAAAGTTTCCTTTTTCTTGCATTTTAAAGTGTTTTTCAAGTGAAATTTCCAACCAAGTTTTAAGCAATTATTTTCCAATATACAACAAAGCCCATTACAGTACAACCCCACTACGGGGATATGGACAGCCGGTGGAGCAAGTCCTTCCCGCATCCCAAACCCCATGGGTTCAGGCCCACCTGGACCGCACTCCATGGAGGAGAGGGATGTACGGGGAGTGTACTCACACCCCCCGGCCACAGGTGGTATCCGTCTCGGTGGAGTGGTGGCTGCGGACGTCGGAGACGCCATCAGGATTGACGACCTCAGGGGAATCCAAATCCCCTACTACGATGGCAACCCCTCCAACCTGGATGACTTCATCCTGGATTGGGAGGACTTCGACGAGGAGGTCGTCGGTGAGATGAAGGGAGCGCCAAGGGACAAGTGGGTATGTCCGACATTCCCACACAGGCTGGCGCAGGACGTGAAGGAGGAGCTCAGGGATCAGATCCGCGAGGGATTGATCCAGACGGAGCAGGCCTGCCTCCAGTGGCTGGAGGACAAGGAGCGAGTGGACGCCCCCAACCAGAAGTTGGAGGATTTGTGGTCCATTCCGCTGCCGCTGGAGCGCGGAGAGTTGCGGGTCCGGGAATGGAATCAGTACATCCGCAAGTACCGAAGAAGCCTCAAGCTGGTGGAGGACTGGAATGAGTCCAGCGAGATCCGACCCCTGCTCAAGGACGTCTTCCCCGGCCACTGGAAGAAGAGGGTGGAGGACGAGGAGAAGAATAGAGCAAAGAAGCGCGTGGCCATACGGATCATGGCATCGGAGGACACCCACGCCGGAATAATGGAGTTTTTCCGGCGAAACCTCGGCGAGCCCAGCCGAATGTTGGGGTTGAAGAATGCCGTCTACGTGGAGGTATTCGGCGACACCATGGGGCAAAGGTTGATGCGCCTCAACAACGCGGAGTGGAGGCGCGGAGAGCCGCTCAGGATGCAGGTCATCTTCGCCCGCATGAGCCTGGACGAGATCGTGAAGTACATCACGGTGGAGCTGAAGCTCAACGCCAAGAACGAGGCCCACGTGCAGGATCGACAGGGCCATGGACATCGAGGTCATCGGGAAGATCGCCAAACACCGAGAGGTCAAGGAGGACACGGTCGGCACCGCGGAGGAAGGGAGTGGAAGCGGCCAAGATCTCTGGACCGCGACCACCTGAGAGGATCATGAAGAAGCCCACTTCTTCGCGTTTGTAGCGCACAATATGAAGGAGCATGGGCAGGACAGGTCCAGGTGGAACCGCCTGGACCCAAGGGTCAACAAGAACCGCAAGGAACCGCGGAGGATCGGGAACCCGCCGCTCTCGTTCCGCGAGTACAGATCACAGCACGACGGTTGCTGGGTCTGCTTCGGCAAGGGGAACAACCATGCACATGACCACCGGCATTGCAAGATATATGAGGCTGACAAGAAGGCCTACTTCGCCGCCCATCCCGACAAGAAACCCAAGGAGCAACGAATTGCCGATTGGAAGGCAAAGGGCGGAGACGCTCTCCAATCCAACACCACCTACTCTATCATCTACACCGACGGATCGGACGACCCCAACTCTTCCAACCCCTCTGGATCAGCCGCAATTATCTCCCTTCAACCCAACGACCACACTATCATTACCCCCCCCTCTCCCCTCAAAGGGTCATACCCAGCAGAAATCTATGCCATCATCATCTCCCTCCTCTACCCTCAACTCACCACCCTCCCCCAACCGATCATCTTCGCCATCGACAACTTGAGCACATGCCTCACCCTAAGCACCTTCCTTCACTTTCACTCTCCCCCCTTCACCACTAGCAACAACTCCTTTGCTCTTTGGTACAACCTCATATGGCATCTTCTCCAACATCTAAAACACATCGCCATCCTTTTCACTTGGATCAAAGGACATGCCAATTTCCCCGGCAATGACGCGGCGGACAGTGTCTCCAAATGGAGCACCACCCACTTCGATTACCTTCTCTCCCCCACAACTTCCACACAACTGGCCATTAACCAAACTCCACTTCCCGTCAAAATAACCTCTAAACTCACGAAACATCAACTCCCAACCCATCAACACAACAACATTCACCTCTCCCTTAGTAATCACTTCTTTCTCAAATCCTCGTGGTTCTCCACTTTCACCTTTAAGTGGGTGAATGGCCTCTTCTCTTGCAAGGGCTACCAACCCCACTTCATCCTCAACACCTACCCTTGCCCTCTTTGTAACCACCATCACCCCTTAGACCCCATCACCTTCATCACCGAATGCCACACTACTAACGCAATACGAAAAAAATTCTTCAACACTTGGAATGGGCACTTCCACAACACCATCATCACTTGGTGGGCCACCGCTTCCAAAGGCGACCGCCGCAACTTCATTCGAACCCTCATACCCAACACACTCAGCAATCAATTACGCACACCCCCACCAAACACAACCTACTACTCCAACATCAAATCTCTTCGTCAAGCCCTAAGATATCGACAAAAACCTCTCACCACCCTCCTCAACGAAACCAAACAATGGCTCATCGACAACCCCATCTCTAACCTTCATCAGTTATCTCCGACGACCACCTCCAACCCCTGGAACGAATCTTTTTCCATTTACAGTACATCATCCACCGCTCCCCACCCACTGCACTTTCCATTTTCTACCAACAGAGAACCAACCAACAAACGACCTCACTCTAAACGCCCTACCACAAAACCGAAACCCCCCACCAAAACTTCAGCCATACAACTTCAACACTTTCCGCCTCAACCACTACATCCTCACATCATCAACCGCATACCTCCTCCAAATGACACTTAACCTCCAGCCCCATCCTTCATCCCCAACGCATACACTCGCTCCACCAGCGGCACTCTTGTCTTGTCAGCAAACAGCAAACAATCAGCAACCAACAGCCAGCGGCCAACAGCCAGCAACAAACAGCAAACAACCAGCAGCAGCAACAGTCAGCAACCAGCAGCCAGCGACCAACAACCAGTAACCAGCGGCCATCAGCCAACAGCCAGCACATCAACCACCCACCGCCTCCCTTCCACAGTAGGACACTTCCAGCGACAACAGCCAGCAAACACCCCCCCCCCCAACCACACACCCAAGACACCCCAGACATTATCCCCCCCCCCCCGGCTTCCTGCTCCCCTCTTCCGATACTCCTTCGACCTGTATCAGCAAGCAAGTACCACCCAGCTAACAACCAGCTGCAATCATCCAGCAACCAGCAGCCAGCGACCAGCAGCCAGCAGTCCACAGCCATGACAAAAAGCAGCAGCAGTCAACATCCAGCACCCAGCAGCCAAGAGCAATCAGCCAGTGAACAGCAGCCGCCAACATCCACCAGCACGCAGCCAGCAACCAACAGCCATCTGACACATCAGCCTTCACCCGTCACCCACCTACACGGCAGGACACAACACCGTCACCACACTGCACCACACTGCACCACTGCATGCACAGCTCTGCGCACCAGGAAACCTTACCGATCCATTGAGTCTTTTTTGTTTGAGCCATCAATTGGAATTTTTCTTTTCTATTTTTTTTCAGGACCACTACGGCAAGAGCGCAAGACTTGAGCAGAATGAAAGGGCTTTGTACTTTAGTAATTCTCAGATCAGCTACAGGGCCCCAGACTGATTTCAGGCAAGCCAGAATGTTCCAGTCTGTTTTACTTTTTGCACCTGCACTTGCTCGCTTCTCTTCCACTGGTCCATTTTTTCATTATATCATCTTTTTGTTATTTTACCTTGGTATAGGCTATATATCCCTTTGCATCTTTCACCGAAATGGCCTCCACTAGTATTTTAACCTTTTCAGGCCCATGGTGCAGTTCATGCAGTGTTTTCACCCTGACTAGGTTTGTAAATACCCGCGCCTGTCCTTCGGAGAACTTCGGCTCACCATGAACGCTCATTTTTCCCATGGTTAGGCCGCTTTGGTGCAATGCTTTGGGCGGGGGACCGCCATGCCTCAAAAAAAAAGGGCGGAGACGGTGGAAAAGGCCAAGAAAAGGGCCAAGGGAAAGGCGGAGGAAAAGGCTATGGTGGAGGACCCGGCCCAGACCGACGCGTGAGGTCGATCGAGGAGGTTGCTGAGGACAAGTTGAGGAGTTTAGAGGAACTCAAACCCCAGCAACGTGGTGGACAAAGTCTGGGCGGATCGCAGCAGGAGGGAGCTGCAGCAGGCCACGTCTAGAGGAGCCCCCATGGGAGTGGGACCCCGGAGGCCTCTCCTCCGAAAATCAGTGGAATCCTAGAGAAAGCGAAGGCACATCGGGTGCCGAAGAAGGCGCGACCACACCCAGCTTCGTCCCTGAGCACCAGACCCCAGCGGACGTCCCGTCACCTTCGAGTTCACAGCCGGCAATGTGGACTCGGATGACGAGGGTGAGGAGGACGACTTCACCGCCGAGAAGATCCTGACGGACAAGCCGGACCTGGGGACGCCTGGGGGGAGGCTTTATAAAGTCCGTTGGAAGGGATTTGCCGCATCCAAAGATTTGTGGGAGCCCTCGAGCAGTTTTGTTTCAAGGTATACTACGGTCTGGATAGAATATCTAAGGAAAAAGAACATTTCTTTGGATGTCAAGGACGTGTTGGTCCATTTGGTGGCTGCAGCAGCACCGTGATGGATCCACCTTGGCATTGTCGTTTGTTTTTGTGCTTGGGAGGCGGGTGAGGGCGTTAATCCGGGGATTTTTGGGCCTTGATTGGCCATATATCCTCTTCACTCGGTCTCCACATATAAATTTCATTGTGGTATACGTATTTAGACTGGTCGACGACGTTTTCTCTATCTTTGATCCCCTTGGTCCATGTTGTGGATCAAGAGGAGACCGGATATGGCGTAGGGCACCGATCGTGAGTGTCCTCACCCTGTAAGTGCGGCTAACCCCCATCTGCTCAGATTTTCACAGATCTGCCCCAGATTGGCTACATTTTGGTCATTTTCTCTGCTTCGGCGGAATCGCTGCCCCGCAGCTCAGTCTCAGGATCAGACCTATATATTTCTGATGTGCCGGATCTGATTCCGCGGTCCATTCATCGTAAATCCGTCGCGTTCCGATCATTTACCTGGAATCGCCAATTGCCGCTGATGCGCGCCCGAAGCCAAATCAGCCAAATATTTTTTCACAATCGGATTTATATAAATCTTTTCAGACAGATATGGACACTCAGATGTACTTAGGATAATCCGCATCAATTTTCTTCATAGACTGGGATTTTTTGCCGGATAACAATCAGCATGGATCTTGCTTCTGTTGTTGCCGCTCTCGCCTCCGTTGGTGTCCGTGTATCTGGTTCTGCCCCCAACAGCAACGTTCAGGTCGACTCCTCGCGTGCCTGCCCCCCTGGTCTTGCCGGCCCTGAGCCCTCCGGCACCATCAACGACCTAGGGCAGCACTTTCATGGTAGCAGAGGCTACCTGAATGTTGCTTCAGTGGTCTCTGCTCCACAGCCCGCTCCCCAGTACAGCCCCGTAGACCCCGCCGCTTCTGGAGACGTAACCATTACGCTGCCATGGTGCTGCGCGAACGAGGCCTTGAGAGGAATGCCTTGCGCAAGCCCAAGCTGCCCAAGAAGGGCGCACATCAGCAGCTGTGGAGACCCAGATTACCATAATCCCAGTCGAAACTGGCCATCGAGCAGCTGGAATCCGCCGGCCTACGACGATGGCAACGCTCCGCTGGACCTTACGGAGCTGGCAGGTACCCACATTCCTTACGGAGGTCCAACATTTGAGACCACGGACGCCGATCTGAACGACATTGAGATGGGTGGTCCAGGTGAGGTACCTAGCTATAATCGACCAGCCTCTTGGGCACAATGGGACGACCATTTGTTTCCAGAAGTGACCCGTAACCTTGAGAGCCTTGAGGCCCTTTGTTGGTTAGCGTCGTCTAAGCTGATCGAACAAGAAAGAATCGCCTCTGATTTTTTATCGGAATATTTTTTCCTCCTTCAGAACGAAATTAATACCAGGATGTGGTGGCGTTCTCAAGAAGATGACTCTTTTGCCATTTTTTTGCAGATCTGGGAGGCAAGCCCCTTCCCGAAGGAGAAGGCCAAGGCACCTGTTCCCGGGCCCTCCGCCCCTCATCCCCCTGTTTCCATCCGCGACGATCTAGCCGCCGCGGTTGAGGAAGGAATTTTAGAGGCGGCCAGGCAGGCAAGCCTGGAAATTAGGGCTGAAGGAGCTCCACAAGTGGACTCCTGGCTGCGGACCACCGAGATCAGCTGTCCGACAGCCTGCTCAGGCCCTTCAGGACACAGTATGTACTGTCCTGCCGACTGCTCCTGCAGATTCCAGCCAGATGCTGAGCTCCAAACGCTCAAAGATCAAATGCACCTCATCATTGAAACGCTGGGAATAAAAAATCTTTTCAAGACGCACATGCGGTCTGAGGGCGCCTCATTGGTGGAACAAGTAACAGAGCCGTCGGAGGAGGCGACAGAAATTTTTTCAATTGCTCCTTCGGTGGACTCCAGGACCACCGATGCAAGGATCAGCAGGACCAAGCTAAAGGAAAGGGTTAAAATCTCTCGTTCTGAGAGTAGGACGGCGAAGGCTAGGACTGAGGCTCAGAATGCCAAGCGAACTGCCTCCCGTACTGCCCCTCCTGCTGCTGATTCCAATACCTTAGCCCAGCTGTTGCTCGCCCAGACCCTCGCCGGAGCTGGTGTGGCGAATGATGCCGCCAAGGTGTCTGCCATTACGGCCGGTGTTGGGCTGGATTCGCTTCTTAATCCTACTTCCTTGCGACTTCGTCAGGTTGCCAAGCAACCGAAGTATAATGGGAACCCCCGACGTTGGCCTCAGTTCCAACGGGAATTTAAACTGTGGGTTAAGACTCAAAAACTCCAAGATGATCAGTTCCTGATGGCCCTCTTGGATTGCCTTGAGGGAGCGCCGGCCAACACTTGGCTCAGGACTTGGAGTGATCGTGAGGATACAAGTTCCCCCCTTACCTTTGATGAGGTGTGGGAACAGTTGGAGGTACGTGGATCCCGGCTGCCAGAGGATCATTACCACCAAATGTTGAAGAATTTTCCTTCATTCTCGCGATTAATCTTGCACGAAGTGCAAGACAAAAAACAGCGCTTCTGGAATTTAGTGGAAGAAGCTGAACATTCAGGCGAAAAATTTTCTAGTGCCGAGCTGAAAAATCTGATTTTTGACAAGATCCCCTCAGAAACTGCCGCCACCCTTCGGAACAAACAGTCCGAAGAAAAGGTCAAGACCTGGTGGGCGGAGGTGGAAGGCTTCGATGCCTCTGCCAACAGGTTCTCCGTCAGGGAGGCACTTCAAAAGTGCTCCCCCACGTCCTTCTCCAAGGTGAAATTCACTGAGGAGACGTGGAAAATCAAGTTTAATGAACACGAGAATCGGGACTTGTTTGTCCAAGTCCTCAACAGGGGAGTAGGCTTCCATGGCCATCGCCTGAAGGCCAAAAACTGGGTGTTTTCGTACACCCCGAAAGAACTCTGGGAAGAGGTTGAGCGGCTCGCCGAGGCCGCCAATCAGAATTTCCATGGGGGTCTTGGGGGAAACAAGAATACCCAGCAAAACACCCAAAATGGGGCCCAAAAGGGCAACAAAAAGGTGAATGACACCCGGAATGTTCAACAGCACTGTAGCATCTGCCTTCTTTTAGGTTCTACGAACCGAGCTAAGACGCATTCTACTGATAATCACCGATGGTCTCCTTACGATCACAAGGTGATTGGTGAAAATATCAGTAATTCGCAGAATTCAGACAGGAATGACAGACAGGTGCATGGTGGGAAGGCTGGAAAAGGGAATCCGACCCCCTCCGGTGGAAACAAAAATCCTGGAGGCCCTGGCGGGTCCCAAGGCACAGGAAATCGGACTCCATCCGGCTCCGGTGGGCAGCCGAACGGCCAGAAAAATCCCCATAGCAACGCCGGAGGCGGAAATCGAAATCCAGGCCAAACCCCTCAATCCGGTACAAACAAGGGAAATGCTCCAGGATTCCAGGGTAAAGGTAGAGGAAATCTTTCGGGAACCCCTTTCTCTGGTAAGGGCAGAGGGCGTGGCGACGGTGGAGGTCCATCATCCGGCGGCCGAGGCCGTGGACGTGAAAAGGGCAACCATCGTGTGGATCAGGTCTCAGGTGCAGATCAGGTGTCCGATGCGGATCGAGATTACGTTGAAAATGCCTTGAATCCAACAGATGATCCGCTCCAAGATGAGTGGGTCGACGAATCAGGGTGTGTTCATAATGTTAACGCAGACACTGGAGGTCAGAACGCCTAGGGGAGCCACGAAAATCGCCCCTCCCCAGGCGATTTCAGGCATGATCCCCAGATTCCTGCTCGACCACTACTTGATGTAGGGTCGCTTGTCTCCTCTCCCCAGGATCCGGCAGCAGATCCTTCTGTTGTAGTGGACGAGGTTGGTGTACAGTCCAAGCACAGGGCCCGTCAGTTTGTCACAAAGATGTGGGTCTCTGATCGCAAGGGCAATTTCCACCTCGCCACTTGTTTGTGTGACAATGGATCGGAGGTAAATCTCCAATCCAATTCTTTTTTGCCTGACGACTGCGTGTTTGATTCGCCTCTTCCTGTTACCCTCGAGGGAGTTTCTGGACATTCTCTCGCAGGTGGGCAACGCGGTTGTTATATATCCACTCATTTGGTCACTCAAGACCTTTGGGAAGAAGGCAATGTGGAGGAAGTTATCCTTAAGGATGATTACTTCTATCGTGCCGACATAAAGTATGACCTTTACTTGGGCCATCCTTGGCTTGGCAAGAACAGGGTGGCGCCCGTAGGTCATCGGCGTTGTTTTTTGCTGGAGTCAGGTCCCTTGGAGCGTCCTGAATTTCGTTTTTCGCACACAGGGTTTAAAAGTGCAGAAGAATTTTTGAAGCAAAAGGTTACACCAAAGTTTGGCGAAGATGTCACCATTGCAGAGGTGAATGGGAGTGCCGATTACTCCCGAGAGTTAGAATGTCTTCGTAGGGACTCCCAGCCACGACGCCCTTCGCGCTGGCACTCTTCAACCTACAGAGTTGTCGACAAATGGCGCGATACAATTTGTGAATATTTTTATGAACACCATTCCTTTTGGCCACAGTATGATGCCTTTGCTAACAGCGAGAACAAGCGCTTTGACCAGCATTTTCGCGATGCTTGGACCCATAAATGGGACAAGAAGTTATGGATTAATCCTCCGTTTCACTTAATCCAGCAGGTCATCCACAAAATCAAGCAAGATAAAACCCAGGCGATTTTAGTTGTGCCCTTGTGGGACGACAAGCCTTGGTTTCAGAAATTGCAAGACATTTGTGTAGATTACATCGAACTTCCCAGGAAGATTAAGCTGCATGCCAGGGACGACACAGGTCCCCTGCCACAGCGGCCCTGGAGTTCGCTTGCATTCCTGGTGGATGGAAAGCTTTCTGACTCTGATTCTGCTGATTCTGGTACTGATTCCTGTGTTGGGTCTGAATCTGAGGTTGAGCGTGGTACTGATGATGAATCTATTTTTTCTGATTTTTGTCCGTCAGATGCCCAAGGTGATCCAACGTCAAATGGATCCGCCTCGTCTCCCTCTTCCCCAATACGATCTACATCCAAAAGAATCTACGGCGCACGGACGACAAAAAAGTTTTCTTCGCGCCGCAAATTCAGAGTTTTTTATGAAAAACCCCGTGTGGAAGCTTTCATAGATCCTTTCGAGGAGCTGGATCACGAAGAGAATCTCTGGAATGTCGACACTCGACCCACCTATCTTCAAGAGGCAGTTGATACGGACCTTTTTAGGGACATCCGTAAGAAGATTCTTCCTGCCAAGGCCGAAGAAATCGCCAAAGTTTTTTCGACAGTAATTCCTGGCGATCAGGTGGACACTGAGTTGTGTTCCAAGAAAAGAGACAAGACTTTTGAGGAACGGAAGGACACAACCCTTTCGGGGAGGCTGACCAAAGACCCCCCTGTCCGTGGGCAGTTCGGTGAAGCCTTCATCGAGCTTCGTGAAGGTTACAAGGCGAAGAAACAGCGTCCTTATGAGAACCATGGACACAAACATGAGATACTCAGAAAAGTAATCGAGAGAAATCTCAGGGAATTTGGTTGGCTTGAGGGTTGTATGACCAGCGAGTGGTGCTGTGCACCCTTCACAGTTCCGAAGCCGCCGCCTGCAGACCAGAACACTATCGATGGTTGGCGAATGGTTGTTGATTTTCGCAACCTCAACGCCGAAACCAAGGCAGATTCACACCCCCTGCCCCTCATTGAGGAGGAAATCGCCAAGAGGGCAAGGGGTCGTTTGTTTTCTGTGCTGGATCTCCGTCACGGCTTTCACCAAATGCCGTTGAGGAAGGACAGCCGGCCTCTCACCTGTATGTGCACGCCATGTGGCCCAGTCCAGTGGACGGTCATGCCCATGGGCCTGAAGAACGCCTCTTCGTTTTTTCAAAGAATGATGGAGGATGTGCTTTTTACAGCTCATCCTGAGCTTCGTGCCTTCGTGAGTGTGTACATAGATGACATAATCATCGCGACAGAAGGGGAGGGACTGACCGAAGCCGAGCTGGTCGCCCTACATGAAAAGCAGCTGAACCAAGTTTTGGACATTCTTGATGCCAATCAGCTGATTTGTGGGCCAAAGAAGGGAAAACTATTTTTAAAATCAGTCGAATTTTGTGGTTCTCTCCTTGAGAATGGCACCCGACGACCCAGTCCACCGAAGCTCCTCGCTATTCAGAAGTGGAAGCGCCCTGAGACGATCACGGAATTGAGAGGATTCCTGGGTTGTTGCAATTTTTACCACACTTTTGTGCCGAATTATGCCAAATTTGCTGCCCCCCTCACTGAATTATTGAAGGTAGGGAGAGATGCGGGCAAGGCAGGTTCAAAGGTTCGTGTCAAGTGGACTGACGAGTGCGAGGAGGCCTTCCATCATTTGAAGGCGGCCCTCTGCGAAGTCGCCACGTTGCATGTGCCGAAATTCGACCGACCCTTCTACATAAGAACCGACGCTTCTAGGTACGCGATCGGAGCTGTCCTTGAACAGGTTGATGAAGCCACAGGTGATCATTACCCTCTTGCATTTTGGTCGCGGAAGCTAGCTCCACGCCAGATGCAATGGTCACCGCGTGAGCAAGAGACTTACGCCATAATCTGCGCTCTGAAGAAGTACCAATCGTGGGTTGGCACCAATCGAGTCGAGGTCCTGACGGATCATCGATCTCTGGAGTATTGGGCCACCGAATACATTGATACTGTCGCGAGCCCAGCTGGCCAACGGGCCAGATGGCATGAATTTCTCAGTCTGTTTGACCTCCATGTGTCGTATTTGCCTGGGAAACACAACACTGTAGCAGATGCTCTGAGCCGATGGGCTTACCCCGCTTCAGAGGGGCTGCAAAGTACCAACATCCATGGTACGGAGCAGGACCGCCACGTCGTAATCGAGTGGGATCAGGAAGAAAAAAAGCTCATTCGACGTGAATGCATGCAATGCTCTGTTAAACGGCATGCATTACCGTGTCACGATATCACGGCCTTCTCAGATCCGGCGCATGCTCATGAGATCTGCACCAAAACACTGAAAGTCGTGGAGAAAGTCACCGTCCCCTCCTCAGGGAGTGTGAAACGGTTTGACTATACCCGACGTGTAAGTGGATTTCGGTTGATCCAAGGCATTAAGCGTCGAGATCCGGCCAAAACTCCACCCCTGCCTAAAGATTCCCTGATCATCCGTGACTGGACGTCCGATTATCTGCATGATTCCATGTTTAAAGAGGTCTTTGAGAATCTCAAATCCAAAGATGCTCACAAGGATGGAATTTTTTCTGAATATTCGTTGGATGGGGGGAAGCTGTGGATGGAGGGTAAATTGTGCGTACCAGACGCCCTGGCCCCCCGAGTGTTAAACTGGTGGCACAAATGGGAGTCCCCCCACGCACATGGCCGTAGATTATGGTCGATGATTAAACATAGGTTGTTCGGCTCAAGGCTATATACTCATTGTATGAAAGTAGCCGCCGGATGTGCCCAATGTGCTGTCTCGACGCCCCCCAGCGCGAAGAAGCACGGCCATCTGAGGCCACATCCTATTCCGGAGCGCCTCTTTAACAGAGTCACCAGTGATTTTTTCTATCTTGGTGAACTCGACGACGAAGAGTGCCATTGGACGAATAAAAAAGTCAATGGTGTGCTCCTTATTCAGTGCCGTCATTCCGGCTACATTCAGGTGTTGCCTTGTAACATCGAGTCGATGACTGGCAAGGCTGCCGCCAAATGGTGCGCGCAGACCTGGATGGGAGGTTGGGACGTCCCATCCGAGGTGGTTACGGACTCAGGCAAAGAGTACACCTCCGAGTGGTGGAGAGAATTATGTGCTTGCCTTGGAATCCACCACCTGAGATGTGAAATCCACTCGCATCGAGCGCTGCCTGGCGAAAGAGCCGGCCGCTCTATTATAAATATGCTTCGTAAGGAGCTCGCGAGTGAAAAAGATTTCCGTTGGCTTGAAGTTCTCTTCGCATTGCTTCGCCGTTACCACAACACGCCTTTGTACCATGGCCTTTCTCCAAATGAAATTGTCTTTGGACGAAAGAAGTGTTGGTGGAACATGCCGTTGAATAATCCTCGCCCTTGTAAAGATGCTTCGTTGTTTTTGGACGAAATCCAACGAGCAGAAAAAACTGTCTCGAAATTAATCGATAAGCATCAAGCTGACTGGCTTTGGGTCCAGAATCAAGGCCGAAAAAACCCCCACAATTTTGAAGTCGATGATCGAGTTTGGCTTCGAAAATCCGAAACCACCCTGGACGGAGATGATAAGCTTCTTCCCCTGTGGGAGGGGCCATTCGCTGTTACAGCGCGTCTAGGTGAGAACAGGTGGAGGATTCGTGTGGATGTCAGCAGGGAAATTGAAGTTTCGGGTGATCGCCTCAAGAGAGAGATCCCCTCCCCCAAGGATCGGGTTAAACCCCTTTTTTGGACTTCGAAATTTTTGTCCGATCGGGTCATCGAAGGGGGGAAGTACGAACTCAAGAGGATTTTAGAAGCAAGACGTGACGGAAAGGGCGAATGGGAATTTCTATGTGAGTGGAGGGGCTTTGATTCCAGTCACAACAACTGGGAACCAGCCCATTCTTTTGTCCATGGGTACACCAAGGGGTTCATCGACTTCCTCAAGAAACACCCCGAAATTGGCGTACTCCTGACAGACTGTCTGTCGAAACCAGACAGACAGGTGGAGAGCGACGGAAAAAGACCTGTGGTGAATCGAGATCCAGCCTTTTACGGCCCTCAGCAGCCACATTCCAGGGCTGATCCGTCGATCCCCCCTCCTGCGGTCAGGCCAGCCCAGGAGCCAAATGAGGACCAAGCTTCGAGTTCGGCCGCTGATTTGCAGCGCCCAAGCCGTACGAGAGCCCCACCAGACAGGTCGGTGGTCACATGTATTCGTGCTTGGCCGAATTGAGGGAGACCTGTCGTGACTTGAGTCGCCGACGCCATAATCTGGGTAACAGTCGTCTAGTCCAGGGCGTCATGGCACTCGTCGCTAGGGCTCAAGGGTGTAGGTTCGAAACCCTTGCATGTCCAACTCCTACAAAAGCTCCAGCCTCGCCCCGTCGACCACTTATTCCAATGTGAGTGTTCTGACGACTTGAAAAAACCACATTCTGCTCAATCCACTGTTCATTTTTCCTGATTACGACATGATGTGGAGAACTGCGAATGTTTGATAATTTGACGTCAATCAACTTTTTTTTGGTCTCCGTTCGGCAGACAAGGCGTAGATACGCTGCCGAAAGCCACGGAGTGTGCTGCCGTGTTCAGAAAAAACCAAACTCAGGCTTAATTCAGGCAGATTCGGGGTAATCTTGTCTCTGTTGGTCTGTGCATCTTTGGAATTTGGCTACTCGTGCAGATGGAAGCAAATGTACATAGTAAAAACGTTGGCCAACGACATTCACCCCTACAGGCACCCCCTGTAGTACTGGCGGCACTAGATGCGACGCCAGGAACTCAGATCTTACCTTCATTTGCCGTGATGCTGAAGCCAAAGTCCAGATTCAGATCCAGATTCCTTGAATTTACCTTGAATTCCTCAGGTTTGTCCTTCAAACTTGCACTGTTGCAGCAAAACCTCGACGTCAATTGTTCAGACAACCTTCACATAGGAGCTCTAGGGACTTCTAACAGCAACCTCTGAAGTCCGTAAGCTTCGTTGTATTTTTGGCACACGCCAATGTGAGCTCAATCCGACCTCAAACTGTCGAAAATGGTGAATCCAAGTGTCTTGTGGGACTCCATCGAAAGATTGGCCTTGTCCAAGTCGATTGACACCGCCGCCACTGTAAATAAAGGACTACTCGGTGTCTCTCAGTTATATACTGTCAGTAAAGCGCCTTCAGCGAACCTTGAGCGCGTTACATGCCAAGGATCCAGGGCCATCATGTCCCATCATGATGCATCATCACATGATCCACATTTTCATGGAATCTGTTGGATGCTCGCGAACCAACGTGCCGGAAAGCACAATTGAGCTGAATAAACGACAATATATATTAACTCTAGTCTAAACGAAAGTGTTAGTAGTTTCAGTTCTAGACATTCCGCTTCATTTAACCTTCATCTTAGGGAATTCCCTCATTTTAGGACAATTTAGGTTGATTTCCTTGTCATCTCCTCTCATTCCTCGAAGATCTGTGCCTAACTAAGTGAACAGAAAAACATCCCTACCTTCTGTGGTTCACTTAGGGCCTGCAGACTACATTTGTATTTGTTTGCCCTCTCTGTGATTGTTTCATCTCCTTCATCTCTGCTCATTTGATTCTCAATCTTGCTGAATCTTGTGATCATCCACCAGATGCGCCAAATCTGAAGCACATGCTGCACTT
Source organism: Eutreptiella sp. 'Long Island Sound 2002' (assembly GCA_964036045.1). Classification (NCBI taxonomy): domain Eukaryota; phylum Euglenozoa; class Euglenophyceae; order Eutreptiales; family Eutreptiaceae; genus Eutreptiella; species Eutreptiella sp. 'Long Island Sound 2002'. Next base: position 31,893,273 of record OZ038389.1, read on the forward strand.
TTCAGAACGAGAAAAGCGGGAGTAACACGATGTAGTGTACATGGAGGACACCGTAGCGTGCCCGCGACAGCTAAACTGTGCCAGAGCGCCGAGATGTCACTCCATTTCTTGATTCTCCCACTCAATCCACCAATAATCTACCTCATTCTCAACCAGGGCATGGTTTGGTATCGATTCTCGATACGTTTGCATGCTTTTTAGCCCTTAACCTAATGTTTTACTGCACGGAGGACTGTTCGTCACTCCTCATTCTGTCTCACTTCAGGTTCATCCATCCTGATTCAGTGCCAATTCAGCCCAAATCAGGTCAGATCAAGCAGATTTCGCCCCATCGAGGCTACATTTCTATTTTTTTCTGGGACTTACCCGCACTACGTTCTTCGTTGACGTAGCGACACATCCCAGTGTGTTTTTGGAGGGGGAGTGTAAGTGCGGCTAACCCCCATCTGCTCAGATTTTCACAGATCTGCCCCAGATTGGCTACATTTTGGTCATTTTCTCTGCTTCGGCGGAATCGCCGCCCCGCAGCTCAGTCTCAGGATCAGACCTATATATTTCTGATGTGCCGGATCTGATTCCGCGGTCCATTCATCGTAAATCCGTCGCGTTCCGATCATTTACCTGGAATCGCCAATTGCCGCTGATGCGCGCTCGAAGCCAAATCAGCCAAATATTTTTTCACAATCGGATTTATATAAATCTTTTCAGACAGATATGGACCCTCAGATTTACTTAGGATAATCCGCATCAATTTTCTTCATAGACTGGGATTTTTTGCCGGATAACAATCAGCATGGATCTTGCTTCTGTTGTTGCCGCTCTCGCCTCCGTTGGTGTCCGTGTATCTGGTTCTGCCCCCAACAGCAACGTTCAGGTCGACTCCTCGCGTGCCTGCCCCCCTGGTCTTGCCGGCCCTGAGCCCTCCGGCACCATCAACGACCTAGGGCAGCACTTTCACACCCCTCCCTTGGGGCATGGGGGACGCCTACGCCGTATGTGGGGCCTCCATGTGTCCTTGGGACATGGGGGGGGGGAGGCTGGAGCCCATTGGGGTCCTCCCGTCCTCTCTTCAATGACTTCCGAGCGGAAACAACGCTCTGAGAAGGGGGTTGAACCCGGTTCGGGCCCCCGTGGCCATCTTTGGGTCACTTGGGGTGTGTATCTCTGGGTCGGCAAGCCGCCATTGGCTGATATCATACTCTCCCATCCACCTGACCTAACCTGATGTGATAGTGTGATAGGCTTGGCCATTCCAGCTATGAGCGGCCATATTCAATACCTAGGCGCCGCCGGCTCAGATTTATATATCAAAATATCAGGAATCAACAGGGTTTTTTTATCATAATGTTTCCGTAATTTTTCAGCTATCCGTTCTGATTGCCAATGTATCGGCGACTGGCAGTTGGATCGCAATTTTGCGGTAACTGATTGGTTAACTGTTCTTTCCAGATATTTTAGCGGAAACCCCGATGAAGGGTTAGATTTGATCAGAAAAGGGTTCGTTGCTTCCGCAATCTTCATGTTATACACTCGCAAAATTAATCCGATTTTTTCAGACATTCAGAATCGGATTTTCGATTTCGAGGTAGCCGCACTGGATATCATGTATTTTGAGTGGTCCTACATTTTTCCCCGATCATGAATCAACCTTCCTTTTTTTGAGGCATGGTGGTCCCCCGCCCAAAGCATTGCACCAAAGCGGCCTAACCATGGGCAAAATGAGCGTTCATGGTGAGCCGAAGTTCTCCGAAGGACAGCCGCGGGTATTTACAAACCAAGTCAGGGTGAAAACACTGCATGAACTGCACCATGGGCCTGAAAAGGTTAAAATACTAGTGGAGCCCATTTCGGTGAAAGATGCAAAGGGATATATAGCCTATACCAAGGCAAAATAACAAAAAGATGATATAATGGAAAAATGGACCAGTGGATTGAGCGAAGAGAAGCGAGCAAGTGCAGGGGCAAAAAGCAAAACAGACTGGAACATTCTGGCTTGCCTGAAATCAGTCTGGGGCCCTGTAGCTGATCTGAGAATTATTAAAGTACAAAGCCCTTTCATTCTGCTCAAGTCTTGCGCTCTTGCCGTAGTGGTCCTGAAAAAAAAATAGAAAAGAAAAATTCCAATTGATGGCTCAAACAAAAAAGACTCAATGGATCGGTAAGGTTTCCTTGTGCACAGAGCTGTGCATACAGTGGTGCAGTGTGGTGCAGTGTGGTGACGGTGTTGTGTTCTGCCGTGTAGGTGGGTGATGGGTGAAGGCTGATGTGTTAGATGGCTGTTGGTTGCTGGCTGCGTGTTGGTGGGTGTTGGCGGCTGCTGTTTACTGGCTGATTGCTCATGGCTGCTGGGTGCTGGATGTTGACAGCTGCTGCTGTTTGTCGTTGGCTGAGGACTGCTGGCTGCTGGTTGCTGGCTGCTGGTTGCTGGACGTTTGCTGCTGGATGGTAGCTGGGTGCTACTTGCTTGCTGATACAGGTCGAAGGAGTGTCGGAAGAGGGGACCAGGTAGCCGGGGGGGGGGGGGGATAATGTCTGGGGTATCTGGGGAGAGTGGTTGGGGGGGGGGGGTGTTTGCTGGCTGTTGTCGCTGGAAGTGTCCTACTGTGGAAGGGAGGCGGTGGGTGGTTGATGTGCTGGTTGTTGGCTGATGGCTGCTGGTTACTGGATGTTGGTCGCTGGCTGCTGGTTGCTCACTGTTGCTGCTGCTGGTTGTTTGCTGTGTGTTGCTGGCTGTTGGCTGCTGGCTGTTGGTTGCTGATTGTTTGCTGTTTGCTGACAAGACGAGAGTGCCGCTGGTGAAGCGAGTGTATGCGTTGGGGTTGAAGGATGGGTCTGGAGGTTAAGTGTCATTTGGAGGAGGTATGCGGTTGGTGATGTGAGGATGTAGTGGTTGAGGCGGAAAGTGTTGAAGTTGTATGGCTGAAGTTTTGGTGGAGGGTTTCGGTTTTGTGGTAGGGCGTTTAGAGTGAGGTCGTTTGTTGGTTGGTTCTTTGTTGGTAGGGGATGGAAAACGTAGTGGGTGGGGAGCGGTGGATGATGTGCTGTAAATGGAAAAAGATTCGTTCCAGGGGTTGGAGGTGGACGTCGGAGATAACTGATGAAGGTTAGAGATGGGGTTGTCGATGAGCCATTGTTTGGTTTCGTTGAGGAGGGTGGTGAGAGGTTTTTGTCGATGTTTTAGGGCTTGACGAAGAGATTTGATGTTGGAGTAGTAGGTTGTGTTCGGTGGGGGTGTGCGTAATTGATTGCTGAGTGTGTTGGGTATGAGGGTTCGAATGAAGTTGCGGCGGTCGCCTTTGGAAGCGGTGGCCCACCAAGTGATGATGGTGTTGTGGAAGTGCCCATTCCAAGTGTTGAAGAATTTTTTCCGTATTGCGTTAGTAGTGTGGCATTCGGTGATGGAGGTGATGGGGTCTAAGGGGTGGTGGTGGTTACAAAGAGGGCAAAGGTAGGTGTTGAGGGTGAAGTGGGGTTGGTAGCCCTTGCAGGAGAAGAGGCCATTCACCCACTTAAAGGTGAAAGTGGAGAACCACGAGGATTTGAGAAAGAAGTGATTACTAAGGGAGAGGTGAATGTTGTTGTGCTGATAGGTTGGGAGTTGATGTTTCGTGAGTTTAGAGGTTATTTTGCCGGGAAGTGGAGTTTGGTTAACCGCCAGTTGTGTGGAAGTTGTGGGGGAGAGAAGGTAATCGAAGTGGGTGGTGCTCCATTTGGAGACACTGTCCGCCGCGTCATTGCCGGGGAAATTGGCATGTCCTCTGATCCAAGTGAAAAGGATGGCGATGTGTTTTAGATGTTGGAGAAGATGCCATATGAGGTTGTACCAAAGAGCAAAGGAGTTGTTGCTAGTGGTGAAGGGGGGAGAGTGAAAGTGAAGGAGGGTATTTAGGGTGAGGCATGTGCTCAAGTTGTCGATGGCGAGGATGATCGGTTGGGGGAGGGTGGTGAGTTGAGGGTAGAGGAGGGAGATGATGATGGCATAGATTTCTGCTGGGTATGACCCTTTGAGGGGAGAGGGGGAGGTAATGATAGTGTGGTCGTTGGGTTGGAGGGAGATAATTGCGGCTGATCCAGAGGGATTGGAAGAGTTGGGGTCGTCCGATCCGTCGGTATAGATGATAGAGTAGGTCGTGTTGGATTGGAGAGCGTTGAGTAAGTCGTGACAGCCCCAATAGTCCAGATGTGAAAAGTTGGGGAGGGGAATATTCTGGTTGGATTTGAGCTGGAAATAATGTGTGGTTGATAGGGTGGTGGTATGTGAGATGGGGAAGTCTTGCAGTGTGGTTGGTCATATTGGGTGTGTGGGGGTAGTAATAAAGGATGAGAGTTCGTTTCCCCTTTGAGTGATGAAGGAGAAGTGGTGGGTGTCGTGAAGGTGGAAGATGTTGTCGGAGAATTGGACTGATGTGGAGTGGAGATTGTGTTGGATGGTTGTGCCCGGGAACCAGAGATTTGAATTTTCGTTGTTGTGGTCGGGGAAGGCGACTTGGATGGCTGAGTTGAGTGGAAGCGATCGGACGTGGCAGGGGTTGTGGTGTGGAATGTTGTGTGTTTGGATGGAGAAGTGGTGGGCTGAGGTGATGAGCATGTCTTGCAGGAGGTTAGAAGCTGGGCCGCGGTGGAAAAGGGTGTGTTGGATAGAACGATTGGATGTGGGGGGTTGATGTGTAACGGAGGAAGTGGTTGATGGCTTGAGTGTGGGTAACGTGTGATATTTTGGTGATGCCAAGACCAAGCGTGTGGCGAGGAGAATATTTGGTTTTGTTGGGAGTGCGGAGTGAGAGTTTGCCTTGGGATGCTATGTTGACCCAAATGGAGTGGTCAAGTGTGTCAAGAAGTTTGTTGGGGAGGGAATTGTAGATGAGGCGGTAGGCAAGGATAGGAATAAGTTGAATGTTGGAGAGTTTGATGAGTTCGGTGTGTGATAGGGATAGTGGAAGGAGGTTGGTGAAGAAGGAGTTTACGAGGTTTTTTAGGAGGAGGAACATTTGTTGATTTTGTTGAGAAGTGAAGAAGAAGACCCCTAGGTATTTGTAATATTGGCGTGGTTAGCCATGTTGATCGAAGGTGCTGAAGTGGGTAGTAGAGGAAATGCGGATGGTGAGGTGAGGGGCATTGTTGACCTTCCTTTTGTTGTCTCCTTCATTTTTCTTGGAGATATAGGCGAAACAAAATTGATTCGTGAGGCCACTTTGAAAAATCATATCTCCGGCTCACAGCGAGGAATTTCAACTTTGAGATATGGGCTGAAATCGCCTTGGTCTCAACTTAATTTAGGAAGCGCCAAACACCTTTGTTGTGTACACATGCCTGGTGTAGCAAGGGATAATGGTCAAGAGGGTAGAAAGTGATTTATAACTCTTGGACCATGCAACCGAATATTTTAATGCAACTTTCGAGTGTACTGCATGACTGTTGGTGTTGCATAGAAACTTTCCTTGGGTTCCTACGTATTTTTAACGTGAAGTTATGGCCATGGAGGGTCATGACATACCATGGTGGGAGCCATTTTTGAGGGTATGTGTTATATGCATGGTATGTGCTTCGCTATGCTCACGCCCATGTTACATATCTCCGTTTGTAGGAGGATATGTGGAGTCATACGTGGTAAGGGCTTCGCCCATGTCCCAATGGTGAGCTCCTTAGCGCTAGACTAAGTCTACCGCACATATAGTGCACGTGGGAAGCCTTACAGAGCGACCCATAAGCGCCATATCCAACTTTCCCATTTTCATGGTGCATGTCGAGAGGAGGTTCGAAGGTGTCTTCATGCGTCCATTTGGGGATCTAAGTGGGGGGATTGTTCAGAAATGGTTCCAAGCAATAGTGTGTTGAACCATATGTTGATACCATGGGTGAGCGAAGTTATATACTATTGTGATTACTTTGAATTTGGCAATATTTGCATGTTTTTGACCTGATTTTATGCTCATTTTTGTATTTTATGTGCTCAACTGGTCGGCTAACAGTAAAGTGCCTAGAGATCGGTGAACTATGGTATGTTGCTTATACTTTGGCAATTGCTTCAGTGTTGCACCTCACCATATGCCGGATCACGTGGTCACTTTGGAGTGGCACACGAGGCCTCACAATGTTAGGTCTCAAATTCGTGAGTTGACTTGTGAAGCATGGCATGTATATATCTGGAGGGGTTCGGGGGCCAATGTTGGGATATTCTTGGGCATGGACTTTTGGTCTATATCACCCTTGTATTTTACTTTCCGGTTTGACACATGCATGGAGCATTTGAATATTTGCCGTATGCATTTTTGAGTATATAATTGAATTTTGGGCACTGTAGTGTGATTTGCCTAATTTTGCTATGTTGTGAGGTCATCTGCATTGGGCAATTCTCCAAGCCCAATCGACTCCAAGTCCAACCAAAGTTATGTCAGGGTAGGGCATGTTCCTGAGTGCCACTCTAGGCCATGACACGTCACCTCCCCTTTTGAGCTAGGATTTAGAGGCTTGGGAGTGAACACATTTTTTGGGGTTTGTGTAGTGACTTTTGACACATGGCATTTAGCCATCTTATTTGACTTGGTTCAGGGCATCATGTTGGCTAGTCAAGGGAAGGTCTTGAGTCCAGGGAATGAGGGGTCTATGGCTGTGATTGTGTATGTTTCCATCTTTCCCCAATTTTGCTTGATTTGTGTTGATATGCCAATTTCAGGGCTTTCTTTATTGATTTTGGTGCAATTCTATGTACATGCCCAACGCCCGTGTCTCCGTGTGCACCGTGAGACGACCGGCGTGTTGAAAGGAGTTGTTGAGTGTCAACGCGGGACCTCAAACACCCTTAGAAGCCCTCAGTGTTGATTATTTGGATTTCAGCTATTGTACTTGGGAGTTGGTTGTTGCAAGGGATAGGGATTTGTGTCAAGGAGCCATATTCTACTATTTGTTCTGGGAAATTGTGCAGGATAGGGCAAGACCATGCAGAACCTGGTGAGAAGCAAGACCATAGGAGTGACAGAAAAAGGTGGAAGGGGTGCAGCAGGGGCCGGTCCTGGTAGGGACCTTCTTTACTGGCAAATCACAATCATCATAATCCGGCCACCTTGAACTAACACCGAACACAATCTGATGTGGACTATACCAAAGTTTCGCAATAGGGAAGTAATTCTTCCCTATGTGCACCAAATCCACACATTCACTCAGGGACATGGAAGGATAGCCCTTCAGCAACATCTCACTCAAGGTCCGCAACTTGGTATGCTGTCGCTCCACTCCCCCCATGCTCCAATGAGCCCCACTTGCCGCCGTCTTCAGCTCAATCCCGTATCGATCAGCCATCGTACGAATAACATCGTTCTCGAACTCACCCCCAAGATCAGTGAGTACAACGCCAGGGACACGAAGATATTTAATCCATTTGTTCAGAAACGCCCGTGAAACATTCACTGCTTCCTTTGACTGCAGAACAGCTCCTTGCAAATATCGGGAGAAGAGACAACAAATATGCAAAACAGGGTGCTGCCTAAGAAACCACACATCCATGCCAACAGTATGGTTGAACAACGGTTCCCGAGGTAATGCTGTGCGTGGCCTCCGAGGCATCGCCTTGCGACGTTCACACAGATCACACCGAAAATTCTTCAGGACCTCAAGAACTGGTTTCTGAGACCGCCCAGAAAAACGCTTCGCAAACATCTGCGCCATGGTCGCCGAATCAGGATGCCCGATCTTGACATGCAGTGAACGAACAACCTTCTGCAGGTGTGCAGTGTTCCAGTCTCCATCAGCAAGGAACGCCCAACCCCGAGAGGCCGGGCCGTCTCATCAATAGGTACCAACCAGCTCCGGCATGCCAGGCTGCCAGGCCGGTCGCCAAAGCTGCATGAGCACGTGCCCGCTTGAGGACAGCTCACACGGCATGAAGAATTCTCTGCCAAATATCCGAAAACAAACCTCACACTTGGTCAGATCAATGCGCGCATCTGCAACAGAGAAAAGGTCTTACGACAAATGAGCAAGGGAGTTGGACCCTCAATAATGTTCAACCGCAACTGAACCCAGTGATAATCAATGAGCATGTGAATAAACACCACCCGATCAGCCAGCTTGGTATCACCACCACCAAACGTAAAGTGTATAGAACCAGGCTCTTGAACTAGCTGCTGACCAGTCGACTCATACCAGTGAGCAAGCCACTCATCACCAGCCACGGTGTTCGTACACCCAATATCCAGAAGCCCCTTCAAGAGACACTCGGAAAGCAAACTTTGCAGACGACCGAGACCCACATCCAAGCCAGAGTTAGCCATGTAGCACAGACCAACATTGGAGCCCCCATGTTGCGGTGATGAATCTTCGGTGACCAACGTATCCTTCTTATCCACCTGCACTCCCTGAGCATCAGCAACAAATGACCCGCCCTTGCCACCTTTATTCCTAGGCGGAGACCAACAATCAGCGGCGACGTGACCAGCCTTGCCGCAACGGAAACAGGTGATTCTGCCATCTCCTCGCCCGCCACGGCCGCCACCACCTTTGTACCCACCCTTCCGATTGGTGTCTTTTCCTTTTCCAGAGGGAGAACCAGCCTCATGACGCGTATCCGTGACTAAACTGACAGCCCCAGAGCTGTGTGAATCAGCAAACACATTCCGCAATGCTGAAGCGGTACCCAGAACCTATGGCCCATGGCCCGGAGGCCTGTGAGCCGTCACACCCGTTATGGCCCATGGCCCGGGGGCTTTGAGCCGTCACACCCGTGCGGAAGCCGTTGACACCGGCTGTCAGCGGGACATCCCTGTTCTCTAACCCGCGAGATCTGGAATCTGATTTCTAACCATTAAATCAATGTAGAATTACCATAATTTTATTGTCTTAGGCGATTTTCAGTCGGAAATCGGTGAAATACCCGATTTCTACCGCGATTTCTAAATGTCGTGAAATCGCCGCCTGATGTCGCCTGTTCGCGCGCCTTCGTCGCTTCTCCGTGGCGAGTTTTGTTCTGGACTTTTCTAGAGTACCTTTGAGGTTCTAAGAGAACTTAAGGGCGGAATCTAGAGGGTATTTAATGTACTTTCATCTGGTGTGTTCACCAGAATTTTTCGCCGTTGCGTTTTCGAGAAAATCAGCGCGCAAGGCTTTCCGTCGATCGTGCGAACTCATGCTTCTCAAGGACCATGAGTTCGGACGGAACCCTACATCCCCCCCCTATGTCTTTCGTCCATGCCCCTTTCACGTGGGCATATCCCTTTGTATAGGGAAGCGGGCAATGGCGGTGTTTTAGGCAGCCTATGGGTCTCGCAAACCCAAGTCGTTTGCGTGCGCAAACGGTAACTTTGTGGCCTTGTGAGCATGAACGTTAATGATCGAACACAATGCTCACAAGACCAAAAGCCCGGGGCAATTTTCGTTTTTCGAGCCAACTCAACGATGGCTCCACGAAATTCAATGCGTACCAAAACTCTATTTTCAAAAGAGGGCAAGTTTTGGTCGAAAAGTAGGCCAAAATGGCCAAACCCCCGAGGCTTGTACTCGAAGCCTATGGGGAGTTGAGCCTCGAACCAAAGCAATATGTAAACTAGAGACCACGAAGGACATTGTGGATGGCTTGGTTGATTTTTAGAACCTTGTCTTCTATTTCATATAATTTCGCCTTTTGAGCACGCGTGCCACATCGCCTCTTTGCACACGCGCTCATATGCAAGCACAAGTGACACGAGTGGTCGGAGACAATCTAACCATAGTGTGCATATTTGAAAGCACCTACTATGGGCCTACTCCAAAAGTGTTTACTCATATTTTTGCTCCTCAAGGTCCCAAAGATATGTTCATGCCAATATCGCCGATATATGCACTTTTTCCCATAAATAGTGTGCTTCAAGGATTGAGGTGTTAAAAATGCTTTCATTGTGCTTTGAACCTCAACCCTTGTTGCAAAAGGGAAGCAAAGCTTCGGTTTGCATCCATGCAAGAGCCCGAGGCTCCTTTTTTTCGTGATACGGAGATACAATATTTGGAGGGACCACTTTTGGGTGAATTTTGGCCGTTTTGCCCAAAATGGCAACAAACTCCTTCTCCCCCTGATTTCACCCCCGAGGTTGCGTGCGCCACTTGACCAAGGGTAAGGGCAATTCGGAGAGGGCACATAAACCCGCATCGAATGGGATGTTTCCCCATGTGGCCTCTCCTATCGATGGGAGAGTTGTGAGTCACCCAAGTTGGGGCATGTTGCCATTCTGCCCCATACGTGTGTCACTTTCCCTCCAATGGGAAAAAAAGCTAGAGGCGACCATGAGGGATGGCAAGTCGCATATATTGGGACCTAAGTCCCATGTGTCTATCGCATCTTTGGTTGAAAAGATCCTCGCCGTGGCCATGGAGATATGGAATCATGAGGGCGGGCCATTTTGGCCAAATTTCGCTGTTTTTGCCATTGTATGCCATATTGGAATTACCATATCTCCATTGGGCACGGGATCTAGCCAGGAAGGAAGGGGGAATATTGTAGCATATGACCAAGGGTTGTACGTCCTTGAGTTTCGTATTTGCTCCTCCGGCTCATCTGGAGTTATTCAACTTTTGCTGCGATCCGCGATCCCCCGCTTTGCACCGTATGTTGCTTTCTGCCCCGTCCGTGTGGTCATCCCCTCGGTGAACAGTAAGCAGCCAGCGTGACAGCAAGCGATAACCCAGAGCATGGGACCAAAGGAAATATCAAGGCTTGTGAATCAAGGCTTGGCGCGTCAATATCGCCAAGATTTCTTACCCTGGACGGTCGCCCGAGACGGCCGATTCTGCCATTTTGGCAGTTATGACCCCACATGACGAACCCGTGGTGCCCTGATGCCGGGACCTCAGAGGCAACCAGGTGGGGTGAGGGCTCCAGGGAGTTCGTATGCGAATGGCATAGGGTCAGTTGCCTCGTCCCTACCTCTGGCGGGTCCGGACGAGGGGTCAACTTTGGAGATTTTTGAGCTAATATCAGCTTGGGCTGAAACAGCCCATTTTCAGCTACCAACTCCTAGGGGATAATGGCGGAGCCATTCCTCTGGCTCAGAGAGGAGTTGGAACCTGCCGTTAAGGGAGCATGGGACGACACTATCGGTTGGCCTTGGAGCCTCTTGGTTTCCAGGAACTCGCCTGTGGCTGAGCGGGACACCCTCCCTATTGGCAGGGTTTCAGGGTCCGGACTGAGCAGGGCATGGGTTGCGTTTGAGCCCCCGCCCCCACCAGCCACTGAGAGGGTCGGACGTGGGATTGGGATACGAGTTAGGACTGAGTGTCTATTGTCCTGTGATGCCCTTAACCCAGTCCAGTCTTAACCCCATGTGTACATATCCTGGTGTGTTGTTGTACATACTTTTGTTCCCTCTTTGCAGAGTGGCAAGGATTCTGAAACGCTTTGTCACATGACACGAGCGTAATGATGCCCTTGTGAGCGTAGTGCTTTGCCTGCGTGCTCACCTGTGCGTGTCACCCGCAGCGTCCCGTGGCCGGCCCCCCACGGGAACGCGTCAAAAGCGTTTCACCGCCGCGGGGTTACCCAGCCCTCGAGTGCCACTCGGGGGCCACCAACCCCGAGCAGCGCGGTGCAGCAGCTCGCAGCTCGGGGCTCGCAGCGCAGCGCAGCGGCTCGCAGCGCCGCCCAGCGACAGCGCCGAGCCCGTCACGGAGCCCGCAGCGCCGTCCAGAGCATCGCCCTGACCGCGCCGCGACCGTGAAGGAGGTGGACAGACCAGGACTCCCTCAACAGCGAGTCCCATCGGCCGACCAGCAAGGCCGCACACCCAGTCGCGTCAACCACCTCCACAGCCACCGGCCGACCAGCACCGGCCGCACTCCCAGTCCAGTGCTGCAGCACCCGCCTCAACAACCACCACCAGTTCGTTGAGTGGAACGAGTGCACACCAAGGACCTCAAGACCAAGTACTCCCCCCTCTGCCATGGTAAACTGGCAAGAAGCGGGTAAGACGTGGCTGCGGCCCCACCCCCATGCAGCGCACCTACTGCGTGCGTTGGTTTGGGACCAGCACTACCGCCACAGCCACCCCCAGTGCGAAGGCGGCATGCCCAGGAGCTTCGAGCTCCGCACGGACATGGCCCCCGACCGCCTGCAGGCCGTGGAGGACTGGTTACGGGCGGAAGGGTTTGCCTTCCGCTTCCAGCAGAGGCGCTGGAGGACCTGGACCCGGCCGGACAGGCCCGGCGAAGGGCTGCGCCCCGACGGGATTGAGGAGGACGAGAAGCCCAACGAGTACCCGTCGGGCGCCTCGATCAACGTCTCCATGTGGGACATGATCGAGAAGAACTTCCCGGAACCGGGGAGCGAGCGCAGGCTGCAGGGCAGCAGCAGCGCGTCTCTGGGGAAGGAGAAGCGGTCCGCCGGGGACAGGAAGCGGGACCGGAAGTGGCTGGAGTACCAGGAGTCCCTGGCTGCCGAAGCCGCCCAAGGCGCCAAGGGCGGAACCCCAGCCCACAGCCCCCAACGGGCCAATGGTGGTCACCGCCCCGGCCACGCCACCCTTGGTGACTTCATGGAAGTCGCCAAGCAGACCAAGGCCAAGCACCGTCCGCTGCTCCTGGGGCCCCAGCAGGCCCCAGCAGGCCCCAGCAGCGACGTGGAGTCGGCCCACCGCGGGAGGATGCCGGCCGACCAGGCCAGCTCCAGCAGCAGCGCCACTCCGACCCAAAGGGACGTGGCGCGCGCCTGTGAGCGCGCCTGTTGGGTGCCCTGCAACCTTCGGGTTGCCCGGCAACGGGCCACGCAGCAGAAAGCTGCCGTGGAGGGCGCCGTCGGCATCGCCCATGAGGAGGCCACCGAGTGGGGCAGAGGCATGGGCTAGAACGCCTCGACCGCTGCAGCCATCGCGGCCGGTCTCACGGCTGCGGCCGCCCATGAGGCAGTGGCTGCCCGGATCAGGGCAGCCGACGAGGAAGCCCGCCTGACGCAGGAGGCCATTGCCTGCATAGAGGCCGAGGTGAGGGCGCTAGAAGAGGCGCTTGCCCAAGAGAGGGCAAAGAAGGAGGCGGAGGAAAGGGCCCACGCCGAAGCAACATCCAAGGCCCAGGCGGACGCCGCCAAGAAGGACGCCATCGAGGCCGCGCGACGGAAGGTCGCTGAGGAGAGGGCCAAGACGGAGGCGGAGCTGGCGGCGTTGGAAGCGGACAAGGCTCGGCTGCAGCAGGTCCGGGAAGCCGAAGCGGCTCGTGCCCGGGAGGAAGCCGAGGCGCGAGCTGCCGCAGCCACAGCCGCCGCAATGGAGGAGGCAGAGGCCAAAACTCCGCCGCGAGACTCCCCCGGGAGGATCACGAGTGGAGACCCTTCGAAAGCTTTTCGAAGGGGACGCCTCCTCCAGGATGACGCTGGATGAGGCCGACACGGGCAGCAGTGGGAGCAGTGGCCCCACCGCCCACCGATGGAGGAAGGGTAAGGGGAAGACCCCCGAGAGGCCACGGAGGCCAGCGGGCGGACACCCCCATGACAGTGACCCCTTCTTCACCGCCAGCGACGGGGATGAGCGAGGCCGCCGACATCGCCAAGTGGTGGCTTGGACGGGCGGAGGAGGCGGAGACGTCTCCATGGAACCGGAAGGTCAGGATGAGGATTTCCCTCCTCCCTACCGGAGCTCGGAGTCTTCCGAGACCGAGACGCCCAGGTGGGGCGACATGGACGAGATTGACGACATGGACTACGGCATCACGAAGAAGCGCCCATCCTCGGACCCACCTAGGCGACCCGGCGGAGACCCACCGGGACCCCCTGGCGGAGGACCATCAGGACCCCCTGGAGGCTGCCCACCATGTGGACCCCCTGGAGGCGGACCACCGGGCGGGGGAGGACCCCCTGGACCGGGCGGACCCGGCGGAGGCCCTCCTGGAGGACCCCCTGGGGACCCCGACGTCCCACCAGGGAACGGAGACCCGGATACCACCTGGCGGTGGATTGTCTACCTCCGCAGGAGGGTCCAGTTCCTCGAGCGCGAGGTAGACACGGGCAAGGGCGAGATGAATCGCATCGCCAGGGTCGCCGCGCGCGCGCAGAGAGAGCTGGACATCGCCAGGGGTGAGACCAAGTCGCTGACCAAGGTCATCAGCGGCCTGCAGCAGAGGCTGGATGCGCTGGAAGCTCGTGGGAGCGTCAGCAGCGACCACCCACCCCTGGAGTCTGGCTCGTCGGACGACTGCTGGGGACCCGGACCAGGTCCAGGCAGACCCCACGCCCCCGGCGGAGCCCCCAGGGGTCGCCCCAGCGCCAGTGCCCCCTCGCTCACCGCCCCCTGTCACCACAGCGCGGGCCGCCGCAACGAACGCGTGCCGCCCGGCAGTGGCAGTGAGGATTGGCGTGATGAGTGGCTCAGTGCGGAGTACCGCAACCGCCGTGCCCCACCGCGGACACTGGTACGCCCCCGGCGCCCCGCACCAGCCCCTGAGCCAATCCCAATGGCTGGTGGACGTTATGGTGGACTCAGGGATGAGGTCCCCAGAGGAGACGTGGAGTGGGATGTCGGCGAAGGTGAGGACCTGGACCTGGACTTGGAGGAGTTCGACATCAGCCCGCCGCGTGGTGTACGACGGGAGACCGCTGAACGCAGCCGCCGGCGCCGTGATGAGGATGCGTACATGGAAGGAGTACGGCGTGAACATCTAGGTTCAGCGTACATGGAGGAACCGCGGCGTAGCCACAGGTATTCTATTGAGGAGATGGACGTGGCGGCCGTGGGAGTCCGTGGGCGAGGCCGATGGGAACCTCGGTCGACCTCGCGGCCGGCGTTCATGGTCTCTAAGGCCGCGGATGCCGCCGTGTGGGAAGACTTGAAGGACATCAAGCCCCCCACGTACGATGGCAACCCCCTCAACCTCGACCGCTTCTTGGAGAAGCTGGACGATTGGGGGCTGACCGTCACTGAAGACATGCCTCCCGCGGATGCGGAGAAATATGTCTTCAGACGGTTCAGGTACCGCCTGCCGGAAGTGCTCGGAGAGCTATACTTCGTGGCGACCAAGGAGGGGAGAATCAAGACCCTCAAGGAAGCCAAGAAGTGGCTCAACGAGCAGGAGCGGGTGGACGCTCCGCAGGTGGCTGCCAAGCGGTGGAAGTCCATCAAGCTTCAGCATGATGGACGGGACATTCGCCTACGGGACTGGCGAGACTTCCGAGGGCATTACACCCTCTTCCTCCGCAACGTGGAGAATTGGAACGAGGGTGACGAGCAGGCTCGCCTGCTCTCCATGCTGCCGGAAGCATGGATCAAGAGGGTCACCAAGGAGGAATCCAAGCGGGCCAAGTCCAACCACACGGTCAAGATGATGCTCCCCAAGGAGTATCATACGAACGTGGTGGCTTGGACGAGGAAGAACGTGGCCCGGGATGTCAAACGGCACTCCCTGCGGAACGCTCTCCTCATCACCGTCTCGGGCGATCGCGAGAAGACCACGATGTGGCGCCTTGACGAGTGTGAGTTGAGCGGCCAGACCATCTGTCTGCAGGCCATCCCGGCGCGGATGAGCTGCGACGAGATCCTGGAGTGGGTTGGAGAGGAGGTGCTCAAGGAGTACCGGAACCTCCACCACACCCGCGGGTTGAGGCCCGGCGACCGCGAAGTCAACTACGTTGGCGAGGGACCTGGCGGGGAAGCTGCCATGGACCCAGCGGGAGCCGACGGCGATGAGACTCTCGTCGACGATGACGACGACGATGAGCCCGCCGAGGTGGCCGTTTGCGCCTTCGTGGCCAACAACCTCAGCGCGGGGAACAACCAGGGAAGCTGGAAGCCCCTGCAGCCGGGTTGGAAGAAGAAGGAGAAGAGGGACCCTCGCCGCATTGGCGACCCTCCGCTGTCCTTTGGGGAGTTCATACGAGCTCACCCTCAGGGCTGTTTCGTGTGTTATGGGAGGAACAAAGGGTTCAACCATGACCACCGAACATGCCCCACCCATAAGGCCGACACGGAGGCTTACAAGAAGGCGCACGGGTCGAAGAAGCGTGCGCCCGCGGGTATCCGGGAAGCCAAAGTGGAGGTCGATAAGGACGAGCTGGCCAAGCTGATGTCGTCGGTGGGGACCGAGTTGGCCAAGGAGATCCAGGAGATCAAGCGGAACTGGGTCCCCAGGTCGGACAACAAGAACAAGGAGAACAACCAGAATGACCAGAACAAGGACAAGGACAAGAAGGGTAAGAAAGGGGGAAGGAAGAAGGGCGTCAACGAGGTTGATGCGGAGGAGAACACCCCTTCTTCCACAACCGACGCCCCCTAGCGGAGCCCCTGCAGCCAAGGGCCCCAGCTAGGGCGGTCGCAGGATGGTGACGTGGGAAGCGCCGAACCATCCCAGTCGGGAGTCGATAAGCACAAAGGGACTGCCGCGGGCGGAAGGCCCGGTCCGGCACCCAGTCGCGGAGGCGGGGTGGGGGCAAGTGAAGGCACGAACCCTTGCACCCGTCCGTCCTTCGCGACCAAGAATGTGTTTGATGTACTTCAAGATCTATCCGAGAGTATCGGAGGATCACCCAGACCGCAGCTGGATGCTGCAGATGGGCAGCCTGAGCCCATTGTCCACGACCTGCACCAGTCGCTTGTTGAGCTTCTGGAACGGCCGGAGATCCTGAGTTTGCACGCCGTGCGCCGTGTCGGTCGCGAGCGGCAGTTGCATCTTAAGGTCCGTGCCTTATGCGGGGAAGTGGAAAAGGTTTTCGACGTGTTGGTCGACACGGGAGCTCAAGTCACCTTGGTCAAGGCTGGCCTACTTCCACCAGATCATCTGACCGACAGTCGGAAACCTGTCAGGCTGAAGGTGGCGAACGGCCAGTACATGGTGGGAGGCACGAAGGAAGCGGCCATCGGGCTGCAGTTCGTGAACCATCGTGAGCTGAGCCGCCCAGACCTCGGCAAGGAAATCCTGCTGCCCGGTCGCTTCTACGAGGCCGAGATGGACTGGGACATGATCGTTGGGTACGACTTCATGATGGAGACGGACTCCGGCGTTCTCCCGGCCCAGGCCTCCATGACCCTGTACCAGGACGACCAACTCTCGTGGCTTTCGTCACCTGAGCACCATGTGGAATGCCAACGGATCCACCCCGAACGCAATCAGCTCGGAGTGGCCGCACTGGACACTGAGCCAACTGGTCCTGCAAACCAGGAGTACGGCGTAATGCCGGAAGTGGCGAGCCGAGTTGTCGCGGACTTGGGAGCTTCGGATCCGGCCCTGGATGCGTTCTCTTCAGGAACCTCCGCCCATCTGCGGGTTCTCCGAGAAGTACTGGAGCGCACAGGACTCCGCATGGAAGAAGCACTGGGGTCCGCATCAGGGATTGATGTGGATCCATTGCCCCCGTTGGGACATTCCAAGAGCGATAGCGAAGATTCGCAAGGACCGCTCCAAGGCAGTGCTGGTTGTTCCTATGGGATGCACCGAGGAGGAAAGTACCCGACATTGGGTAGCCTCATTGACCAACATGACCTTGAACAAGGTCGTCCTACCGGCTGGAGAGAGTGTCTATCAGGACGCTAAGGGACAGTCCATGCCACCCCAGAGATGGCCAACGGACTCCACTATGTGGATGGGGGCCTTGATCAAGCCGACGCCACGGACTTCGTGTGTGTCAGCCGCATCATGGCAGAGCCCTGGCGGCAATGCTTTGCGGTTCCCCCTGTTGACATCGAAGAATCGGAAGACCCACTCACTGAAGAGGCGCTGGATCTGGTTCAGGGGTATATGGATCAGCCCTTCCACGACTGGGGAAACCAGCGTGAGGGCAAGGGCCAGGACAAAGCCTGGTGGGAAGTGGACTCAATCGTCTCCGGTTCCTATGATGGGAATACCTTCGTTCAGAGGGTACTGGATCACATGTCCAGCCAGGACGAGCCGCCTGGCGGTAACCCACCCACCTACGGCGATCTGTTCCGAGGCAAGACCAGAGATGGCCCTTTGGGCCACCTGGGAAGACCACCTGAGCCGAAACCGAGCGGGGTCGCTACCCCTCAAGTAAGCTCCGTGGTTCAAGTGCCCGGAAAAGCCAAGGCGGAGTCCGATGACTGCCCAAAGATCCAGGCATTGAGGGCCAGGCTGAAACAGAAGTATGGTGATACCTTCTTCAGCGGTAAGCCTGTGTTTCCCCCACCGGTACGTGGACCGTATGGCGAGGCCAAGATACGACTGAAGCAGGACCCCCGTGTGTAGCGGCACCGGGAGTTTGCCCTGAGGGGCGAGAGGAAGGAGGCCATGGAGAAGATCCTCCGCGACTTCATCCAGAGGGGTTGGCTCGAGCCGTGCCACTCCGAATGGGCCTCTCCGTGCTTCGTCGTCCCCAAGAAGAAGGCCGGTGAGTGGCGGCTCGTGGTCGACTACCGCGGCCTGAACGCCCAAACGCAGCACGACAGCTATACGCTGCCCCTCATTGAGGACATGCTGCAAAAGCAACACCGGCGGAGGATCTTCACGGTGATTGACCTGAAACATGGTTATCATCAGATGCCTCTCGCCGAGGAGTCCCGTGCCTGCACAGCCTTGAGCACCCCACTTGGACCTCTCCAGTGGAAGGTGATGCCCATGGGCGTTACCAACGGCAATGCGGCTTTTCAGCGGATGCTGGAGAACCTGCTTGAGCCGGTGCGTGACTGTGCGGACCCCTTCGTGGACGACGTGATCATCGCGTCCGGGGACCCCAGTATGAGCTACGAGGAGCTCCTGGAGGCACACGAGAGGGACGTCACTCGAGTGCTGGACCTTCTGGTTCGGCACAAACTCACGGGCAGCAGTGACAAGGCCACCATTGCGGTAAGCGAGGTGGTCTTCGCTGGCCACGTAGTCGGGAACGGGCAGCGAAAGCCCATACCTGGCAAGGTGGCTGCGATCGAGCACTGGGGAAAGCCCAAAACGGTCTCTGAGCTACGGGCGTATCTGGGGTTCTGCAATTACTACTCGGGGTTTATCAAAATGTATGCCGAGTATGCAGCCCCCATGACGACCATGCTCAAGGGCAACCGAGAGGAGACCAAAAAGGGGTCCAAGAAGGCTCTGGTCTGGGATGCTGATTCCGACCGTGCCTTTGAGGGGATGAAGCAGGCGCTGCTATCCGCAGTGGGTCTGCACCTCGTGGATCCCGACCGAGGGTTCGTCCTGCGCACCGATGCTTCCGACTACGCCGTAGGCGCTGTCTTGGAGCAAGTGCTTGACGACGGGAGGCACGTGCCCGTGGCCTTCTGGAGCCGAGTCCTGGCGGAAGGCCAGAGACGGACGTGGACGCCCCGTGAAAAGGAGGCGTATGCCATCGTCATGGCTCTCAGGAAATGGGCTGGGTAGATAGCCCTCCATCCCGCCACCGTCTGCACCGACCATCAGAGTCTGCAGTCGTGGCACAAGGAGCACGTGGACACCCCCTCAGGTCCCGCCTCCCGACGGGCAAGATGGCATGAGACCTTGGCCAAGTTCGACCTCACGGTTGTGTACATTCCTGGAAAGGATAACACCGTGGCGGACTGTCTCAGTAGGTGGGCCTATCCCGCCAGCAAGAGCATGACGGACATTCCTGCCCATGGCGGTGAGGCTGAGACCGCTGAAGCCAAGAAGATCATTGAGATGGAGCGCCTGATGGAGGAGGAGGGTGTTAAATGCTTCGTCGTCATGGCTGCGGATTCCCCCCTCGGAAAGAGGGTGAGCAGAGCGGTCAGAGTACTCGCCCCTGAGGGAGCTGAGTCCGACAAGCACCTCTTCCCGGAGTCTTGCCTCCAGGACGACTGGACCGACGATTACGCCAAGTCTGAGGCCTTTGCGGCCGAGTATAGGGCTGTGACCGACCCTGATGACGGGCAGAAGTGGCCAAAGGGGCTGACTGAGGAAGATGGCAAGCTCTACCGTAATGGTAAGCTGCTAGTACCGGAGTCTCGGGTGCTCGAGCTTTGCGAAGCTTGGCACCACCACATGCTGCACCCAGGGGTCAAGAAGCAAGCCCTTGACATGCAGCGTCGGTTCGAGATCGACCATATCGTTCTCTACACCGCCATCAAGAAGGTCAGGAAGGGTTGCTCGGTCTGTCAGGCCTGCAATCCCGATAACCGGAACGTCAAGGGGGAAGCCCAATGGACCCCGGTTCCTGACCAGCCCATGAAGAGCGTGGCCATGGACGTCTTCTCCATGCCCGAGGTGCACATTGGCAAGGAGACCTTTGACTGTGTGGTTCTTTGCGTGGATCGCCACCGTGGCTACGTAGTAGCCGTTCCGGCACGCAAAAAGGGGTTGCTTGCCAAGGAAGTGGCAGTCATGATGATTCGTCATTGGCTGACCGTCTTTGACATCCCCCGCACCATTTGCAGTGACCGAGGGCCCCAGTTTACTGGTGGCTGGTTCAAGGCTATGTGTTCCCTCATGGGAATACGTCACGCCAAGAGCGTCGCCTATCTCAGCCGGTCTAACGGCCGTGCTGAAGTGGCTGGACGGCAGCTGTTCGAGAAGTTGCGCAAGATCCACATCACCAATCTACGTCGGAACTGGTTTGAGGAGATGTGGCCTGCTATGAAGGCCCATCATGACACCCCCACTCCGGGTGGTTTGTCCCCTCACCAGATTCGGTTCGGCAGGGACCCCCTGGGTAGGGGACTTCCCTTGTCTGGTGATGGCATGGCTATGGATGCCAAGGAATTCTTCGCGCGGCAAGAGCAAACGGCGCGGGACATCCGCCAGCAGCTTGAGAAGGAGCATGCTGAGCGTCAGAAGTCCGCCCCGAGCTCGACAGCGCAGAAGTTCAGGGTGGGAGACCCGGTGTGGGTGATCAGACCCCGCCCTATGGGCACCCACCGCACCAAGACCTGGTTCACACCCGGCGAGGTTGTCCGCACAGGGTTGGTACCGTACGGCGTTCATGAACGCGTACCATCCGCGAACGCGTACCGTCCGGTATTAATACCGCACAGCACACGTGCGGTATTGAGATGGTGCCGCAGACAGGCACCGCATTGCAGCACGCGCGCACGCTAGACGGAAAATTGCCAGATGAATTGAAATATTGCGAAGAACACGCTGCTGGATCGAAAGTTTACTACCGATGTTGGTAATTAGCATTATTATGCATTACGGCACCACTTTTAGTCTTGAATCGTAATGTCGCAGTTTTGGGAACATAAGAACGAATTCTGCTAATACTAGTATTGTTGTGACCGCGTTGCAAATGCGCATTCAGCCGTGTATGAGTTTCCAGCAGCGGTGCCGTGTACGCTGAAAAACACTGCTCACAAGGTTTTAAATCCCTCCTTTTAGTTGGGCCATGTGAGGACGTGCTCGTGCAGGACGCGTTCAAAGCCGACGACGATCAGCGTGATGACCACCCTACTGACAAGCGGCGTGTATGTTCGGGCCTCAGCCCCTCTCCCTGTGCAAGAGCAAGCCTCATGCTCCAGTGATGCGTCCACCAACGTGCAAGCCTCAGCAATGGGCATAGAGTCAGGGCGAAACAGCCCTGCGCGCACTGCGCGGGACTTCAAGGCGAAGCAGCACTGCGCGTAAAGTCAAGGCGAAGCAGCACTGCGCCTGAAGTCAAGGCGAAGCAGCACTGAGCGTAGAATCAGAGCGAAGCAGCACTGCGCGCACGGCGCGTGAAGTCAGGGCGACGCGTGAAGTCAGGGCGACGCAGCACTGCCTGGGGCGACCTCCGCGCTGCGCCCAAGCGCCAAGGTAAATAAGCGTCGTCTGCCTCCAGTTGTATTCGCCAGAAGTCTTGTTTTCAGTGTGTGTCACGTGCGTGTGCCTGTCATTCACATGCAATGAGTGGATCTGTAAATTTGACCTTGGCCTCTGTGCCTCCATCAAGGCGTGGCATGCATGTGTGTATTGATATCCTGATGGGTAGCCTTGCCTTTGTTTAGCTCTGTTGAATCCTGGGACCCCTCCTTCAAGGCCCACGCTTAGCGCTGGACCAGGAAGAAGACAGTGTGCAGTAAAGTCGGCGTTAAAGCATTCTTTGTGTCTGAGTTGCAGGGCAAGACAGGGTAGAGCTGAAAGGTCATTTGCACGGTGTTTTAACAAAACATTGTCTATTTCACTGAACTGCAGGCAGGGTAGTGCATAAAAGGGAAGCAAACAATTTAAGGTGTGAGTCATTTGCAGGGTGTTTTGAGAAACATTTAAAAGCAGGTCTGTGGTAACAAATATTTGTTGAAATTTTCTGGTGTTTTTGGGACAAAAGTTTGGTTGTTGGAATCAGCTCAAATATATCGGAAAATCAAGGATTCAGCGGACATTAAGTGGTGCCTACTGGGTCTTCATTGGGGCTAGGCGATACCATACAGGACACCGGAGTACTGTATGGTATCGATACCGAACGGTACACGTGCTGTATGGTACCAACCCTGGGTCCGCAGGATTGGTGAGGACACCTACCGCATCAAGGTGGGTCACGGACAGTTCCGGGAGTGCCACGAGAGTCAACTCCGTGTGCGGGAACCCGACCTCCGTGGCCAACATGTGTCCCTGAGCTATGCCGCACATGAGGCCGATTTGGACGACGACTATGCTGAGCAGGACGACTATACAATCGAGAAGATCCTGGCTCAGCGTACGAAAGCCTCGGCACCCGGAGGTCTGGAGTTCAAGGTTCGTTGGCGAAGCTATGGGCCGTCCCACGACACCTGGGAACCCGTCTCCTCGTTCGTGCCGCGGGTCAATACTCCCTTCATGGAGTACATCCGCAAGCACAAGACCAAGATCCACGTTTCGGACTTGGCAGCACTCAGCCGGGCGATTGCAGCCAGGGGTGCCTGATCAGCGCCCTAAGCTCTCCCCTGATGCGGTTTGAGCGCTTGTGTGGTAGACGGATCGTCCCTCACTTGCTTGCTCTCTTCCATCTTCCGGTGACCTGCCATCAGAGTGGCCGTATACCCCCCCCTGCTGAATCCAGAGGAGGATGGCCCCTCTCTTCTTCTATTCGTCACTCCCCCCCCTGCTGAATCCTTGGGAAACCAGGTAGGGCGACTGACCTTCATATTTCTGAGCTCCTGGGGCCTTGAAGCCCATACGACGTTGCGCAATGGATGCCGCTGTCATCGACATTGCGATTTTTGGTGTGTGGTCTGGTTCCATGGCACTTGCGGAATTCAGACCAGTCGACGTGTGTCAGCTGACTATATATGGCCTGAACTCAGGCGTTTTCCTGTCCACCCTCCTGCACATGCCTTATCCTAACCAGGGCGTGTTTTGGCGCTCTTCCAGAATGTGTTTACACGCCTATTACCCAATCTGTTGCTTGTTTTTCTGTTCCCCAGGATATGTGCATCTGTATGTTCTGTCAGCCCATCACCAACGTGTGGACTGTTCTTTTTCCCCCCCCGAGGGAATGCGAATCGCCTACGAAGGCGCCCTGAGTCGCCGTGTACATGCTTTTACATAAGGTCCAGCCTGGACCAGTACCTAAATACAGATTCTTCTGTTTGAGTGCCCGTGATACCGTGTGCCCTATTCGCTGTGATGTGGAGATCCTGATGGCGCCAGGCGGGAAGCCCAGTTGCCTGACTACACTCCCAGCGGTCCGCCACTGTCAGTCCCAGTGTGAGCCTACGGACTCGCAGACGCACTTGCAGTCGGATGGCGGCCTCCGGTGCTCCTGACCTCGGTCAGTCTGCCTTGGAAACTGGTGGTTTGAGGAGTCGACGCCTCCGCCCACACTGCATGAGGACTCCCTCATGTATGGCCTTCGTGGTAATAGGGCGAGGGAAAAGACGGCCTTGATGCCCGATCACTTAAGGAGGAGCTCGTTCGGCTGTACCACTCTGGACTCGCGTCGTATGGATATGGACATGGTGCGCCCGAGGAAGGACCCGTGGGGACTCTCCCCAGTCGGCGGGCCTTGGGAAGCTTGGGGTAGCCTGATGGATCTTTGTGGTCGCTCTCGACCTGTGGGACCACCTCGGTCGTCGTCTGACGCCTATGTTGGCCGTGTATGCCACTGCCACTGTGGTAGTGACCGTAGCAGGAGGCACCCGGTGCGCCTGGTATGGGTTAACGGGTCCTTTGGATGCCGAACAATCGCCGCCAGGACCCGGGACTTGATACTTGATACTGAAGCGGTAGCGGCAGGGTCTCCCTACCGGTACCCGCTGTGGCTCGCACGTGCGCTGAATAGCGCAATTTATGACGTAAAATGGGATTACGAAAGCTACAGAGCAATAGCGAGGATTGCCGTTTTTTATGTTAAAATAGCAGTTTTGTATAATAAATTTATGCTGTTGTGCCCCATTTTGTAATTATTCGCGAGATTTCACTGTTTTTCCGTGTTTTCACAGGCATCTATGTAGATTTGAAGGCCTGTGGCTAACGCCTTAGAACAGTTTAAGCAACTTAAACCGACCCACGAAATGTTCGATTCTTGCAGAAATTGCGGTGCTTTGCATGAGGGTCACGAAAACGCTTCAAAACTGTTCTAACAACCCTGAACAGGGACAGCCGCGGGCCGCAGCGCATCGCAGCGCCAAGGAGCGGCGCCAACACGCGCTGAAGCCAGAAGGCGCTGGGTGCAGCGCCAGTCAGCACCGCAACGTGGCCGTCAGCCGCAGCAAACGGCCAGAGGAGAGGCAGCAAGTGCCTCCGCAGCGTCCCAGATGAGCAGCAGCGACAGCAGCGGCGTCAGGACGTCCGGACCGCAAAATGGCGGCTACAACCTGGACAGCATGAGCGACGCATCAGACTGGAGTCCCAGTCCAAGGCCAAGTTCGAGCCGCAGTCCCGCGTTCGAGCAACAGAGGTATGGCCCTTCCAGCCGTCAACCCTATAGCCGTGGGAACCAGCACGGCGGCACCATCGACCGTCCCAAGAGCGGCAGTACCAGCCGCAATCCGGATTACCGTGACGGCCACCCAGCCGTCGAAAGAGAGCTCTTCTGCAAGCCGGACCATCGTCAAGCAGCGTGGGATCGCCAACCAGCGTCCTGGAGAACGCCGGAGTGCCAATCAGCGCTCCACCGAAGACAAGGTCCAAGCCGTGGTCACGCAGACCGTGGTCAAGCGTCGAGGGAGCGCCAACCTGCGCCCCAGAAAGCGCCGGAGTACCGACCAGTACCCCAACGTGGAGGAGCGTTCACCGGAAATCCAGGCAACCCCAGTCCCAGCCGGTTAAGCTCAGAGATTGCCATCCTACCAACCGAGACGGTGGAGTTGAAGGCCTGGGCCGCAGAGATGGCAGCGTGGGCGAGGAATGCAGCAGCGGAGATCCGGACCCTGAAGTCGGAGCAAGAGTATCTGCAAGAGCGAGTCCGTCGCCTGGAGAAGACGTCCAAGACGAAGTCCGCTACGGGCGAAGCGAAGAAGAAGGTGGAAGTCGTGGAGGACTTCCAGACGCCGAAAAAGACCGCCACGACCAGCGGAGCGACCAACCAAGACAGTGGGACGCAGACGCCTGGCAGTGGCAGCCGTCGTTGGAGACGGTAATAATTTAAAATTCCGTTTGTTGGAACACCTGTGGGCAAGTCCAGTCTTGTCAGACTTGCCGTGGTGAGAGCCCAGTCTTGTCAGACTCCACCGACCGGGTATATATGTGGGTCTTAAAACCGATGTATATATGGGGCAGATCAGCCCCTGGCACACGCGCCCGCACTTGTACACTACGATGCATGGTGCCTGGGTAAGGCACGAACTGACACAGCAACATGGATTTGATGCTGAGTTGCAGTGCTGTGTGCGTGCCTGTCCTGTTGTTTGGTTTTTGAAAGCATGGAGGTTTTCGAGAAACTGAAAACTTTTGCCCGATTTCCAAAACAAACGGGGCAGGCCACCCAGGGCCCTTTTCCTTAATGTTTTCCTAGTGTGGCAAAGCAGGTTTTTGCCTGAGGGTAGTATTGGTGCTCCCCACCGGACACCTAGGAAGAGGCTACCTCTGGGGTTTGTTTTTCCTCTTAGGGGATAAACAAACCTTCAAGTAGGGGGGGGGTGAAGCGGTAGCGGCAGGGTCTCCCTACCGCTACCCGCTGTGGCTCGCACGTGCGCTGAATAGCGCAATTTATGACGTAAAATGGGATTACGAAAGCTACAGAGCAATAGCGAGGATTGCCGTTTTTTATGTTAAAATAGCAGTTTTTTATAATAAATTTATGCTGTTGTGCCCCATTTTGTAATTATTCGCGA
Organism: Eutreptiella sp. 'Long Island Sound 2002'; assembly: GCA_964036045.1. Classification (NCBI taxonomy): domain Eukaryota; phylum Euglenozoa; class Euglenophyceae; order Eutreptiales; family Eutreptiaceae; genus Eutreptiella; species Eutreptiella sp. 'Long Island Sound 2002'. The sequence goes on from OZ038389.1 coordinate 31,919,330, forward strand.
GATTTCACTGTTTTTCCGTGTTTTCACAGGCATCTATGTAGATTTGAAGGCCTGTGGCTAACGCCTTAGAACAGTTTAAGCAACTTAAACCGACTCACGAAATGTTCGATTCTTGCAGAAATTGCGGTGCTTTGCATGAGGGTCACGAAAACGCTTCAATACTATACTTGCAGTTACTAACAGTTACAACATCATACCTGTTTTACCGTGGGATCCTAACCTGCAAATCAGCCTGAAGTGAGGATGTGACACCCCCCCCCTTCGAGGAATGGTCCTGGGTACCCGCTGCCATGCTTGGGTGTTATTGAGCCCCCCCTGTAATGGGCAGCAGGGGCAACTAGGACAGGGCTGCGGGAGCCCTACCGCGATCGCGCGTTGCGCATCGCGCATCGCGCATCGCGCAAATGCCAGCGTGGAATCAGAACAGAGAAATAAAGAGAGAAGCTCTGGGTTACGTTATTTTGTGGTTGTTTATTTATTATTAATTCTGTGCTTGGCGTTCTTTTGGTTGTTGTAGATATGTTGCATGGAGGGGTGCCAAAGTCCCCAAACTGCCCACGCTCGTGGCGCCGGCAGTGACCGCTCAGGCAAGCAAGGGACTCCGTGCTTAACAACGACAATGGAGATCAAAACTGCTTGGTGCTTATGAAGGTGCAAGGTTTGCGTGCGGGATTTGTAGATCAGTGCATGCACAGCGCGAAATACAAGGAGTGCAGAACAAGCAGGATCCACGGAGTGCAGAACAAGCAAGGAAAAGCAGCAACCACTAAGGGGAAGAAACGTCAAAGGTTTTGAGAGTTTGAAAAAGAGGTTACAAGAGTTTGAGAAAACAAGAAGAACGGGTTTTGGAGAAATCGCAAGAGTTTTGGGTTACCTCCGCCGAATGCCTTACAAAACTCTCAGCTAAGTACGAGAGCCCCGAAGGAACGAAGGAGCGCTCAGCGCAGCAGCGAATCAGCACAACGAAGGAGCGCTCAGCGCAGCAGCGAAGGAGCGCCTGACGAAGGAGCGCTCAGCGCCGCAGCGAAGCAGCGCCACGAAGGAGCGCTCAGCGCAGCAGCGAAGCAGCGCAACGAAGGAGCGCTCAGCGCAGCAGCGAAGCAGCGCAACGAAGGAGCGCTCAGCGCAGCAGCGAAGGAGCGCAACGAAGGAGCGCTCAGCGCAGCAGCGAAGGAGCGCAACGAAGGAGCGCTCCGCGCAGGAGCGAAGGAGCGCGACGAGGGAGCGCTCAGCGCAGGAGCGAAGGAGCGCTCAGCGCAGGAGCGAAGGAGCGCAACGAAGGAGCGCTCAGCGCAGCAGCGAAGCAGCGCAACGAAGGAGCGCTCAGCGCAGCAGCGAAGGAGCGCAACGAAGGAGCGCTCAGCGCAGCAGCGAAGGAGCGCAACGAAGGAGCGCTCAGCGCAGGAGCGAAGGAGCGCGACGAAGGAGCGCTCAGCGCAGGAGCGAAGGAGCGCTCAGCGCAGAGCGAAGGAGCGTTCAAGGAAAGAGCGCTCAGCCAAGGAGCAGTTCTTCGAGGGCAGCCGAGGATGGAGCCACGACCAAGGTTGAGTGGAGAAGTGAAGTTCGAAGGAACGAAGGAGCCTCATCTAGCATGGGAGGAGGAGAAGTGAACTCTGGGGTCCTAAGAGCTGCTGCCCGTTGGCGATCTGGAAGTCGGCAGTGACGAACGGCGACTAAGGCGATCTCAGTCGCCGAGTAAATTTTAAGTTTCGGATCTTATTATTTTATATATCCGTTTCAGTGAAAGTGCCTGGTGGGTCACATTGTGGGTGGTTCATCGTGTTTGGCACAAGGTCTGGCGGGAGCGGGTATTGTACGAGCTGGGTGGGTGTCTGTTGGGGTTGTGTGTCGCTGTTTGGCAGCTCAGAGCAGCTATCCACTGACGTTGCATGTGTCCATGTCAGGCAGTGTTGGTCAGCGTCGGGTGTAGTTGGGGTGTGGCATGCCTCTGCAAGTTCAGGCAGAACGCCTGTATATTTATCCTTGGGGGTAAGGCAAGGGCTGAGGACAGCCCGCAGGAGTGCCGCGCCTCCCCCTTTGCACAGGAGGGGCTACCATGCTTGGCATGGGCTGCGACTGTTGGGCAGCCGTGCAGCGTTGGCGGATCCCTCACCCCCCAGTTATGCTCCCGTCAGGGAAGGGGGCCATTTTCTGTCAAGGAAGCTGTATGTGGGGTGATCCTGTTGTACTGGGTCCCCCACCGCTGCAGGCCCCCTCCCCGGAGATGCAGTATGGCAATACGTTGTGTTGCCCCTGTTGCCCATATATTGGTATTTGCCTTTGTATCAGAACCTCATTGTCCTGTCAGGTCTTAGGAGGGGAGTGTAATGGGCAGCAGGGGCAACTAGGACAGGGCTGCGGGAGCCCTACCGCGATCGCGCGTTGCGCATCGCGCATCGCGCATCGCGCAAATGCCAGCGTGGAATCAGAACAGAGAAATAAAGAGAGAAGCTCTGTGTTACGTTATTTTGTGGTTGTTTATTGATTATTAATTCTGTGCTTGGCATTCTTTTGGTTGTTGTAGATATGTTGCATGGAGGGGTGCCAAAGTCCCCAAACTGCCAACGCTCGTGGCGCCGGCAGTGACCGCTCAGGCAAGCAAGGGACTCCGTGCTGAACAACGACAATGGAGATCAAAACTGCTTGGTGCTTATGAAGGTGCAAGGTTTGCGTGCGGGATTTGTAGATCAGTGCATGCACAGCGCGAAATACAAGGAGTGCAGAACAAGCAGGATCCACGGAGTGCAGAACAAGCAAGGAAAAGCAGCAACCACTAAGGGGAAGAAACGTCAAAGGTTTTGAGAGTTTGAAAAAGAGGTTACAAGAGTTTGAGAAAACAAGAGAACGGGTTTTGGAGAAATCGCAAGAGTTTTGGGTTACCTCCGCCGAATGCCTTACCAGGGTTTGCTCTAAGGAGGGGGGTGAAGCGGTACCCAGAACCTGTGGCCCATGGCCCGGAGGCCTGTGAGCCTTAGCACCCGTTATGGCCCATGGCCCGGGGGCTTTGAGCCGTCACACCCGTGCGGAAGCCGTTGACACCGGCTGTCAGCGGGACATCCCTGTTCTCTAACCCGCGAGATCTGGAATCTGATTTCTAACCATTAAAGCAATGTAGAGTTACCATAATTTTATTGTCTTAGGCGATTTTCAGTCGGAAATCGGTGAAATACCCGATTTCTACCGCGATTTCTAAATGTCGTGAAATCGCCGCCTGATGTTGCCTGTTCGCGCGCCTTCGTCGCTTCTCCGTGGCGAGTTTTGTTCTGGACTTTTCTCGAGTACCTTTGAGGTTCTAAGAGAACTTAAGGGCGGAATCTAGAGGGTATTTAATGTACTTTCATCTGGTGTGTTTTCCGTCGATCGTGCGAACTCATGCTTCTCAAGGACCATGAGTTCGGACGGAACCCTACATCCCCCCCCTATGTCTTTCGTCCATGCCCCTTTCAGGTGGGCATATCCCTTTGTATAGGGAAGCGGGCAATGGCGGTGTTTTAGGCAGCCTTTGTGGCCTTGTGAGCATGAACGTTAATGACCGAACACAATGCTCACAAGACCAAAAGCCCGAGGCCATTTTCGTTTTTTGAGCCAACTCAACGATGGCTCCACGCAATTCAATGCGTACCAAAACTCTATTTTCAAAAGAGGGCAAGTTTTGGTCGAAAATTAGGCCAAAATGGCCAAACCCCCGAGGCTCGTACTCGAAGCCTATGGGGAGTTGAGCCTCGAACCAAGGCAATATGTAAAGTAGAGACCACGAAGGACATCCTGGATGGCTTGATTGATTTTTAGAACCTTGTCTTCTATTTTATATAATGTCGCCTTTTGAGCACGCATGCCACATCGCCTCTTTGCACACGCGCTCATATGCAAGCACAAATGACACGAGTGGGCGGAGACAATCTAACCATAGTGTGCATATTTGAAAGCACCTACTATGGGCCTACTCCAAAAGTGTTTACTCATATTTTTGCTCCTCAAGGTCCCAAAGATATGTTCATGCCAATATCGCCGATATCCGCACTTTTTCTCATAAATAGTGTGCTTCAAGGATTGAGGTGTTAAAAATGCTTTCATTGTGCTTTGAACCTCAACCCTTGTTCCAAAAGGGAAGCAAAGCTTCGGTTTGCATCCATGCAAGAGCCCGAGGCTCCTTTTTTTCGTGATACGGAGATACAATATTTGGAGGGACCACTTTTGGGTGAATTTTGGCCGTTTTGCCCAAAATGGCCACAAACTCCTTCTCCCCCTGATTTCACCCCCGAGGTTGCGTGCGCCACTTGACCAAGGGTAAGGGCTATTCGGAGAGGGCACATAAACCCGCATCGAATGGGATGTTTCCCCATGTGGCCTCTCCTATCGATGGGAGAGTTGTGAGTCACCCAAGTTGGGGCATGTTGCCATTCTGCCCCATACATGTGTCACCTTCCCTCCAATGGGAAAAATAGCTAGAGGCGACCATGAGGGATGGCAAGTGGCATATATTGGGACCTAAGTCCCATGTGTCTATCGCATCTTTGGTTGAAAAGATCCTCGCCGTGGCCATGGAGATATGGAATCATGAGGGCGGGCCATTTTGGCCAAATTTCGCTGTTCTTGCCATTGTATGCCATATTGGAATTACCATATCTCCATGGGGCACGAAATCTAGGTAGGAATGAAGTGCTAATATTGTAGCATATGACCAAGGGTTGTACGCCCTTGGGTTTCGTATCTGCTCCTCCGGCTCATCCGGAGTTATTCAACTTTTGGTGCGATCCACGATCCCCCCCTTTGCACCGTATGTTGCTTTCTGCCCCGTCCGTGTGGTCATCCCCTCGGTGAACAGTAAGCAGCCAGCGTGACAGCAAGCGATAACCCAGGGCATGAGACCAAAGGTGATATCAAGGGTTGTGAATCAAGGCTTGGCGCGTCAATATCGCCAAGATTTCTTACCCTAGACGGTCGCCCGAGACGGCCGATTCTGCCATTTTGGCAGTTATGACCCCACATGACGAACCCGTGGTGCCCTGATGCCGGGACCTCAGAGCCAACCAGGTTGGGTGAGGGCTCCAGGGAGTTCGTACTCGAAGGGCATAGGGTCAGTTGCCTCGTCCCTACCTCTGGCGGGTCCGGACAAGGGGTCAATTTTGGAGATTTTTGAGCTAATATCAGCTTGGGCTGAAACAGCCCATTTTCAGCTACCAATTCCTAGGGGAGAATGGCGGAGCCATATCTCTGGCTCAGAGGGGAGTTGGAACCTGCCGTTAAGGGAGCATGGGGCGACACGGTCAGTTGCCCTTGGAGCTTCTTGGTTCCCAGGAACTCGCCTGTGGCTGAGCGGGACACTGTCCCTATTGGCAGGGTTTCAGGGTCCGGACTGAGCAGGGCATGGGTTGCGTTTGAGCCCCCGCCCCCACCAGCCACTGAGAGGGTCGGACCTGGGATTGGGATACGAGTTAGGACTGAGTGTCGGTTGTCCTGTGATGCCCTTACCCCAGTCCAGTCTTAACCCCATGTGTACATATCCTGATGTGTTGTTGTACATACTTTTGTTCCCTCTTTGCAGAGTGGCAAGGATTCTGAAACGCTTTGTCACATGACACGAGCGTAATGATGCCCTTGTGAGCGTAGTGCTTTGCCTGCCTGCTCACCTGTGCGTGTCACCCGCAGCGTCCCGTGGCCGGCTCCTCACGGGAACGCGTCAATGCAACTTGAACAGAAGAGAACGAGACATCACGATTAGTGGTAGCCAACACCATGGCCTTTTGGTCGGCAGAAAGATCAGAGTTTTCCAGCAAAACACAACCAGACAGTCGCTGATCAATCACCACACCTTGAAGCTGAATCCGCCCGACAACTTCAGCCACACCCATAGAGAGCATAAGACCCGTGTACTGCGTCCATGACTCTTTCAGAATGAGCTTCAGCAGAGGGACCATGGCAACGGGGAACAGAAAGGAGAGGAGCTGAACTGAATAAAAACTATGCTGGGAGGCACGTAAGGCAGCGCTGATCCCCAGAATCAACGTTGTCGGGATGCAGCAGATGTACTTCGCGATTGTTCGTTTGATGGCAGCCATGTCAGGACATGGAGTGCAACACCGAGCTTTGCGTGACTTGACCTCCACCAGAGGTCGCACATTGTGGGACCTCACAGGCATGTGCAAGGTGAACTCTAGGATGGAGAGGTAGGCACGTGCCTGGGTTCAAATCGCACGAAGGAGGGCATAAGCCTTCACACTCTGAAGGGCTGATCGCGCACAACAGACGCACGTCGAGCACAAAAGACTGAGAGGCAGACGCTCTTATGTCATCTTTATCTGCCTTTTCGCTCAAGGGTAGCACGGTCATGCCCGAGTGGTCCTCGAGCCCAGGTTGCCTTGGATCCGTGGTTGGACCGATGGACTACAGCCCCCCACAACAGTCGCCAGTCTTTAGTGCTGGCTGGGTTTGGACTCCCCGACGGCCTGCATCGGAGACTCTGCGCTTCCACCTTGCCAACTCCACGGGAGACTGGAGCTGCAGTTCAATTTCGCAAGGTGTGAGCTGCCGTCTGCGGGCAACTTCATGCAGCAAGTGCCTTGCCGATGGGCTGGCTCAACGCGGTGCTTAGTTCCGCACATCCTTCTAGAGTTCGCCAAATGCGTGACCTTATGGCCACAACCCCCATACCTTGCCTAACTCAGATAAAAGGATACCAACCTTTGAGGACCAGAAGGACCAAGCTGCCGCTGCGATGGGGCAATGTCACCTCACCTGGTTTTGATCAAGATTTTAACTCAAAGTCAAAGCGAAGGCGGGTTTGAAAAGAGTGAAAGTCCCTATGGACCCCAACCCAAGTGATCTAATCATGACTGGCTGGAAGCTCAGGTGAACCTAAGTAGGTTAAAAAATTGGAGTCCCTCAAAGAGGACCACCGAACCGTTTGCCAAAGGCTACTTGGAGCTTACCCATGTCACGACGTGTGTCGCGGCACACTTTCCGATAACCCCCCCCCCCCCACCCACCCCCCCCTCCATGTCATGGCAGCACAACCGACACAGGTGACACAGGTGACACAAGTGCCACCCTTCCTAGTGCACGAACCATTAGACAACACAACAGCACATCATCCACCGCTCCCCACCCACTACGCTTTCCATCCCCTACCAACAAAGAACCAACCAACAAACGACCTCACTCTAAACGCCCTACGACAAAACCGAAACCCTCCACCAAAACTTCAGCCATACAACTTCAACACTTTCCGCCTCAACCACTACATCCTCACATCACCAACCGCATACCTCCTCCAAATGACACTTAACCTCCAGACCCATCCTTCAACCCCAACGCATACACTCGCTTCACCAGCGGCACTCTCGTCTTGTCAGCAAACAGCAAACAATCAGCAACCAACAGCCAGCAGCCAACAGCCAGCAACACACAGCAGACAACCAGCAGCAGCAACAGTCAGCAACCAGCAGCCAGCGACCAACATCCAGTAACCAGCGACCATCAGCCAACAACCAGCACAACAACCACCCACCGCCTCCCTTCCACAATAGGACACTTCCAGCGACAACAGCCAGCAATCACCCCCCCCCCCCAACCACTCTCCCCAGACACCCCAGACATTACCCCCCCCCCCCCCCCCCCCGGCTACCTGCTCCCCTCTTCCGACACTCCTTCGTCCTGTATCAGCAAGCAAGTAGCACCCAGCTACCATCCAGCAGCAAACATCCAGCAACCAGCAGCCAGCGACCAGCAGCCAGCAGTCCTCAGCCAACGACAGACAGCAGCAGCAGTCAACATCCAGCACCCAGCAGCCATGAGCAATCAGCCAATAAACAGCAGCCGCCAACACCCATCAACACGCAGCCAGCAACCAACAGCCATCTGACACATCAGCCTTCACCCATCACCCACCTACACGGCAGAACACAACACCGTCACCACACTGCACCACACTGCACCACTGTATGCACAGCTCTGCGCACCAGGAAACCTTACCGATCCATTGAGTCTTTTTTGTTTGAGCCATCAATTGGAATTTTTCTTTTCTATTTTTTTTCAGGACCACTACGGCAAGAGCGCAAGACTTGAGCAGAATGAAAGGGCTTTGTACTTTAGTAATTCTCAGATCAGCTACAGGGCCCCAGACTGATTTCAGGCAAGCCAGAATGTTCCAGTCTGTTTTGCTTTTTGCCCCTGCACTTGCTCGCTTCTCTTCGCTCAATCCACTGGTCCATTTTTCCATTATATCATCTTTTTGTTATTTTGCCTTGGTATAGGCTATATATCCCTTTGCATCTTTCACCGAAATGGCCTCCACTAGTATTTTAACCTTTCTCCGGCCCATGGTGCAGTTCATGCAGTGTTTTCACCCTGACTTGGTTTGTAAATACCCGCGGCTGTCCTTCGGAGAACTTCGGCTCACCATGAACGCTCATTTTGCCCATGGTTAGGCCGCTTTGGTGCAATGCTTTGGGCGGGGGACCGCCATGCCTCAAAAATTAGACAACACAACAGCTAGGCACGTGACACGGCGCAGCAGCTAGCCCCCCCCACCCCTCCGTGGCTGGGTAAGCTCCACTCCAACCCATTTCAACGAGGACATGTGACGCACATTGAGAAGGCATTGAGACGACGTTGAGATAGGGTTAGCAGAAAATTCAGACGGCGTTGAGACCGAGTTGAGATAGGTTGAGACAAGGTTGAGACAGGGTTGAGACAAATTGCAACAAATTGGGAGAGGGTTGAGACAGAGCGAGACAATTTTGTCTCAACTAAGTGTAGCCGGATCCGTCAACCAGGCTTGCACTGCTGTGGGTTGGCCTCATGGGTCACTCTCCCCTCTGGTGGACTTTTCCTCAGCCATTCGTGTGGAGGCCGATTGTAGCTTGCATTCATGAAGCCCACTTACAAGAGCACGCTGAGCGCCAACACAGGCTCATCAGGCTCATCAGATGATCATGAAGCTGAATGTAGCAAACATACCAATGCAGGTGTCTGGTGTCTGGTGTCTGAGTGCCTGGAGCGGATTCCACCAGACGCACCGGATACGGCTGCCCCGGTGGGGCTGGGCTGGACGTCGCCACACCGCGGTGGGCGCAGCGTCCATCGCGACGCTCTCGTCTCCCCCACGCCCCCCCCCCCCCCCCCCCTTGCCCTGGGTCCCCGCTGATACAATCCGCATGGGCACATGCCCGATGCCTTCAGTTCTGCCAATAGTAATAAATTCTGCATGGACACACGACCAATGCCTTCAGTTTTGCCAAAAGTAAGAAATTCTGCATGGGCACACGCCCAATGCTCCCAGTTCTGCCAAAAGTAATATATTCTGCATGGGTAGATGCGCAATACCTTCAGTTCTGCCAATAATAATATATGCTGCAGGGGCACACGCCCAATGCCCCAAGTTCTGCCAAAAGTAACAGATTCTGCATTGGCACACGCCCTATGCCTTCAGTTCTGCCAATAGTAATAAATTCTGCATGGATACACGCTCAATGCTCCCAGTTCTGCCAAAAGGAATATTTTGCATGGGCACACGCCCAACGCCTTCAGTTCTGCCAACAGTAATATATTCTGCATGGGCACACACCCTATGCCTTCAGTTCTGCCAATAGTTATCAATTCTGCATGGGCACACACCCTATGCCTTCAGTTCTGCCAATAGTTATAAATTCTGCATGGGCACACGCCCAATCCTCCCAGTTCTGCCCGAGTAATAAATTCTGCATGGGCACACGCCCAATGTTCCCAGTTCTGCTAAAAGTAATGCCTGATGCCTTCAGTTCTGCCAATAGTAATAAATTCTGCATGGACACACGACCAATGCCTTCAGTTTCGCCAAACGTAAGAAATTCTGCATGGGCACACGTCCAATGCTCCCAGTTCTGCCAAAAGTAATATATTCTGCATTGGCATGCCCAATACCTTAAGTTTTGCGAACAGTAATAAATGCTGCAGGGGCACACGCCCAATGCCCCCAGTTCTGCCAAAAGTAATATATTCTGCATGGGCACACACCCAATGCTCCCAGTTCTGCCAATTGTAAGAAATTCTGCATGGACACACGCCCAATGCCCCCAGGTCTGCCAAAAGTAATATATTCTGCATCGGCACACGCCCAATGTTCCCAGTTCTGCTGAAAGTAACAGATTCTGCACGGGCACACGCCCTATGCCCTCAGTTCTGCCAATAGTAAAAAATTCTGCATGGACACACGCCCAACGCCTTCAGTTCTGCCAATAGAAATAAATTCTGCATGGGCACACGCCCAATGCCCCCAGTTCTGCCAAAAGTAACAAATTCTGCATGGGCACACACCCAATACTTTCAGTTCTGCCAAAAGTGATAAATTCTGCATGGGCACACGCCCTGTGCCTTCAGTTCCGCCAAAAGTAACAAATTCTGCATGGTCACACACCCAATACCTTCAGTTATGCCAAAAGTGATAAATTCTGCATGGACAAACGCCCAATGACCCCCCGTTCTGCTAAAAGTAATATATTCTGCATGGGCACACACCCAACGCCTTCAGTTCTGCCAAAAGCAATGTATTCTGCATGGGCACACACCAAACGCCTTCAGTTCTGCCAAAAGTAATATATTCTGCATGGGCACACACCCAACGCCTTCAGTTCTGCTGAAAGTATGAAATTCTGCATGGGCACACGCCCTATGCCTTCAGTTCTGCCAATGGTAATAAAATCTGCATGGGCACACACCCTATGCCTCCAGTTCTGCCAAAAGTTATAAATTCTGCATGGGCACACAGCCAATGCTCCCAGTTCTGCCAAAAGCCATATATTCTGCATGGGCACACACCAAACGCCTTCAGTTCTGCCAAAAGTAATATATTCTGCATGGGCACACGCCCTAGGCCTTCAGTTCCGCCAATAGTAATGAATTCTGCATGGGCACACATAAGGTTTGGAATCGATTTTGGCGATTGATCGATGAATCGGTTAATGGGCGATTATCGTCGATAATTTGTGAAAAATTGCATCGAATCGGTTATTTTTTAAAAAAAATCGGTATCACATCGATTATTTAATTAGAAATGCCGCTGCGAAGCGCACCCTCGAACGCTGCAAGCCGCAACCGAGAATGTCCTGTGGTTCACAGAAGAAAGAAGTAACATGAGAAATCAAGTACATCTTTGCTAAAAAGTGTAACCATTTCGAAGAATGCAAGTAATTATCGTTTCGCTGCATTTTTTGTTATCTTCAGAAAACCAAAAGGAACAAGAGGAACGATGTAGGAGACAAGTCAACGCTACTACAGGAGAGGGCCAGCGCATGAGATTCTTCAACGAGGAAGTCCAGCAAGCTGGAGACGTCGCCAGAGAATAGCAGCGAGCAGGAGGCCATCAAGCAGGAGACTTCATCCGAGAACGCCAGCGCGTGAGATGCTTTACCTGAGAAGCCCAGCGAGCAGGAGACTACGCCGGAGAAGCCGAGGGAGCACGAGACTTTGCCGGAGAAGGCCAGCGAGCAGGAGAATTTGTCCCAGAAGGCCAGCGCGTGAGATGCTTCGCCGACGAAGGCCAGCGAGCAGGAGACTTCGCCCGGAGAAGGCCATCGCGTGAGAAGGGACTATCGTGACGGAGACAAGCAGAGCACGCCTTCTGTGGGTGTGTCTGCTCCGTGTTTTTGTCTTTGTCTTCGCTAGCTTTTGTTTGTCTTCGTTCCTTTTCGTTTCTGCCGTCATTCTCGTAGATCTGATTTTGTCATCTGATTGTTCGAGTTTGTACCTGTGCTGCGGAGAGCTCTGAGACGTGTAGCATTGCATTGACATATGTGCTTGTTTTTGTTTTCACCCTTCGTTAGTGTTTTGCATCTTGTGGACTGCTTGGTCTAGGTCTCTGTCGTGGCAGATTGTGTTGTTTGCCATCGAATTGCGACTTCGGATTGTTTTGTTTCGCCATGATTGCGTGGCTTGTGTTACTTGCTCTCGTTTTTGTTTGCTTTTGTGTTCTGCTGTCAGGCGTGTATTGTTATCTCTTCTTTGGTCTCTGCAGGCAAGACAACGTAAACTTTAGAAGTGTGGAGAGGAGATGTTTAATATTTCCAGTTTTGTACCGTCAGTGTGTTTGAAGTACTCACAAGTGTTGAAAAACGATAACCCACATGCTGCTTGTGGAAGTGCTGTGTGGTCTTTGCAGTGATGGCCGCAGTTTTTGGATGAGATTTTGTGTTATTTTGCTTTTGGCCTTTGAGCTTGTTTGAGGCACAGTGAATAGACTCAAATTGCCATGTGGTTTGCAGGTGCCATTGGACAGTGTTTTAAGAGGGGAGTGCCCACGGCTTACCCTCAGTGGGCAGTGTGGTCGCACAGGAAACCAACTCTCGAAACTTCTCAATTTGAGCCACCGGGCATAATTGTTTCAAAATCGATTATTTTAATGGCAACATTCAGAAAAAACTGATTATTTGAAGGGGCAATAATCGGAACAATCGGTTATTTTTTGCAAAACGATAGGAAAAAACTGATTATTTGAAGGGGCAAACATCGGAACAATCGGTTATTTTTTGCAAAACGATCGGAAAAAACTGATTATTTTTTTTGAAACCAATTCCGAACCTTAGGCACACACCCTACGCCTTCAGTTCTGCCAATAGTAAGAAATTCTGCATGGACACACGGCCAACGCCTTCAGTTCTGCCAAAAGTAATACATTCTGCATGGACACACGCCCAATGCCCCCAGTTCTGCCAAAAGAAACAAATTCTGCATGGGCACACCCCCAATACCTTCAGTTCTGCCAAAAGTGATAAGTTCTGCATGGGTACATGCCCAATACCTTCAGTGCTGCCAAAAGTAGTAAATTCTGCATGGACACACGCCCTATGCCTTCAGTTCTGCCAATAGTAATAAATTCTGCATGGACACACGCCCAATGCCCCCAGTTCTGCTAAAAGTAATATATTCTGCATGGGCACACACCCAACGCCTTCAGTTCTGCCAAAAGCAATATATTCTGCATGGGCACACACCGAACGCCTTCAGTTCTGCCAAAAGTAATATATTCTGCATGGGCACACACCCAACGCCTTCAGTTCTGCCAAAAGTAATATATTCTGCATGGGCACACGCCCTATGCCTTCAGTTCTGCCAATGGTAATAAAATCTGCATGGGCACACACCCTATGCCTCCTGTTCTGTCAAAAGCAATATATTCTGCATGGGCACACACCCAATGCTCCCAGTTCTGCCAATAGTAAAATATTTTGCATCGACACACGCCCAATGCCCCCAGTTCTGCCAAAAGTAATATATTCTGCATGGGCACACGCCCAACGCCTTCAGTTCTGCCAAAAGTAATATATTATGCAAGGGCACATGCCCTAGGCCTTTAGTTCTGCCAATAGTAATAAATTCTGCATGGGCACACACCCTATGCCTTCAGTTCTGCCAATACTTATAAATTCTGCATGGACACACGCCCAATGCCCCCAGTTCTGCCAAAAGTAATATATTCTGCATGGACACACGCCCAATGTTCCCAGTTCTGCCAGAAGTAATAAATTCTGCATGGGCACATGCCCAATGCTCTCAGTTCCGCCAAAAGTAATATATTCTGCATGGGCACTTGCCCCAGGCCTTCAGTTCTGCCAAAAGTAATAAATTCTGCTTGGGCACACGCCCAATGCTCCCAGTTCTGCTAAAGTAATAAATTCGGCATGGGCACAGGCCCAATGCTCCTAGTTCTGCGAAAAGCAATCCATTCTGCATGGGCACACACCCAATACCTTCAAATCTGCCAAAAGTAATAAATTCTGCATGGGCACACACCCAATACCTTCAGTTCTGCCAATAGTAATAAATTCTGCATGGGCACACGCCCTATGCCTTCAGTTCTGCAAATAGTAATGAATTCTGCATGGACACACCACCAATGCCCCCAGTTCTGCCAAAAGTAATATATTCTGCATGGGCACACACCCAATGCTCCCAGTTCTGCCAAAAGTAACAAACTCTGCATGGGCACACACCCAATGCTCCCAGTCCTGCCAAAAGTAATAAATTCCGCATGGGTACATGCCCAATACCTTCAGTTCTGCCAGCTCTGCCCCAGAGCCGTCGATAGTTGCACGGCGTCACGGTTGGGGGTATCCAGGCAGGGGTAGGTGCACACCTGGTGCCTGGTTGCTGCCACACGGCAGAGCCTGTGCCCCAGAGCCGTCCAAAGCCGCACGGTGCCACGGTTGGGGGTATCCAAGCTGGGGGATCGCACGATCCCAGTGAATGAAAAATGGCTCATGGTCACGCACGTGACCTGGGGACGAAAAGTGGCCATGTCGCTTTATGGCCAGGAGGCAGGAGGTGGGCCCTGATCCTTCTCGGAAGTCCTTGTGTCGCGCACTGTTTTCCCTCCCCCCCCAGCTGGAGGTCACCGCACGGTGGTCCTCTAGTGCGGCCTGCCCCGCATGGGGCACCGGGGTGTCGCTGAGCCTCGCGACCTGTTTTTCGCCCTGGCGCCCCGGTCGCACGACCACCAGGGAAACTCCCGCCGATACCAATGCAGGCTTGGGCAGTGTGACTGTGTACTTCATATTGTTCCCTCAAATGATGCTTACACCACCATGCAAATGCAAGACAGTGCAAACCAATCATAACATACACAGGATCCTGCTTAGAGGTGTATACAACCAGAAAAAAATATAGTTGCTCACCTAGCTGGCTTGCACTTTGGTCATTGCCAGACCAGAAAACACCAGAGCACAAAGAAGAACAAAATATCACGGCAGCCCCCCCTTACCCGCATTCCTGGTACATTCGGCAGCACAGCCCCCGCTTTTCGTGTGGTGGCTCCCGTACTCTAATAACAAACATCTCATGCGTCAACCAGTGGGCTACAATTCAGTAACACAAGCCGACAAGCCGACGAGCTAACAAGCTGACATGCTGAATTGCTATTTACTGGGTGCCTGCACAGCATTTCGCCTGTGGTGTGGTGTGGTGTGGTGTGGTGTGGTGTGGTGTGGTGCGGTGTGGTGTGGTGTGGTGTGGCGTGGCGTGGTGTGGTGTGGTGTGGTAGCTTGGCAAATTAGGCGTGGGCATTTGGTGAAACCTAGTCTGCGCCGTAGTAAACCTAGTAAAATGTAGTACAACGTAGCAAAATGTAGCAAAACGTGATAAAATGTAGTTTTTTTTTTACTAGGTAAAGTTTTTTATGAAAAATTGGTTTTTTCCTAAGTTTAGGTTATGCACCCTGCACTGAAACATGCACTGCACCACAAGTCCAACACACAGCCTGTCAATTGCTGACAACAACTCGGGGTTCAGGTCCATGCCCCTACCCAACCATCAGTGCAAAGAACACACTAAGCAACACAGTCGGGGTCCTAAACTATAGTTCATATCCATAAACTAAGGTTTTACCTCGGTCCACTAAGTCCCCCCCCCCGGTTGCCGATTTAAACAAGGTAGTCAACAATTCGATGGTAGGTGGTACTTTTGTTTAAGGGCACAAGGCCCCCGAGTCGATTCTTGGCCACTTGTGTTAGTGGTGCCCCACCTAGGCCAAACCATCACGGCCTGAAATGGCATGAAACTTGTTTGTGGTGATGCATGTTTGCTCCCCAGTCGTTTTGAGCTACTTGGATGCCGGTTTTGAGCCACGGTGTCGTCGCAGGGACGTTTTGATCTCCTGTTGTAGCTTGCTGCCTGCTCTTGTACACTAACGCGAAAACGCCCATTTTTTACCCCAAATGGACCACGGGACGACACCGCGGTGCGGAAAACGCCTTATTCATTACCCATTTGCAATCATTTGATTGTCTAATCGTTGTGGAAGAACAACAACATGGGCTGCAATTGCCTACTGGACAAACCAACGATCGTCCTGAGCTTTCAGGACGATCGTCCTGAAAACAGCTCAAAAACAGCCTTTTTTGAACACTAAGGGGGAATCTTTGCACTGCGAGCACTGCGTGCTGCTTTTAGACTATGTTCCCCCCGCAGAGCCCCCAAGCACACCCCTTGGAAACGCCCTTAGAATTAGGTGACCCAAGCTGACAAAGCTCAAGAATTGGAAACTACCTTCCCTTCACATAACACACATCACACACAACTGGAAAAGCCATGAACAGCGCATTGGTCGCCACCCTCAAGAACACACAACTGTCTTTCTGTTCCATTGTCAACTAAGTACACATTGAGAATACACAACTTGCGTGCACAACATGACACAGTTGCTGAATCAAAGAAATGTCACATTGTCACATGTGTGTGTGTGTGTGTGTGTGTGTCAATGCAATCCGTACAATATTGCAGTTCACACTAGTCACACATGGACATCTTTTCAGGGTCAGACTTGGTGCAACAAAGGGCACAAACATCCCCATCATCACCCACAACATCCTCATTATCCTCATCTTTTGCTGCTTGTCGGCGTGCCTTGTCCGATGCACGAGAGCGCGACGAGTACTGGGAAGCGCGCTTACCGGCGGGGACTGTTACGGGAGGGGGGGCTTCGGCGTCATCTTCATCTTTGTCTTCAACTGGAGGGGACGAAGGTGGTGTTGAGGCCCTCGGCTCCATGTTGGGTGGTGGGGATGGAGATGAAGGACTTTGGGCTTCTTCGGAGGCACTTGGCTCGGGACTCCGCTCCACGTCGCGTGGCGGGGATGGAGATAAAGGACTTCGGGCTTCTTCGGGGGCACCTGGCTCGGGACAAATGCCTGGCCATTCTCTGGGGACAAAACAACAAAGCGTGGATTGTGAGTCCCTAAACCCAACTCGAGGGGCCACACAACAAAGCGTGGATTGTGAGTCCCTAACCCCAACCTGAGGGGCCACGCAACAAAGCGTGGATTGAGAGTCCCTAACCCCAACTCGAGGGGCCAACCAACAAAGCGTGGATTGTGAGTCCCTAACCCAGTACGCCAGAGGTCATCATGATGCTCCTAGTATCAAAGCGTGGATCCCAAGATTGTTCCTGAATAGCACCGGAAGGTTGGGGCCCAAAAGAGGGCGGAAATGCTACGTCCCCAATGCATTCTCGGGGGTCCCCAACAAAGGGGGACAAAATCAGAAGTCAAAACGTACGCTAGGGGGTCACCATGATGCTCCTAGTATCAAAGCGTGGATTCAAAGATTGTTTCGGTTTCCTCAATAGCACCGGAAGGTTGGGGCCCAAAAGAGGGCGGAAATGCTACGTCACCCCTGCATTCTTGGGGGTCCCCAACAAAGGGGACAAAATCAGAAGTCAAAAGGTACGCTAGGGGTCCTCCAATCCGAGAGGCCCCAACAAGTCGGCAGAACGAATGGGCCAAATGCAGAAATTGCACAAATTGGTTGAATTCCAGGACCAATTTTTCTTTCACTTTTTGTCACTTGTCCTGAGGAAAAAAATGGTTTTCATTGCACAAACAAAGCTTGCCAGAAGAAGATGAATGCACACAGCCTTCTGGTTCCGATCTGACTGCGTGCTGGGTGGGTGTGCAGCAGACACTGTGGCTCTGATCTGCAACCAAAGCCGTCCTGCAGTAGTCAATCTGATGGGACCCTGTGGCAGCAGTAGAAGACTCTGCAACAGACGCTGAAGGCTCCACAACCCAAGATTCCACTGACTCTGTGGCCAAAGACGTGGCTGCATCATACAGACACAACTAGAGGAGCCAAAGGCACCTGCAGCCCAGAATCCACTGATACGGGGGCTGACGATGAGGTGTTTGAAGAACGACAGCTGAAGAACGCACGGGGGCGTGCAGAGCAAACACACAATGCACAAACTGCCCCCTGACCAGCATCAGGGTACTTGTCCCGCAGAAACATTTGGTCATCGGGGGACAGGGAATCCCAGGGGACCACAGACGCGTCTTTTTGTGGGCAGCAAAAACACTTCATGGTGCCAATCTGAACAACCAATATACAAAGAAAAGGTATTATACCACCGCCAAGTGTAAGGATCCAGTGTCAGGTGTCAAGTTTAAATATGCATATTTACATAAACTCATGTATCATCATCCTCGTCATGTATCATCATCAAGATGTAAACTTATAAACCACAATGCCATATTGGTGGTGCGCAGTGCCAAGTGGAGGTGGCGGGAAGAAAGTAACTCGGTCGTTGCTCCGCCATGAATGTCTTTGCTCTTTTCTTTGTGCTTTGTTTGCTCTACACTGGAATTGTGGTATCTTGAGCCTCCATTCAAGTAGAGACAATTGATTACCCAAGATGGTGCTTGGTGAACATGTGGAGTGTGCATGTGTTGGTTGGACCTGTCACATGTGGAACATTGTATTTACATTTACATTGCATTCTTTTTGCTCACATTGAGTGTAACCTCATGATGGCTTTGTGTGTGCCACTCACTCCATGCAACACACTCCCCATGTATATTATAATATATGCACTAGTCTTTAGTGTCATGCATTTTTTTTATCAAAGAGGCCAGTTCCGAATGTGCCAGGCGCCGCAGGGGCGAAGTTCGGCAATAAGTACAGATTTTGGCAGTGCCCACGGGGGGGCCGTAGCGACGGGCCATACACCGACTCCCTCCCACTCTCGGACCATTTTCAGGGCGGGGGGGGGGGGCTGGGTGTGGGGGGGGGGAGGGGGGCAGCCAAGAGGGGGGGGTCTTACATCTCAAAACAAGGCCATCTATCCAAACTCACTCCAACAAAAACCAAATATGGGAACCATGCTCACTTTCAGCTGGGCATAACCTCCCTCAAGTTAAAAGTTCATCAGCAAACCGTCAACCATATAACTCAGTTCCTCCTCAAAGAAGGACCTAAACCAACCAATGAAGCTGTCCTCTACGCTCTCTCTCAGCCAACCTCATCTCCAAACGTTCTCCAATCATTCTCTGTCGACTCAGCAAACTTCATCAACATATCTCTGCACAACGTCCCAAACTCAAACCGAGCCCCACTCACCCCCATCCCTCTCTACACCAGCGTCCAAATTCAGTTTGAGTGCTTCCTCTCAATCACAACCATAACTTCCTACTCCTATACCCGTACAAACACTCACCCCACACCCAGCCAACGACGGGCAACAGGTACCATCATCAAACAAAACCCCACATCCACAGACGTAGACTTCGGACACGCCATCATGGCCCTGAAATCACACCACCGGTTTGAGGAGAAAGGTTTATAGTGTTTTCAGCACTGTGTTTGTGTCTCTCCTGCTGCTTGCTGCTGGTGTAGGGTTTCCTGCTGCTTGTTTTGGAAGATGAAAACCTTTTGTTTGCAGAAATATAGTCAATCCAGGATAGCCCAAGCCAGAGGTATGCAAGGAGAAGAGAATCAGGATCAAAGCATGAAGGGCTGCAGTGTAAACAGTGAAAGATGAAAGGATATTCACAGTAACTGCAACTCAGGTCAAATCGGAATGCATATTCACAAAGATAGCTGAAATATTTTGGAAAAGAGTTGGAAAACTGCCCCATGGTCACTCTATCTCCATAGTGCCATCTCAGGAGATGTGCACTCTTTGTTTTGGGTCCCATATGTGCTGAGGTGGCAGGGCATGTGGCGATGAGGTCACTGCCATGTCACATGGGATCTTCCTACTTAGCTAGGCTGACCAGGAATTGAACCCAGGACCTCTCAAAAAGAGGTGCCCAGCCCCCTAGGGTGCATACCACTAGGATAGCTAAGAATTCATGGAAAAACATAGATAAATTCATAGGCTCTGCCTTGGATATGTCAGTTCTCAGTCAACTCAGGAAAAGATGATTTGCCTCACATTGAAAGGGGATTAAGGGGTCCACTGAATATCCTGATTGGGTGTGTGGTTCCATAGGTCAAAATGTGTTATCACCAGTTTTGGTGGGACCAATACTAAGATAGAAATGCATGGATGCTCAGTGCATCTCTAATACAACTAGAGTATGCCTCAAAGCATTGGAAAAGCACTTTTTCTTACTCCCCCCTTGTGCTGTGGTGGCCACCACTGTCGCATTTTAGGAAAAAGGGATTTTTTCTTGGCCTTTCCTTGGTTTCCACATCTACTTTAAAATACCTATAGTTTCCCTCACACAGAAAAATGGGCGCTCACCATGGCTGGCGCTCTTTTGCTGCTCTGTTTGTAACATTTCCTACAGAAGACTCAGCGCTCATGGCGCTGCCGGGGCTCCTGTGGCTTGGTTGGGTTAGTTTGGGTGCATGCCAAAACATGTGCATATGCATCCCTCCCTCCAAGACGCAGCGCGACACAAACCCAACGCAAGACACAATATACACACTCGCATGGGTTCTCGTAAACCTGCTGGCGACCTGTGACCTGTCTTAGGGCGAAGGGAGTCGTAAAAAAATTAAATTGCCCCTTGGTGGGGTCTTGGGTTCTGCTCAGTCTCTCCAGGCTGCTGCGTTTCGGCCCGAACACGGCCTACTCAGCGAAGCTGCGCGTGGGTATCTGCAGAGGCAGGAATGGGAGAATTATGGACGAATCCACGCAAAAACGAAGCGACGACATCTAAAACCGTCAAATGACGGCCTAGAATCTTTCTGAAACAACACACCTGAGCAGAATCCAATTGTGCATCAGAAGCACATTTTTGAAAAAATTATAGTCATCTCTAGATTTTTTAAATCCAGAAATTCATACGCATAAAAAGGCGGCGCGCAGGAGCGGCTCCTAGCGAAGCGCCGGAAAATGAAAAAAATAATGGAATTATAAACGTATGTCTCACGTAGTCTTGAAAATGACGAGACACACATTAAGAAATAAACATACAGATTCCACCCACACTAATAGAAGTATCGAAAATTCAAGAATTCGAAAATCAACGAAAAGACTTCAATGAATCAGGTATAAACTACAGGTATGCTTGTCTGGTATGCCGCATACACATTGCTCGTCTCGTGTCTCCGTGAACGAGTCTTGTAGCAGCGCTAACAACGATAGGATGCGATAGAGGGATTGATTAGAAAGATTGCAGATGATTAGAGGTCAGATCAGGGTGATTAGACATACACACAAGTGCATAGCAACGTTCTTCGCGTGCGCCCCTCACTTGCTCTCTCTCTCCAGCGGTAGGTAAGGTGAGTAAGCCCAGGCGGGGCCACCCCCTGGTGGAGTTGGTGATTGTGGTGCGGATGGGCAGGTTTGCCCAAAACAGTCGTGCATACTCGCGCATGCACACACGCATTAAAGGGTAGGCCACGCGAAGTGCGCACGGTAAACCTTGTTTAGGCTACCCAGGGGCTCCTCGGTACGTTCTTTAAGAGAACCTGAGGAGTCCCTTAACGCTTGCTTGCTTGACAGGGTAGCTGATCTTTCAGCGCGTTTGCGGACAGTGTATTATAGGTCACACTGAGAACCGTATAATACGGGGAGTGTGGCTTGGTTCCTCCGCCGCAAACAACCCTTCATTTGCCTTTGCTTTACAGGTGGGCAGGTAGGGTGATTGGTGCAGCAGCATACCATTTTTTTCATGCCCTGCTAAACAAGGGCGCAGATCACACAAACAAGTAACTCCCCTCTGCCTGTGGCAGAGCAGGGAGTCCGACTCCATCGACATCTGCGCCGGCCCCTCTTCCCTCCAAGCCCTAGCAGGGGAAACGCGTTGTGGCGTCCCCTGTTAGGCCACAGTTGCTTAGCAGCGCTGTGTTCTCTTGTCATTTCACAGGAGGGTCGCTAGGACCCACGACATGTTCCTCAACAACACCAAGTAGAGTGTGCGTGTAGGAGTGGTAGTCCTGAGTGGGGGCTTGAGCCAGTTGCACCACTGCTCGCCCACCAGGATGGTGCCACTGTAGGGTGTGTAGGACCTGTAGTGCGTGTGTCACTGTCCCACCCGTTTCCTGCAATTTTAGCAGGGTTGGTGGGCGGTGGCAGTGGTTAGGTCAGTGTTTTGGCCATTTAGCAAAACGGCGTTTTCATGCCTTCATAGCTTTCGGCCACCCCTCCCTGTAGTAGACAGATAGGTAGGGAAAACGATACCTGGATTAGTACGCTGGGTATTCCCCAAAGGTTTTGCGCCAGCACAGAAATTGGGCGCTTAGGAGAGGGGAGACCCGGGGCGTACCCCGTGGCATCAATAAGCCAACCCTCCAGGTTTAGCAAGGGCGCAGACTTCGGTATAATTAGGACACCACTTCTGCGGCTTGCTCTCAGGACCTCAGGAATAGCACACTCACACATACGCTTTGGCAGGTAAGGGTAAGGTTCAGTCCCTAGCTTTAGTCTTGGAGGCAAGCGTCTCAGCGAGCCTCAGCAGCTCACCAAGGTTGTTCTGGGACAAGTAGTCAACCAGAACTGAGTTTAGGCGTCCCTCAGGTAGAACAAATGCAGAGAAGGGCTCCCAGGTGGCCTCTTCGACTCCAAACCCTTCTGAGAGGGTGAGGAAGCGCCAACCCTGGCGATAGCTGTGGCGTAGGACAGACTTCACCAGGTAGAAGCCTTCCTTAGCCATCTCCTCGGCGTTCATGTCGGGGAGTTCCCCTTCAACTTCCATAGGGCTGGCAGCCCCTTGTAGGTCCAGAGCGGCGATTTCCTCGTCGTTCAGCTCCCACTCCTCCCCACAGAGGTCTTCAGGATCATAGTAGCGCTTCAGGTGTTGAGCAGCGCACACCAGGGTCCCCCCTAGACGGGGAGAACACCGCACGGAGATACGGTGTCCATCCACTGATAGAATCTTGTACGGCCCGAAGTATGGGTCATCGCTGGTAGAGCGTGGCCAGGCGGGTAGTCGACTGTGGTGTACCAACACCCAGTCCCCCTCCTGGTAGGTGGCCGGTACACGGTGCTTGTTCTTCTTGTTCCACTGACGCTCCCTCACTCTCTGGAGCAGAGCCTTGGCCTTGTCCACCTTCACTTGTTGCTCTTGGACCCATTCACCCACAGAAGAATGGGTGTCCTCTGGATAGGGGGCATGTAGGAACCATGCCGGGCGCGCTAGGAATAGCTCATGGGGCGAGTAGCCAGTAGCTGAACTCTCTTGGGAGTTCATCATCAAGGATATGACGGGGAGTAGTCTCACCCAGTCTCTGGTGCGTTCAGTTTTGCACCATATCCTTACATTCTCCTTGAGGACACGGATCTGTCGCTCACATAGGGGGTTGCTCGTGTGAGAGTAGGGAATCCCCGTAGACACCTGGACATTGAGGGATCTCAGGACCCTCTTGTACCAGCCAGTATCTGAGCTTACTCGTACGTCCTCATCGGAGTTGATCTCCTTGGGCGCCCCATAGACACAAAACCACTCCTCCAGGAGTATCTTGATAGTCTCCTCCCCGGTAATGTGCTTGGTACATGGGAACACCCTGGTAAACCTGGTCAACCCACAGGTTACCACGAGGGCGAAGTCATAGCCCCCGAACTTCGGCATCTCCGTGTAGTCCACGTATAGAACACTGTTAGCACAGTGAGGGATGGGCAGGGTCGAGTGGAGACCTCTGTCCCTGATATCCCCTGGTTTACAGGACCTGCACGGGCACTTGTCCAGGATAGGCTGGAGGGTTTTCCGCAGTTGGTCGTCAGTCCACGTAGTGTGGAACCACTGCTTGAACAGCCTCAGGGTACGGTCAGCACCCACATGACCGCTGGACTCATGGGTCCACTTCAGCAGCGCTGGGACTCGGTCACTAGGCACCACGATGCGGTCCTCGTGCCAGAGGTAGCTCTTGTCCCTCTTCCACTGGTCTTGGTTGACCAGGAGGGGTTCAAGGCGTTTCTCCAGGCGCTTGTAGATATCCCCAAACTCCTTCAGGTACTCCGATTGTTGGAGTCCATCCAGGGGGCGTATCATCGTCATGTTGAGGTTCAAGTGAACGTCCATACGGCTGAACGCCTCCTTAGCCAGCGCTTCAGACCGGGCACCAATCAGGGCGTCGAAGTTGTTGCGGCTGATGTAGTCGGCACACTCGTTCTTCACTCCCTGGATATCGTGTACCGTCAGCCGTAGTTGACTGAGGTAGGTCCACCAGCGCCGTAGCTTGGCCTTCTCAGGTGGGGGACCCTTCTGGAAACTGCGGACCGGTTCTTGGTCGCACAGCCAGACCACAGGGTTGCTTTCCAACAGTCGTGCTTGTGAGGATAGCACCAGCATACCCGCGAGCAATTCCTGCTCATAGGTGGAGTAGTTTCCCCTGGCCTGGTTCCACTTCCAGTTCCAGTGGCCCAGAGGTACTAGGACCCACTTGTCGTCAGGGTAGCTGTGCTTGAGGGTTCCATCTCGGTTGAGACCTTCCGTCCCCCATTGGGAAATGGCCGAGTCGAACTCCTCCTTCTCTAGTGCTTGCCATTGGAACAACGTTCCACCACCGCCCACATTGCTGGCGTCGGTAACCAGGATAATCTCCCCTTGTGCCCTAGGCACGCCCAAGCACTTAGCGTTGGCCACCTTGTCTTTGAGCTCGTCAAACGCTTGTTGCTCTTGTGGGCCCCAGCGCCAAGTAGTACTCTTCTTGATCAAGTCCGTCAGAACGGCGCTGGTGTAGGTGAAGTTTTTGATGTGGCGGCGATAGAAGTTGCACGCCCCAATGAAACTGCGTACATCATGAAGTCCTTTCTTGGGGTCTTCGTGTCGTACCTTGGCATCCATCAGGGGTTTGGCCTTAGAGGCCGCTGGGGTCCACCACCCATAGCCAACGTCAAACCCCAGGTACTGCATGGTCTCCTGCATGAACTCACACTTCTCCAGCTTGAGTCGTGTGTGGTTCCCCTGGCAGACCGCAAAGAACTCACCCAAGAGGATTAGGTGATCCTCCTGGGTATTGGTCCCGAGGCATACATCGTCGATGTGAGCCTCCATCTGGGCACCACGGGATATGAGCTCCTGCACCTTAGGTCTCCTTCGTAGGATGGACAAGATCTTGTTCATCAGCTCTTGGAATAGAGCGGGTGCGTTAGCCACGCCAAACGGCATGACCTTCCACTTGAACACCCTACCCTGAGGGGTGATGAAGGCCAGTAGTTCCTGTGCGTTGGGCGTCAGGTCCACTTGCCAGAATCCGCTCCTCTTGTCCATTTTGGTCTTGTAGCGACAGGAGGCTATCTTCTCCAGGGTAGACTCCATATTGGGAATGGACCCTGAGTGGTTCAGCGTCTTCTTGTTAAGCTCTCCGTAGTCCACTACCAGCCGTTTGGCTGTAGACCCAGGTTTAGCCACCAGGAAACAGGGGCTGCAGTGCAGGGGGTAGTCCCCGTCCTTGTACTCCAGGACTAGGCCAGCGTCGATACATTCTTGTATCTGTCGCTCAATCTCGTCGGCCTGCTCTTTAGGAGCTGGATAGGGTCTCCTCCGGATCTTGTGACCCACGAACTCGGGTTTCAGCTTGAGGTCCATCTGTACCAGCTTGTCACATGAGGCTGGAGGGGGTAGTTCTCCGAACACCTCCAGATAGGTCCTTATAAGCTTCTGTACCCGCGGGTCCAATACCTTGATCTTGTCCACCATGTCCTCGTCAGAGTGTAAGTTGCTTGCCCCCTGAGTAATAGACTTCGGGAGGTGGTCCTCCACCGACTCTTCGCCCGTGGTAGTGTCCTTCAGCCCTTGGTAGGCATATAGGAGGTCTTGTTCAACCATCTCCGGTGGACGATGGCAACATAGGCACGCTCGAGGGGGTTCACATACACATTCCTCCGAGAGGTCGTCCTCCTCTGGGGTCCTCACATGGGCGCCCCAGACGCTCTTCATGAGCTTAAGATCTACCTCCCTTTGCCAGGTGGTGATCTTCTGTTCGAGGTCCTCCTTCAATTGGGATAGGTCTCCCATACGTCCTTGCTTCAGTGGACATGAGCTGCGGGTAGGCTTCGCGTAGCATAGCTTTTTCGCCACCAACTTCCTCTTGGAATCCACATACTCCCTGAGCCTGGATCGAGGGTCCAGCTCCTCGTCCACGGGGTCTTCCACCCTCATGGAGAGTAGGGGTTTTAGTGGGGCGACATACTCGGCGTTCTCCACTTCCTCCACACAGGTCTGCACGATGAAGGCGTCGTGCTCAGTTTCGTCATCTGAGTGGATAGAGCTAGGTACCTCAGATAGTCCACACTCAGAGACTCCATCAGGAACAGGTACATGGCAGAGAGAGTTGGGGGCGTTGGTGTCAGTCACGCCGTACTCATCTCCTCCGGGTGTAGTCTCAACAGCATCTTGAGGTCGTAGGCGATCCTTCAAGTCACCCAAGGCGAGTCCATCGCTTTCTCGTTGTATAGCCTGGACCAGAGTCGGGTCCAGATCCTCCCAGGGAATGGAGGTAAGACCTCCGTCCACCACGCTCAACATACTCCCCCATCCGGGTTTCCCAATAGGCGTCTTGCGTCCCGGAGGCACGTAGATGGCCTCATCAGGCAAACGAACAGAGCTGATAGTCAGCCTGTCCAGGAGGTTTCGCCAGTACTCGTTGCCCCCATGGGCTCCCCAATCGGGGGAACACAGGACCATACGGGAACGTTCCAAGGCCACCTTGGTCAGCACCTTCCCCAGTTCACTGAACCTGGGGTTCCCGTAGGCCATCCCGAAAGAGGGCCAGTAAAATTTGTAGCTGCAGTTCTTCCCCTTGCTGCACTAAAGGTCCAGTACATGCTGCGTGTCGCTGGCGAACAACTCCACACTCAGGTCTTCTCTACAGTAACCCACCTCCTTCAGACCTTGGTCTAGGACTTCCCTCAATAGTTGATAGTCCTCAGTTTTGGAGGCCGCCATCATGTTCGAGGGCTCCTCCTTCGATAGTCTCAGGTAACTCGAGGTACTTTCCGACTGCTCCAGTGGCACAGACTCTCTGCCACTGCCGTGGTCCACGTAGAGGAGGTAGGGCGCTTGCAGCGTCAGGGATTGTATCTGGGAGTGCTGTACGAAGAAGTCAGTACGCAGTACAAAGTCGAAGGCCTCAGTGTCCGTCACATAGAACCAATGGGCGATAGTCCGAGAGCCCATAGGTACCTCCACTTCACAGTCCCCGCAGCTGTGCACCACATGTCCATCCCCCATGCGTATAGCAGCGGTGGTCATGGTGTTCTTCAGGCTCCCACAAGGTAAAATTTTCTTGGCCACTATAGATATGGTGGCGCCAGTGTCCAATACCCCCAGGTATTCGCGTCCCCCTAGTCGGATACGTACCCAAAACACCAGGTCTTGGGTGCCACCAGAGCGTCCCCGTCAGAACTCCGCGGGACAGGTCACCTCGAACCCCTTGTTCCGCAGTTTGCGGGCCATCCTCATGAAACGGCTCCTCTTCTTAGCGTTGCCGTCATCACCACCTTCATGCTCACGCTTGGCTCCTTGTTCTTGCTGGGCCTGCGTCTGTGAGCGTGTGGTAGGTCCAGACTGCCCTCCAGAGGGCTCGGAGTTCCCCCCTGGATTAGGGTTGGGGTTGCCTCCGTTCTTGTCCTTGTTCTTGTTGTCGGGCTGGCGGTTAGCGCCTCCTCCTCGTCCACCTTGACCCTTGTCTTGCCCTTGACCACGTCCTTTCGACTTGCCCTTGCCGGAGTCGTTGCCTTTGCCTTTGCCTCCACCTTTGCCTGAGCCTTTGCCAGGATCTTCACCCTTAAGCTTCGCCGATAGGCGTTGCTTATGGTAGCACTCATCCTCGTAGTGCTTCCCCTTCCCGCAGAATGCACACGTGATGGTGCACCTGTAATGATCCGGCAGCTTCGCTTTGGCGCCGGTGTTCTTCTCCTGCTGCTTCCCCTGGACTACGAAGCAGTCTCGCTGCTCGCAGTCAGGGGCGTGCTGCAGGTGGCCCTGCTCGTCTCTGGCATCACACCAGAATAGCTCCTTCACGTTCTCCATGATGCGGGCGTGGGGGTGTTTGGGGGTAGTCCCCTGCCCAGGTCGGGACCCTTGGTACCCTTTGTCATGACCTCCAGAGCCTCCACCACCAGGACGGTAGTTGTTCAAGTGCTGGTCGCTCTCCTTCTCCAGCGCCAGCTCCAGGAGTAGCACGCATAGATCCTCGTAGCGGAGGGATCTAGCCTTGCGCTCCGCCGTCGAACGGCACTCGTCCCATAGCTGTCGATGGAGCTTGGCCACCAACCAGAACAGCAGGTCGTCGCTGCTGTAGGAACCGGGCGTCAGTCGTCCAGCCAAGTGATCCAGGTCAGCCAATAGCTCAGAGACCCTGCCAGGTTTGGGGTTGTTGGGCAGCACGGGCAGGTTCTGGATCTCTGCCCTGATGGAGAGGTTGGTTTCGTAGGTCGGGTACTGCCTCTCCAGGCCAACCAACACATCGGCAAAGGTGGCGGAGTTAGTCACGATCTGCCTGACCTGCTTCTCCAGGTACTTGGTCTTGCAGCACTGCAGGAGCAGATCGCACTTCACTCGCCCACTAGCGTGGGTTTGGCCGGTCAGTCGTAGCAGCCGGCCAAAATTCTCAGCGAACTCGCTGAGGTCCTTGCCTGTGAACTCAGGCAGGTTCACCACGATCTTGGAGGTGGCAATAGCCTTCGCCTCCTGAGACCTGCGTCCCTCAGGGCGTCGGGTCTTCTTCTTCTTCTTCTTCTTCTTCTTACCCCTTCGGTCCTCGGGGTCCTCCGGGTCATCGTCCTCCGAGGGCGAAGAAGAGGTCATCGACGGTGGCCCATCATCGGAGGGGTTTGAGGTTTGAGGTTTGATTTTGCGGGTACTAGACGCCTTTCGGCCCCGGGGGGCCACCTGGTCGGGCCAGGTGTTATCCTCCCCACCGGGTCCTAGTGGGGGGCCCTCCAAGACGCACCTCCTGCCTGGTGGCGGAGTCCCCCGGGTTCACAGAGCTCGGAGCCCCACCCTTCCCCGGCGTCCCCGTTTCGCCACTCCCCGGTCAGTGCATCAATTCGCAGCCGTGGCTGCGGGCGCTTACCCACTGCGTCGCCCCCCTAATGCGTGGTTGCCCGGGGCGCCGGCGCCGCCGGGCCCCTGCTACTGGCTTGTCGCCAGTGGGACCCCCTTGGGCTGGCGCGGAGGCTGCCTAGCCTAGGGGTTGGGGCGTGGCGCTGTGCGCCACTACTGCCTTGGCGGGCGCAGTGCCCCGTCTGTGTGTGCGCGGCGCTCGCGGCCGGTTTGGGGGGGTTCGGGCCGGCACCTGGCGTCGTGTCTCTTTCCTTTCCCCCTCCCCGCCCCGCGTGTTCCGCGCTGCGTGTGGCGGGCCGTCCCGTCCGGGTGTCCCTTACCCTCGCTCGCTGGTACGCCATTCCATGCGGTCTGTGCGTTCCGCGCGCTCGGTCCGGTTGCCCTTCCGGTTGTCCCCGCGTGTCCCTTTCGTGTGTGTGCGCTCGCGCTCTCGCGGTGTCCGCTCCCCCCCCCGCTGGGTGGTGTGGCGCGCGCATCTCGCGTGGTCCCGGCACTGGGCGCTGGTAGGGCCGTTCCACGTGGTCCTTGCCCCTCCGCGTGTCCTGCCCCGGTCCCTTGCTCCGTCTGGCTTGCTTGGGGGGGGGGGGTCCGGTCCCGGATCCCCCCTACTTGGCTTGGGGTTGTGGGGGCAGCGGCAGGGCGTCCCCGGGGGGCTGCCTTCGACCGTTGCGTGGGGCGTCTGGGGTCTTGCGCTCCTCCTCCCCCGACCGCCCGTCCACTGGGTGGGCTGTCGTGGTCCGCGTTGTGGGCGCGGGCGTGCGGGTGTGGGGGCCTTGCTCTGTCCCTGTGGGGGCTGCGCGCCGCGGGGCGGGTCCATGGCGTTCTTATGCTGGGGGGCGGGCTGGGGGGGGGGGGGGGGGCGTGCGCCATTTCCTCCGGCTGTGCGGCCGGGGCGGGGCCTGTAGGGCGGGGGGTCGCTCTGCCTCTTTCCGTCCCTCTGCCTTCCCTGGGCAGGCAACGAAGCGGGCGTCACTGGCGTTGTGCTGTCCATGGGGGGCGTGGCCCCCCATACCACTCCGGTTCGTGCTCACCCGGCTTCTCTGGGTACGATCTGTGCGGCGTCCCGGTGCGCAGGCGTGGGCCCGCTTGTTCTTCGCGGCCCCCATGTGAGCCGGCGGCTGGGGCGGGGGGGCGGGTCACACTCCGGCTCCCCTCTCGGGCGGGGGGGGGCCATCCCCCCTGCCTCGGGGGTTGGGGGCTGGGGCCCCCGCGGCTGGCGGGCTGGTGGGGAGGCGGGGGGGGGGGGTGTCGCGCCGCGGCCTCCCTGCCCTCGTTCCGGGCGGCAGCCTGCGGTACTCCTTTCTGGCCCTCTCCGTGTCGCCGGCGCGCTCCCTTCCGGCGCGCGCGTGCGGTCGGGGCTGAAGTGCCGCCCCGGGGTGGGGGGGGGTGAGGGGCGGCCCGTGGACCGCTCCCCCGGGGGCCCCGCTGACCTGAACCCCCCCTCTGTCACCTCGGAGTGGGCTGTGGTTACGGGAGGGTCATGTGGGGCGCGGCCTCCTTCCTGTTCCGTTGTGCGCGTTGCTCCGGCACGCCGGTGTGGGTTCGCGGGAGCAGGTCCAGCCGCCGTTGCCCTTACCGCGTCGCCGTTCCTCCTGGGGGGGGGGGGGGGGGGCGCCCCCCCCGACCTGGGGGGGCGGAGGGCCGCGCCTGTGGCTCCTCAGCTGAGGTGGGTGCGGGGGGGGGGGTGGCCCCCCCCCCCCCGCCCGCTCTCGGGCCTGTGTGGGAGGGGGGGGGGGGGAGTGGGGGGGGCCCTTTGGTCCCCTGGCGATGCCTCCTGTCGGCCGGGGGGGGGGGGCGGCATGGCAGTCCTGGCCCCGGGGGCCAGCCATCAGCTGGGGGGTCGCGCCCTTCCCCCGCCCCCCTCTACCGAGAGCCGAATTCTCGCGCAGTCCCTCGCTGGGGCCCCTCATCCCCCGGCCGTTGTCGCGCGGCGCTGGCCGGCCGGGGGCGGCCGTGAGGGTTAGCGGTCAGTGGTTAGCGGGCTGCGGGGCAGCAGGTTCCCCCCCGCGCTCGTTGTCTCCGCACTTCCTCCCGCGGGAGGTGGCGCGCCCTCTTGCGTCGTGCCGTACCGTGGGGAGGGCGTGGGTCGGGGGGCCCAGCCCCCCCCCCCAACTCTCCCGTACCCGCCGTCTGGGCCTTCACCTGCGCCGCCGCTTGTGTGGGGGCTGGGGCTGCGGCGGCGGCGGGTTGTGCCGGCGGTAGCGCCAGTGGGCGAGGGCGCTGCGCAAAGCCCGGGGGAGCCAGTTGTTGGCGTCCGCATCCGTGATGCGGAGCACCGCTCCCCCTTCCAGGAAGGCCGGCCACGTCGGCTCCCTGTCGGGCCACGCCGCCCGGATCACTGACCTGAGGACCCTCTCATGGTCCTCTGGGGCTGCCTGGCCCCCCGGGGGTACCTCTCGGGTTTCCTCCGTCCCTCCGGAGGAGCACGGCATCGAAGGGCCGGTTCCTCGACCTCCTGGAGGTCCCCTGGTTGGCCCAGCACAACGACCCGTACACCTCCCCCAGCAGGGGGAGGGTCTCCTCCCCCAGAGGGTCCGGGACCGCGCCCCAGTCCCGGTCCCATGGCCGGCCCTCCTCCGCCCCCCGTGCCGGCCCCCCTCGCTGCGCCTGCGCCTGCGGCGCCGAGGCCGCGCCCCGTCCCCCCTCCGCCGAGGCCATCCGCGCCGGCTCCGCCCTCGGCGCGGGGGGGGCTTGATGGTGCTGGTGTCGTGGGGGTTGGGGGGGGACGAGCTCGCCGGCGTCAGGGTCGATGTTGTAGAGGTGGTGGTGGTGGTGGTGGTGGTGGTGGCTGGTGTGGTGTGCCGTCATCTGTTGGATGCCGGGGCAGATGCACCTCACCGGCTGCACGTCCGGCTGCGGGGGCGCCCCGCCCTCTGCCCCCCTCCCTTCGTCCCGTCCTCCCCCCTGGGCTCCCATGCCCTCTCCCGCCTGTCCCTTGGGGCCCGCGGCGCCCTTGCCCTTGCCCTTGGGCCCCTTCCCAGCCCCCTGCCTGTTTCGCGTGACCCGCCTCCCGTCCCCCACGCCCTGGCCCGCTCGCTCTCCCACCTCCCCTCGCCCTGCCCCCTGCACCTGGGCTCCCTGCCCGCGCCCCTGCGCGCCCTTCCCGTGCCCTGGCCCCTTCCCGGCCCCCTGCCCCGAGTCGCGCCGTCCGCTGCCTGCGCTCTGCTCCCCCCTGCTGCTGCGCCCTTCCTGGACCACTCGCCGGGAGTCCCACTGCCTTTGCAGCTGCGGCAGCGTGACGCCCGGCGGCGAGCGCTCGCGCGTCGGGGGGCGGACGTGCCGCTCCCGCCCCGGGGGGAAGGGCTTGGGGGGGAACGGCTTGGGGGGGCTGGTGTGGGTGTGGTTGGGGTTGGCGTGGGCGCGGTACTCCGCGCTCTCCCTGCCCACTGCTACTGCTGCGGAGGCCGCCGGCGAGGCGTCCGTGGCCCGTGCGGGGTTCTTCCCCCGCTTGCGCGGCGTGCTGGGGTTCGCGGCGTGGCCGGCCGAGGCGGTGTCGCGGCCCGCCGGGGTCGCGGCCGTAGCCCCTCGCGCGCCCTCCTCGCTCTCCTTCGCTGCCGTGGCGGCCGCCGACGAGGCGCCCGTGGCTCGTGCGGGGTCCGCCCCCCGCTTTCGCGGCGTGCTCGGGGCCGCGGCGTGGTCGGCCGGGGCGGTGGTGCGGCCCGCCGGGGCCGCGGTAGCAACCCCTCGCACGCCCTCCTCGTTCTCCTGTGCTGCCGCGGCGGCCGCCGGCGAGGCGCCCGCGGCCCGTGCGGGGTCCGTCCCCCGCGTTCGCGGCGTGCTGGAGGTCGCGGCGCGGCCGGCCGAGGTGGTGTCGCGGCCCGCCGGGGTCGCGGCCGCAGCCCCTCGCGCGCCCTCCCCGCTCTCCTTCGCTGCCGTGGCGGCCGCCGACGAGGCGCCCGTGGCCCGTGCGGGGTCCGCCCCCTGCTTCCGCGGCGTGCTGGGGGCCGCGGTGTGGTCGGCCGAGGCGGTGGTGCGGCCCGCCGGGGCCGCGGTTGCAACCCCTCGCGCGCCCTTCTTGCTTTCCTCTGCGGCTGCGGCAGCCCTCGGCGATGCGCCCGGTTCCTGCGCCGGGGCTGCCCCCCGTGTCGGCGGCGTGCCGGGGGCCGCGGTCGGGGCCGCGGCGTGGCTCGCTGGGGCTGCGGTCTTCGCTTCCTGCGCGTCTGGGCGGGGCGGGGCGGCGGGGCTGGCTGCTTGGGCGGCGGGGGCGGTCATCCCGGCTGGCCCAGGCTCCCGGGCCGGCGGCGGCGGCCCGACCAGCACCGCCGCCTCCGCCAGCCTCCGCTCCTCGCGCTCCGCGAGGGTCTCCCCCGTCCACTCCGGGGAGGAGACGGGGGAGCGGGAGCGGGACCGGCGGTGGTGGCGGTCGTCCCGCTGGGGGGACCTATCGGAGTCTGCCATCACTGTTACCCTGGTAGGCATGCGTGGTGGCAGGCGCGCCCTTCCCACTACCTCCTGGTGCATCAGTGCCGTGCCGTGGGCAGTGCCGTGTGGTGCTCTGCTGGGGGGAGGGGGGGAGGGGGTGGGGGGCCGGCTGTGGCGTCAGCCCCGCACGGCCGGGGGCCTGCGGCCATCCACCGGCATTGGGAGGGGAGGCGGGGGAGCCACGCGGCCCACGCGTCGCGCCACAGCTCCCAGTCTGGGGCGGGGCCCAGGGCCCTGGGCCCCCGGGGGTCGTCGAGCGGTGTCGGGGGCAGCCGCACCAGGTGGACCCCCGTAACGGCGGTGACCTCCTGTGTTCGCAGGAAGGTGTGTACTCCGTCCCGCGCCGCGGGCGCCGGGAGGGGGGGGCGGGGTACGGGTGTTGCCCCATAGAGGTGGGTGGGGGTGATCCCCAGGATCCGCCCCGGGTCCCCGCGGGTCGCGACGACGAGGAGGAGCAGGGGGGTGCCAGGGCACTCCTGCCAGAGGACCTGCCCCCTGTGGTGGGCACCCCTGGTTCTGGAGAGGGGGGGGGGCAGGTCTGGGTTATCCCAGCCGCGGGGCGCGTGCGTCGCCGGCGGGAGGGCGGGGCACCAAGTGGGCTCCCTGGGGAACGCCTCGTAGACGACGGCGTACGGGGGGGTAGGCCTGGTGCCGTCGTACACCGGGTTGGTCGGCCGGGGGCGGGCGGACGCCTCGTCCGCGCCTTCCACGAACACCGTGACCTCGCCCACCTCCAGGTCCTCGTCTGGCGGGTGTAGAAGGTGGAGCGCCGCATCCAGCTCGGACACTCCTCCCGGGTACGTGGCCCGCGCCTGGTTCAGGTACGGGGCCGCGTCCCCGGGGTAGCGCGTCCTGAGGGCGTGCAGCAGGGCTGGGGCGCTACTGCGGAGGGACATGGCAGACCCTGCTCCCGTCAGCCGCAGGGTGTCCCCCATGGACAGGGGCCGGCCCGACCGATTGGACTCGCGCCACTCCATCCAGTGCCCGTAGAGGGCCGCCTCCGGGCTGATGAGCCCCGGCCGGACGGCGTTCACGATCCGGTGCATTGCCGGGAGGAGCGTAGGGGCCCCTGCTCCGTTCAGGGCGCGGACGGCCGGGAGGGCGATCTCGTTGAGGAAAGCCCTCGCACTGCCCTCCAGGTCACACCGTGCGGCAGCGTGCGCCTCGTGTGCCTCCGCCACCGCGTCCGCCACCAGGCCCCCGACTGCCGCCTCCTGCGCTCTGCGGCGGGCCCTGGTGTGCCCCGGCCCATCCCCCCGTCGGCGTGGCATGGTGCTGCGGGCTCTGCAAAGGGCGGCGGCGGGTGGGGGTTAGGGGGCGAACACGTGCGACAGGTGCGCAACGGATGTGGGGTCCCGCAGGTGCACGTGGATCCACAGAAGGGCAGCGCCCGCGGGGCCCGCTTGTTCGTGCGAGGGGGTGTGTGCCCCCTTGATGCGCCGGCGCAAGGCCTCCTCCTCTGTGCGCCTGCGCGGGCCTGCGGGAGGTTCGGGCCAGGGGCACGCGGCTACCTGGGCGCACCGCGCGCACCTGTTGGCGCCTGTCGACGCTGCGGAGGACACCGTGTCACATTCTTCGCAGAGTCGGCAGGTGTGTGGGAGGTGGGAGGGCGGCGACCAAGGGTCGAGATGGCGGAGCCAGAGGTCGTCCCACCTCTGTCGGAGGGGGTCCCGGGTCTCCAGCAGGCGGGCGCGGACGCGGCGCCGGTAGTCCTTGCCAAGCGTCTTCCGCTGGACCTCCTGCCACGTGTCGTCGGGGAGGATCCCGTGGTCGTGGAAGGCGGCGATGAGGTCGTCCCACGCCGGGCGGGGGTGCCCCTGGGGGGGGCTCGCCATGTACACGTGGCGCCCGGTGAGGTGGGGCGTCAGCGCATCCCATTGGCACCCGTTCGCGGTGTCTCTGTGGAGGAGGGCCAGCAGGGTGCCGTCCGCGACTGCCTCCCACCCCACTCGCAGCCCTTCGCAGCCGTCTAGCTCCTGGCGCAGCGCGGCTGCAATGCCGGTGGGAAGCATGAGGAGCAAGGGCCCCTGGGTGTCGCCCAGCCGGGAAAGGGCGTCGTCGTATACCGGCCCCCAGCTTTGAAGTGCGCCACGGTGAGTTGGGTGGCCCCGTCCTCTGGGGGGTGCCACCGGACGGTGGCCGCAGCGTGTCCCCACGTGTGTATCTCCGTAGCCCGGAGCACGTTGGCGGCGTGAAGGACGATGCGGGGCGGGACGGGTGTCCTGACGAGTGAGGACACGTCCCCAGTCCATCCCGTTTGCGGCCCCGGGGCCGCCTGCAGCCATTCCCCTGTCGCCGCGTCCCACGGGTGGTCAGGCCCCGCCCCGCGGATCATGGTGGGTCTCGGCCGGGTGTCCGGCCCCCACCACCGGAGCGGGATGGCAGCGTATCGTTGCGCAGGGGTCTCCGGGGCGCGCGTGGCGGCGCACCACCGGCCCCACTCCCGCGCCCACTCCTCCCCCACGATGCGCGCCTCCCATGCGGTCATGGAGCCGCGCCCGATGATCCACGGTGGGAAGAGGGCGTCTTGTAGGTGCCTCGAGAACCCCCCCGGCAGGTCCTGGTACGGATGGGGGCTCTCTTGGGGCGGGCACTCCAGAGTGCCATTCACAACACGGAGGGAGGCTATGAAGTCCTTGTCAGGGCGCGGGGGAGGGGGAGGGTGGTCGCCCTCCGCCGCAGTGAGCCACCGGTGCGCCCGGGCCGCCGCGCTCTGGGGCTCGCGGAGGAGTTGCTCCAGCCGGTGGTTGCGAAGCTCCCACGCGAAGTCCCCCAGTCGGAGCATGTGGTGGAGGGAATCGTCCACCGAGGTCCCTCCCGGCGGGTCGTATCGGGTTATGGCGCGGAGCTGCGCCTCCGCGTCCTCGGGCACCAGTCCGGAGCAGAACACCTCCGTCCACGTGGCGCCTGCGGAGCGCCACCAGGCCACCCACAGGGCCTTGTCCCCAGGTGGGAGGTGGCAGGCCGCCTCGTGTACCGCCTGGCGGTAGTGGGGCCAGAGGAGCCGTGAGTGGGCGCATCCCACGTGCATGTGCACCGGGGTCTCCTCCGGGCCGCCGCAGAAAAGGCAAGGTTGTGGGACGATGGTGACGCCGGAGAGCCGCTCCTTCCGGACGCGGAGCCTGCGCTGCACCGGCGTGTGGCCGTCTCGGGCCCGCAGCGCCCGGCGGTTGGTGGCCGCCGCGGTGAGGTCCCGGGCGTGGACGTAGGCCGTGGCGTGGGCCGCGCCCAAAGGGGTGTGTCCCCGGTGCGTCAGCGCATGGTCCGTCTGCGCCCGTTGCGCAACCTCGCCGAGCACCCGCATCGTGGGGGGCCGTAGATCGAGATGGCCGTCACGGCCGGCGACAATGAGTTGGGCGTGGCCAGGGTCCGGGGGCGTGTTCTGCAGGACGGTGTCCTGGGACGCCGCCCAGTCCGCCTTGTGCAGTAGGGCGTCACTGGGGTGCGAGGTGGCCCGGACGTACCAGAACGGGTGCCCGGCGTGTTGCCCTCGCGCGCACAGGCCGTCCCGGAGCCACCTCAGGGGCATCTGGTTGACCACCTTCGCTGCGCCCGCGGGGACCCCCGTGGTTCGTTCGCGATCTGCGTGCCGCAGGAGGTGGAGGATGACTTCGGCGTCCACCGTGTGGACCCAAGGTCTGTGGGCACCGTATTGTAGGGGGAGGGAGGCGGCCACCCCCTCCCCGTCGGGCACCGTGCCCGAGATAACCACCGTTCACGTGCGGGTGAGGTCGGCGGCGAGAGCGACGCTGGTGGCGTGTTTGCAGGGTCCGCCCCCGGACGCATCAGAGGAGGTGTGTCCCCAGGCCTCCGGGATCCAGTAGTATCCGGTGGGGCTGAGCCACCCCGCGTTGAGGTCGGCGGAGTGCCACCGGACGTCGGGGTGGCTGGGGGTCAGTTGGTCCACGCTCAGCGCTCTGGTGTCGCCTGGGCTGATCGCCGGGTGGTCGTGCTGCCGGATCTCCGCTCCGGCGACCGTGCTTGCCCAGGACCGTAGCGCCGTCACATGTTCCTTGAGCCACGCCAGGCCCCCGCGCTGGTGCACCACCAGGTGGCCCGTGTCCTCCGGCTGGTCCTCCAGCGCGTGTAGCGCCATGTGTGGGTCGTGCGGCACCCCCGTAGCCACCAGTAGGGCGGTGCCACGGGGGAGCCCACGGGGTTCGGGCTGGCCTGCCTACAGTTGCACTATGCACTTGCCCATCATCGGAGGGGTCTCCGCCTAGATCACTGGAGCCATAAGGTTCCACGTCCACCATAGCCCTCAAGGCTGTCAGCCCCAGCCGGTCCAGCTCGGCCCTCGTAGAGTTCGTCACATGGCTGTAGGGCGGCTGGGCCGTTCTTGGTACGAAGGGACTTCTCGGAATTGCTGCAGGGGTCGGCATCGGTCGACTCCTCAGGCTCCCCAGGGTGTTTGTCAACGCTGCCGCCAGATGGTTAGCCTGTACTCGGTGGGGTGACATTCCCACCGTGGTAGGTGACGCTTGGGGCGGGATCATCAGGGGCTCCAGTTTCTGTCGGATTTCTTGAGTGAGGTCGCCCACGATTTTTGAAGTGGCTCCTCGGAGCACCTCGTCGATCTCCGACCGCGTCAGGGACCTGTTGGAGGATCTTCCCGATCCTCTACTCCTGCCACCAAGAGATTCAGTTCCTCTCCTGAACCCACTCAAGGTTGCATAGCCAGGTGCATACCCAGGAACATCCACATAGGTTCCAGTAGCGGGTAGTGGATGGGGATATTCAGTCGCATACCATCGCGGCGCAGAGCTGGAGGCCACAGGCTCACTGGCAGTAGTTGCCTCATGGAGCGCAGTGGTAGGTGGGCCCATACTGACGCGTTCCCGTGGGGGGCCGGCCACGGGACGCTGCGGTGACACGCACAAGTGAGCAGGCAGGCAAGGCACTACGCTCACAAGGGCATCAATACGCCTGTGTCATGTGACAAAGCGTTTCAGAATCCTTGCCACTCTGCAAAGAGGGAACGAAAGTATGTACAGCAACACATCAGGATATGTACACATGGGGTTAAGACTGGAATGGGGTAAGGGCATCACATGACCATAGACACTCAGTCCCAACTCATATCCCAATCCCAGGTCCGACCCTCTCAGTGGCTGATGGGGGCGGGGGCTCAAACACAACCCATGCCCTGCTCAGTCCGGACCCTGAAACCCTGCCAATGGGAGAGGTGTCCCGCCCAGCCACAGGCGAGTTCCTGGGAACCAAGGTGCATCAAGGCCAACCGACAGTGGCTCCCTATGCTCCCTTAACGGCAGG
This sequence comes from Eutreptiella sp. 'Long Island Sound 2002', assembly GCA_964036045.1. NCBI lineage: Eukaryota > Euglenozoa > Euglenophyceae > Eutreptiales > Eutreptiaceae > Eutreptiella > Eutreptiella sp. 'Long Island Sound 2002'. The sequence continues at coordinate 31,957,726 of OZ038389.1, forward strand.
TCCCAACTCCTCTCTGAGCCAGAGATATGGCCCCGCCATTATCACCCAGGAGTTGGTAGCTGAAAATGGGCTGTTTCAGCCCAAACTGAAACTAACTCAAAAATTCCCAAAATTGACCCCTCGTCCGGACCCGCCAGAGGTAGGGACGAGGCAACTGACCCTATGCCCTTCGAGTACGAACTCCCTGGAGCCCTCACCCAACCTGGTTCCCTCTGAGGTCCCGGCATCAGGGCAACACGGATGAGTCAAGTGGGGTCATGATGCCACAATCACCAAAATTGGCGTCATTCCCACGCGTGGCTCGCCCGGCCAAGGTAAGGCCAATGGCTCACAGGGTAGGAGGCAGGACCTAGGACTTATATCTGAGTGTACAACTTGCATTTAGGTCCGGGCTCCCTATGGGCTTAGAGAAATGGGGCCGCCAATTGACCAGACGGAAGGGGGAAATTGGGGTACCAAAATTGGGTCATTTTGGCTGCCTGAAATGAGCCAAAATTCGGTGTGCTCCCAATAGTATATCTCCACGCCGGCTTGGAGATCGGATCCGCCATTCCATACGTGATCCACCGGGAGTCCAACAAAGACTCCCATGCCCTTGGCTCGTAGAGATCTACATGCCACTCGGCGTGGTGACGATCCCAATTGGGTCCACAAATGCAAAAATGGCAAAATTGCCCATACTCAATTTGGCCTAGCGCCTTGACGAAGGCGGCTCCGCTTCGCCCACGTGGTGTGTGGACCATGGGGACCATTACCCATAACACCCATGTCATATATGGTCCATTGGTCCACGCGTCCGGCGTGCACGAAGGTTAGAACATGGGGCACGGCGGGCAGCGAAAGTGGAAATATGCTCAAAATGGCCAAAAATGCGCACACTCATGGTTGGGGCAAATGAGGCACATGCCCGACTTGGACCGGAGTGTGCCATAGGATTGATATCAAGTCATATGTGTCCAACATATCTTTGGGGCGTTGCCCAACTCCTCCGGTATTGGGAATGGCAGGGTCGCCAAGTGAGCCCATGATTTGGGATAGTCCCAAATCGCCAACATGGCGGCCACGGTATGCCAAGCCTAAGAGGAGTTATTCGCCGGGTCCAAGATATGTTGGCTACCGAAGTATGTACCCTCATAACATACTTGGGTCATGATGTCAATTGAGCGCAACGTTGAGATACACGGTCGCCACTTGACATCATGACGAGCCAAAAATGGCAAAATTGGCAAAAAGACACACAAAGGTGCCTTGAAAGGCGCACAAATATATTATAATATCTTCGCCTTGGATTGAGTAATCAACTAATCCTTCTATACACAACGACTTGACACCAATGACCTTCGATCCCACATATGTGCTCCACTTGGGGCGCTTTGAAAGGTAACGAGCGCTGCCTTCCAAGTGGGCACATGTAAATATGGAAAATTTCAAAACACACACCTTGCTCCCAACGCGTCGCTTCGGGTTCACCACACAAGCTTCCCTTCACGAAGGTTAGGCTTGCAATTGACCGTAGGGAGTATGGAGAAGGGGCTTGCACAATATGCGGTCCATTGGCGGGCTTGGCTTGGAGTAATAGACCCGCCAAATGGGCACGCCACACAACACATGGCACATACCACATATTGCCCCAAAAGGTAGCTCCCACCACGATATGTCATGCCCCTCCAAGGGCATAGCTTTGTGTCTATCGCTCATAGGAACTCAAGGAGAGTTCCTATGCAACACCAACACTTGCGCGCTACACTCGAAAGTTATCTTAACGCACGCAATGTCATGGCCAAAGAGTTATAACGCAAATCCTACCCTATTGACCATGATCCATTACACTAGCGCGCACGTGTGGAGACGCAAGGCATATTATGCTTCCTAAATTACGTCGGGAGTATTGTGAGTACATCCCACGTTTCCTTATCGTAATTCCTCGCAAGCAACACGAGATATGACCTTCACAAGTGGCCTCACGAATCAACTTTGTTTTGCCCATATCTTTAAGACAAATGGAGGGCAGGATAAAAGGGAAGTTGATTCGTGCATACGGAAGCACGTAGGTCCACTCGAAAGAGGTCAAATCAAGTGCGGGGATGTCGAAGTCGAAAATCCGATTTCGACATCCTGAAAAATTCGGATTAAGGTTGCGAGTATTAATTATGAAAATTGCGGAAGCATCCATGCAGTTCCTGGCGACTTTGGAGCCTTCGTGACGGATAGCGTTAAAATTTCCATTATAAACAGTTAAACTGGCGGTTACGGTAAAGTCGCGAACCAACCGCCAGCAGTCAAAACAGTGAGTATCGGAACGGAAGCGTAAAAATTGACGGAAACAATATGAAAATAAAACCCTGTTGATTCCTGATATTCTGATACACAAATCTCCGCTGGCGGTGCATCGGTTGCCGATGCGGGGCTTCACGGCACGGAACACGCCGTGCATGGGGTTAGTGGACCGGTTGTATGCCGTAACCTGGCCATGGGGTTCTGGGTACCGCTTCACCCCCCTCCTTAGAGCAAACCCTGGGGGGGCTCGATAACACCCACGCATGGCAGCGGGTACCCAGGACCATCCCTGAAAGGGGGGGGGGGTGTCACATCCTCACTTCAGTAAGTCACAGTAAGATAGGTATCCCACAGTGGGATAGGTATGCTGCTGTAACAGCTCGTAGCACATGTATAGTATCAAGTATCAAGTCCCGGGTCCTGGCGGCGATTGTTCGGCATCCAAAGGACCCGTTAACCCATACCAGGCGCACCGGGTGCCGGCTGCTACGGTCACCACCACAGTGGCAGTGGCATACACGGCCAACATAGGCGTCACACGACGGCCGAGGTGGCCCCACAAGTCGAGAGCGACCACAAAGATCCATCAGGCTACCCCAAGCTTCCCAAGGCCCGCCGACTGGGGAGAGTCCCCACGGGTCCTTCCTCGGGCGCACCATGTCCATATCCATACGACGCGAGTCCAGAGTGCCATAGTCGAACTCCTTACGAACCCCAAATCGTAAGGGAACTCCTCCTGAAGGGATCGGGCATCAAGGCCGTCTTTTCCCTCGCCCTACTGCCACGAAGGCCATACATGAGGGAGTCCTCATGCAGTGTGGGCGGAGGCGTCAACTCCTCAAACCACCAGTTTCCCAGGCAGACTGACCGAGGTCAGGAGCACCGGAGGCCGCCATCCGAATGCAAGTGCGTCTGCAAATCGGTAGGCTCACACTGGGACTGACAGTGGCGGACCGCTGGGAGTGTAGTCAGGCAACTGGGCTTCCCGCCTGGCGCCATCAGGATCTCCACATACACAGCGAATAGGGCAACACGGTATCACGGGCACTCAAACAGTAGAATCTGTAATCAAGTACTGGTCCAGGCTGGACCAGGCTGTAAGGATATGTACACGGCGACTCAAGGCGCCTCTGTATCCCGATTCGTGGTGAAAAACAGTCCATCCCTCAGCGATGGGCTGATGACACTTAACATACAGATGCACATATCCTGGAGGGCAGAAAAACAAGCAACAATTTGGGTAAATAGGCGTGTAAACACACTCAGAACAGAGTGCCAAACCACGCCACGGTCAGGATAAGGCAAGTGCAGGAGGATGGACAGGATAACGCCTGAGTTCAGGCATATATAGTCTCGAGACACACGTCGACTGGTCTGGATTCCGCAAATGCCATGGAACCAGACCACACACCAAAAAATCGCAATGCCGATGACAGCGGCATCCGTTGCGCAACGTCGTATGGGCTTCAAGGCCCCAAGAGCTCAGAATTATGAAGGTCAGTCGCCCTACCTGGTTTCCCAAGGATTCAGCAGGGGGGGGAGTGACGAATGGAATTGAAGAGAGGGGCCATCTTCCTCTGGATTCAGCAGGGGGGGGTATATGGCCACTCTGTCACCGAAAGATGGAAGAGAGCAAGCAAGTAAGGGACGATCCGTCGGCCTCACAAGCGCTCAAAACACATCAGGGGAGAGCTCAGGGCGCTGATCAGGCACCCCTGGCTGCAATCGCCCGGGTGAGTGCTGCCAAGTCCGAAACGTGGATCTTGGTCTTGTGTTTGCGGATGTACTCCATGAAGGGAGTATTGACCCGCGGCACGAATGAGGAGACGGGTTCCCAGGTGTCGTGGGACGGCCCATAGCCTCGCCAACGAACCTTGAACTCCAGACCTCCGGGTGCCGAGGCCTTCGGACGCTGAGCCAGGATCTTCTCGACAGTATAGTCGTCCTGCTCAGCATAGTCGTCGTCCGAATCGGCCTCATGTTTGGCGTAGTCCAGGGACACATGTCGGCCACGGAGGTCGGGTTCCCGCACACGGAGTTGACTCTCGTGGCGCTCCCGGAACTGTCCGTGACCCACCTTGATGCGGTAGGTGTCCTCACCAATCCTGCGGACCACCTCGCCGGGTGTGAACCAGGTTTTGGTGCGGTGGGTGCCCATGGGGCGGGGTCTGATCACCCACACCGGGTCTCCCACCCTGAACTTCTGCGCTGTCGAGCTCGGGGCGGACTTCTGACGCTCAGCATGCTCCTTCTCAAGCTGCTGGCGGATGTCCCGCGCCGTTTGCTCTTGCCGCGCGAAGAACTCCTTGGCATCCATAGCCATGCCATCACCAGACAAGGGAAGTCCCCTACCCAGGGGGTCCCTGCCAAACAGAATCTGGTGAGGGGACAAACCGCCCGGAGTGGGGGTGTCATGATGGGCCTTCAGAGCAGGCCACATCTCCTCGAACCAGTTTCGCCGTGGATTGGTGATGTGGATCTTGCGCAGCTTCTCGAACAGCTGCCGTCCAGCCACTTCAGCACGGCCGTTAGACCGGCTGAGATAGGCGACGCTCTTGGCATGACGTATCCCCATCAGGGAACACATAGCCTTGAACCAGCCACCAGTAAACTGGGGCCCTCGGTCACTGCAAATGGTGCGGGGGATGTCAAAGACGGTCAGCCAATGACGAATCATCATGACTGCCACTTCCTTGGCAAGCAACCCCTTTTTGCGTGCCGGAACGGCTACAACGTAGCCGCTGTGGCGGTCCACACAGAGAACCACACAGTCGAAGGTCTCCTTGCCAATGTGCACTTCGGGCATGGAGAAGACGTCCATGGCCACGCTCTCCATGGGCTGGTCAGGAACCGGGGTCCATTGGGGTTCCCCCTTGACGTTCCGGTTATCGGGATTGCAGGCCTGACAGACCGAACAACCCTTCCTGACCTTCTTGATGGCGGTGTAGAGAACGATATGGTCGATCTCGAACCGACGCTGCATGTCAAGAGCTTGCTTCTTGACCCCTGGGTGCAGCATGTGGTGGTGCCAAGCTTCACACAGCTCGAGCACCCGGGACTCCGGGACTAGCAGCTTACCATTCCGGTAGAGCTTGCCATCTTCCTCGGTCAGCCCCTTTGGCCACTTCTGCCCGTCGTCAGGGTCGGTCACAGCCCTATACTCGGCCGCAAAGGCCTCAGACTTGGCGTAATCGTCGGTCCAGTCGTCCTGGAGGCAAGACTCTGGGAAGAGGTGCTTGTCGGACTCAGTTCCCACAGGGGGTGCCGGACCGGGCCTTCCGCCCGCGGCACCCACAGGGGCGAGTACACTGACCGTTCTGCTCACCCTCGAAGCGAGGGGGGCATCTGCGGCCATGACGACGAAGCATTTGGCACCCTCCTCCTCCATCAGGCGCTCCATTTCAATGATCCTCTTGGCTTCAGCGGTCTCAGCCTCATCGCCATGGGCAGAGATATCCTGCATGCCCTTGCTGGCGGGATAGGCCCACCTACTGAGACAGTCCGCCACGGTGTTATCCTTTCCAGGAATATAAACAACCGTAAGGTCGAACTTGGCCAAGGTCTCGTGCCATCTTGCCCGTCCGGAGGCGGGACCCGAGGGGGTGTCCACGTGCTCCTTGTGCCACGACTGCAGACTCTGATGGTCGGTGCAGACGGTGACGGGATGGAGGGCTATGTACCCAGCCCATTTCCTGAGAGCCATGACGATGGCATACGCCTCCTTTTCACGGGGCGTCCACGTCCGTCTCTGGCCTTCCGCCAGGACTCGGCTCCAGAAGGCCACGGGCACGTGCCTCCCGTCGTCAAGCACTTGCTCCAACACAGCGCCAATGGCGTAGTCGGAAGCGTCGGTGCGCAGGACGAACCCTCGGTCGGGATCCACGAGGTGCAGACCCACTGCGGATAGCAGCGCCTGCTTCATCCCCTCAAAGGCACGGTCGGACTCTTCAGTCCAGACCAGAGCCTTCTTGGACCCCTTCTTGGTCTCCTCTCGGTTGCCCTTGAGCATGGTCGTCATGGGGGCTGCATACTCGGCATACATTTTGATATACCCCGAGTAGTAATTGCAGAACCCCAGGTACGCCCGTAGCTCAGAGACCGTCTTGGGCTTTTCCCAGTGCTCAATCGCGGCCACCTTGCCAGGTATGGGCTTTCGCTGCCCGTTCCCGACTACGTGGCCAGCGAAGACCACCTCGCTTACCGCAATGGTGGCCTTGTCACTGCTGCCCGTGAGCTTGTGCCGAACCAGAAGGTCCAGCACTCGAGTGACGTCCCTCTCGTGTGCCTCCAGGAGCTCCTCGTAGCTCATGCTGGGGTCCCCGGACGCGATGATCACGTCGTCCACGAAGGGGTCCGCACAGTCGCGCACCGGCTCAAGCAGGTTCTCCAGCATCCGCTGAAAAGCCGCATTGCCGTTGGTAACGCCCATAGGCATCACTTTCCACTGGAGAGGTCCAAGTGGGGTGCTCATGGCTGTGCAGGCACGGGACTCTTCGGCGAGAGGCATCTGATGATAACCATGTTTCAGGTCAATCACCGTGAAGATCCTCCGCCGGTGTTGTTTTTGCAGCATATCCTCAATGAGGGGCAGCGTATAGCTGTCGTGCTGCGTTTGGGCGTTCAGGCCGCGGTAGTCGACCACGAGTTGCCACTCACCGGCAACCTTCTTGGGGACGACGAAGCAGGGAGAGGCCCACTCGGAGTGGCACGGCTCAAGCCAGCCTCTCTGGATGAAGTCACGGAGGATCTTCTCCATGGCCTCTTTCCTCTCGCCCCTCAGGGCAAACTCCCGGTGCCGATACACACGGGGGTCCTGCTTCAGTCGTATCTTGGCCTCGCCATACGGTCCACGTACCGGTGGAGGAAACACAGGTTTACCGCTGAAGAAGGTCTCGCCATACTTCTGCTTCAGCCTGGCCCTCAACGCCTGGATCTTGGGGCAGTCATCGGACTCCGCCTTGGCTTTTCCGGGCACTTGAACCACGGAGCTTACTTGAGGGGTAGCTACTCCGCTCGCTTTCGGCTCAGGTGGTCTTCCCAGGTGGCCCAAAGGGCCATCTCTGGTCTTGCCTCGGAATAGATCGCCGTAGGTGGGTGGGTTACCGCCAGGCGGCTCGTCTTGGCTGGACATGTGATCCAGCACCCTCTGTACGAAGGTATCCCCGTCATAGGAACCAGAGACGATTGAGTCCACTTCCCACCAGGCTTTGTCCTGGCCTTTGCCCTCACGCTGGTTTCCCCAGTCGTGAAAGGGCTGATCCATATACCCCTGAACCAGATCCCACTCCTCTTCAGTGAGGGGGTCTTCGGAGTCCGATTCTTCGATGTCAACAGGGGGAACCGCAAAGCATTGCCGCCAAGGCTCTGCTATGATACGGTTGACACACACGAAGTCCGTGGTGTCGGCCTGATCAAGGCCCCCATCCACATAGTGGAATTCTGTTGGCCATCTCTGGGGTGGCATGGGCTGTCCCTTAGCGTCCTGATAGACACTCTCTCCAGCCGGTAGGACGACCTTGTTTAAGGTCATGTTGGTCAATGAGGCTACCCAATGTCGGGTACTTTCCTCCTCGGTGCATCCCATAGGAACAACCAGCACTGCCTTGGAGCGGTCCTTGCGAATCTTCGCTATCGCTCTTGGAATGTCCCAACGGGGGCAATGGATCCACATCAAGCCCTGATGCGGACCCCAGTGCTTCTTCCACGCAGAGTCCTGTGCGCTCCAGTACTTCTCACATACCCGAAGATGGGCGGAGGTTCCTGAAGAGAACGCATCCAGGGCCAGATCCGACGCTCCCAGGTCCGCAACCACTCGGTTCGCCACTTCCGGCCTTACGCCGTACTCCTGATTCGCTGGCCCAGTGGGCTCAGTGTCCAGCGCGGCCACTTCGAGCTGATTGCGTTCGGGGTGGATCCATTGGCATTCCACATGGTGCTCAGGTGACGAAAGCCACGAGAGCTGGTCGTCCTGGTACAGGGTCATGGAGGCCTGGGCCGGGAGGACGCCGGAGTCCGTCTCCATCATGAAGTCGTACCCGACGATCATGTCCCAGTCCATCTCGGCCTCGTAGAAGCTACCGTGCAGGAGGATTTCCTTGCCGAGGTCTGGGCGGCTCAGCTCACGATGGTTCACGAACTGCAGCCCGATGGCCGCTTCCTTCGTGCCTCCCACCATGTACTGGCCGTTCGCCACCTTCAGCCTGACAGGCTTCCGACTGTCGGTCAGACACTCTGGTGGAAGTAGGCCAGCCTTGACCAAGCTGACTTGAGCTCCCGTGTCGACCAACACGTCGAAAACCTTTTCCACTTCCCCGCATAGGGCACGGACCTTAAGATGCAACTGCCGCTCGCGACCGACACGGCGCACGGCGTGCAAACTCAGGATCTCCGGCCGTTCCAGAAGCTCAACAAGCGACTGGTGCAGGTCGTGGACAATGGGCTCAGGCTGCCCATCTGCAGCATCCAGCTGCGGTCCGGGTGATCCTCCGATACTCTCGGATAGATCCTGTAGTACATCAAACACATTCTTGGTCGCGAAGGACGGACGGGTGCAAGGGTTCGTGCCTTCACTTGCCCTCACCCCGCTTCCGCGACTGGGCGCCGGACCGGGCCTTCCGCCCGCGGCAGTCCCCTTGTGCTTATTGACTCCCGACTGGGATGGATCGGCGCTTCCCACGTCACCATCCTGCGACCGCCCTAGCTGGGGCCCTTGGCTGCAGGGGCTCCGCTAGGGGGCGTCGGTTGTGGAAGAGGGGGTGTTCTCCTCGGCCTCAACGTCGTTGATGCCCTTCTTTCTTCCCCCTTTACCTCCTCCTTTACCCTTCTTGTCCTTGTCCTTGTTCTGGTCATTCTGGTTGTTCTCCTTGTTCTTGTTGTCCGACCTGGGGACCCAGTTCCTCTTGATCTCCTGGATCTCCTTGGCCAACTCGGTCCCCACCGACGACATCAGCTTGGCCAGCTCGTCCTTGTCCACCTCCATCTTGGCTTCCCGGATACCCGCGGGCGCACGCTTCTTCGACCCGTGCGCCTTCTTGGAAGCCTCCGTGTCGGCCTTGTGGACGGGGCATGTTCGGTGGTCATGGTTGAAGCCTTTCTTCCTCCCATAACACACGAAACAGCCCTGCGGGTGAGCTGGTATGAACTCCCCAAAAGAAAGCGGAGGGTCGCCAATGCGGCGAGGGTCCCTCTTCTCCTGCTTCCTCCAACCCTGCTGCAGGGGCTTCCAGTTTCCCGGCTTGCTCCCCGCGCTCAGGTTCCTGGCCACGAAGGCACAGACGGCCACCTCGGCGGGCTCATCGTCGTCGTCATCGTCGACGAGAGTCTCATCGCCGCCGGCTCCCGCTGGGTCCATGGCAGATTCCCCGCCAGGTCCCTCGCCAACGTAGTTGACGTCGCGGTCGCCGGGCCTCAACCCGCGGGTGTGGTGGAGGTTTCGGTACTCCTTGAGTACTTCCTCGCCAACCCACTCCAGGATCTCGTCGCAGCTCATCCGCGCCGGGATGGGCTGCAGACAGATAGTCTGGCCGCTCAACTCACAGTCGTCAAGGCGCCACATCGCGGTCTTCTCGCGATCGCCCGAGACGGTGATGAGAAGAGCGTTCCGCAGGGAGTGCCGTTTGACATCCCGGGCCACGTTCTTCTTCGCCCAAGACACAACGTTCGTATGATACTCCTTGGGGAGCATCATCTTGACCGTGTGGTTGGACTTGGCCCTCTTGGATTCCTCCTTGGTGACCCTCTTGATCCATGCTTCCGGCAGCATGGAGAGCAGGCGAGCCAGCTCGTCACCCTCGTTCCAATCCTCCACGTTGCGGCGGAAGAGGGTGTATTTCCCTCGGAAGTCACGCCAGTCCCGTAGGCGGATCTCCCGTCCATCATGCTCAAGCTTGATGGACTTCCAGCGCTTGGCCGCCACCTGCGGAGCGTCCACCCGCTCCTGCTCGTTGAGCCACTTCTTGGCGTCCTTGAGGGTCTTGATTTTCCCCTCCTTGGTCGCCACGAAGTATAGCTCGCCGAGCACTTCCGGCAGGCGGTACCTGAACCGTTTGAAGACATATCCCTCCGCATCCGCGGGAGGTAGGTCCTCAGTGACGGTCAGCCCCCAATCGTCCAGCTTCTCCAAGAAGCGGTCGAGGTTGAGGGGGTTGCCATCGTACATGGGGGGCTTGATGTCCTTCAAGTCTTCCCACACGGCGGCGTCCGCGGCCTTAGAGACCATGAACGCCGGCCGCGAGGTCGACCGAGGTTCCCATCGGCCTCGCCCACGGACTCCCACGGCCGCCACGTCCATCTCCTCCATGGAGTCCCTGTGGCTACGCCGCGGTTCCTCCACGTACGCTGAACCAAAATGTTCACGCCGTACTGCATCCATGTACGCATCCTCATCACGGCGCCGGCGGCTGCGTTCAGCGGCCTCCCGTCGTACACCACGCGGCGGGCTGATGTCGAACTCCTCCAGGTCCAGGTCCAGGTCCAGGTCCTCACCTTCGCGACATCCCACTCCACGTCTCCTCTGGGGACCTCATCCCTGAGTCCACCATAACGTCCTCCAGCTCTGGGGATTGGCACCGGGGCTGGTGGCGGGCGTCGGGGGCGTACAGGCGTCCGCGGTGGAGCACGGCGGTTGTGGTAGTCCGCGCTGAGCCACTCATCGCGCCATTCCTCACTGCCACTGCCGGGCGGCACGCGCTCGTTGCGGCGGCCCGCGCTGTGGTGAGAGGGGGCGGTGAGAGAGGGGGCACTGGCGCTGGGGCGACTCCTGGGGGCTCCGCCGGGGGCGTGGGGTCTGCCTGGACCTGGTCCGGGTCCCCAGCCGTCGTCCGACGAGCCAGACTCCAGGGGTGGGTGGTCGCTGCCGACTCTCCCACGGGCTTCCAGCGCATCCAGCCTCTCCTGCAGGCCGCTGACGACGTTGGTCAGCGACTTGGTCTCGGCCCTGGCGATGTCCAGGTCCTTCTGCGCGCGCGCGGCGACCCCGGAGATGCGAGCCATCTCGACCTTGCCCGTGTCTACCTCGCACTCGAGGGCAAAGACCCTCCTGCGGAGGTAGACAATCCACCGCCAGGTGGTGTCCGGGTCGCCGTTCCCTGGTGGGTCGTCGGGGTCCCCAGGGGGTCCTCCAGGAGGGCCTCCGCCGGGTCCGCCCGGTCCAGGGGGTCCTCCCCCGCCCGGTGGTCCGCCTCCAGGGGGTCCACTCGGTGGGCGTCCTCCAGGGGGTCCTGATGGTCCTCCGCCAGGGGGTCCCGGTGGGTCTCTGCCGGGTCGCCTCGGTGGGTCCGAGGATGGGCGCTTCCTCGTGATGCCGAACTCCATGTCGTCATCCTCGTCCATGTCGCCCCACCTGGGCGTCTCGGTCACGGAGGACTCCGAGCTCCGGTAGGGAGGAGGGGGATCCTCATCCTCACCTTCCGGTTCCATGGGGACATCTCCGCCGCCTCCGCCCGTCCAAGCCACCACTTGGCGATGTCGACGGCCTGGTTCATCCCCGTCACTGGCGGTGAAGAAGGGGTCACTGTCGTGGGGGTGCCCACCCGCTGGCCTCCGCGGTCTCTCGGGGGTCTTCCCCTTGCCCTTCCTCCGCCGACGGGCGGTGGTGCTACCGCTCCCACTGCTGCCCGTGTCCGCCTCATCCAGCTTCATCCTGGAGGAGGCGTCCCCTTCGAAAAGCCTTCGAAGGGTCTCCACTCGCGATCCTCCCGGGGGAGTCTCGTGGCGGAGTTTGGCCTCTGCCTCCTCCATTGCGGCGGCGGTGGCTGCGGCAGCTCGCGCTTCGGCTTCTTCCCGAGCACGAGCCGCCTCAGCTTCCCGGGCCTGCAGCAGCTGCGCCTTCTGCGCCTCCAACGCCGCCAGTTCCGCCTCCGTCTTGGCCTTCTCTTCAGCGACCTTCCGTCGCGCGGCCTCGATGGCTTCCTTCTTGGCGGCGTCCTCCTGGGCCTTAGCCGTCGCTTCGGCGTGGGCCCTTTCCTCCGCCTCCTTCTTTGCCCTCCCTTGGGCAAGCGCCTCTTCCAGCGCCTTCACCTCGGCCTCCTTGCAGGCAATGGCCTCCTGCGTCAGGCGGGCTTCCTCGTCGGCTGCCGCCAACTCACCGTTGACCCAGGCGGTCGCTGCCCCATGGGCGGCTGCGGCCGTGAGTCCGGCCGCAATGGCCGCCACGGTCTGGGCGTGGATGGCCATGCCATGCGCCCACTGCGCAGCCTCCTCCTGGGCGATGCCGGTGGCGCCCTCCACGGCAGCGCTGTACTGCCGGGCCCGTTGCCGGGCAACCCGACGGTTGCAGGGCACCCCACAGGCGCGCTCACAGGCGCGCGCCACGTCCCTTTCGGGAGCGACGCTGCTGCTGGAGCTGGCCTGGTCGGCCGGCATCCTCCCGCGGTGGGCCGACTCCACGTCGCTGCTGGGGCCTGCTGGGGCTTGCCAGGCCCTCAGGAGCAGCGGACGGGGCTTGGCCTGGGTCTGCTTGGCGACTTGGATGTAGTCGCCAAGGGTGGTGGAGCCGGGGTGGTGTCCACCATTGGGCCGTTGGGGACTGGGGGCTGGGGTTCCGCCCTTGGCGCCTTGGGCGGCTTCGGCGGCCAGGGACTCCTGGTACTCCCGCCACTTCCGGTCCCTCTTCCTGTCCCCGGCGGACCGCTTCTCCGTCCCCGGAGACGCGCTGCTGCTGCCCTGCAGCCTGCGCTCGCTCCCCGGTTCCGGGAACTTCCTCTCGATCAAGTCCCACAGGGAGACGTTGATCGAGGCGCCCGACGGGTAGGCGTTGGGGTCCTCGTCCTCCTCAATCCCGTCGGGGCGCAGCCCTTCGCCGGGCCTGTCCGGCCGGGTCCACGTCCTCCAGCGCTTGCGGCGGAAGCGGTACTCGTACCCTTCCGCCCGCAGCCACTCCTCCACTGCCCGCAGGCGGTCCTCCCCCATGTCCTCGCGGAGCTCGAAGCTCCCGGGCATGCCGCCTTCGCACTGGGGATTGCTGTAGCGGTACTGCTGGTCCCACAGCAGTCCGCTCAGCAGGCGCGCCACATGGGGGTGGGGCTGCGGCCACCTCCGACCCGCTTCTTGCCAATTCACCATGGCAGCGGGGGCGTAGTTGATCTTGAGGTCCTTGACGTGCACTCGTTCAACTCAACGAACTGGTTGTGGTTGTTGAGGAGGGTGCTGTAGCACTGGATTGGGCGTGCGGCTGGTGCTGGTCAGCCGGTGGTTGTGGAGGTGGTTGACGCGGCCTTGCTGGTCGGCCGATGGGACTCCGGGTCGGCCGATGGGGCTGATGCAGGAGTCCTGGTCTGTGCACCTCTTTCACGGCTGCTGCGCGGTCAAGGCGAAGCTCTGGACGGCGCTGCTGGCTCCGTGACGAACTCGGCGCTGTCGCTGAGTGGCGCTGCGAGCTGCTGCGCTGCGCTGCGAGACGCTGCGCTGCGCTGCGAGCTGCGAGCTGCGCCGCGCTGCTGCGACGCGCTGCTCGGGGTTGGTGGCCCCGAGTGGCACGCGAGAGCTGGGTAACCCCGCGGCGGTGAAACGCTTTTGACGCGTTCCCGTGGGGGGCCGGCCACGGGACGCTGCGGTGACACGCACAAGTGAGCAGGCAGGCAAGGCACTACACTCACAAGGGCATCAATACGCCTGTGTCATGTGACAAAGCGTTTCAGAATCCTTGCCACTCTGCAAAGAGGGAACGAAAGTATGTACAGCAACACATCAGGATATGTACACATGGGGTTAAGACTGGACTGGGGTAAGGGCATCACATGACCATAGACACTCAGTCCCAACTCATATCCCAATCCCAGGTCCGACCCTCTCAGTGGCTGATGGGGGCGGGGGCTCAAACACAACCCATGCCCTGCTCAGTCCGGACCCTGAAACCCTGCCAATGGGAGAGGTGTCCCGCCCAGCCACAGGCGAGTTCCTGGAAACCAAGGTGCATCAAGGCCAACCGACAGTGGCTCCCTATGCTCCCTTAACGGCAGGTCCCAACTCCTCTCTGAGCCAGAGATATGGCCCCGCCATTATCACCCAGGAGTTGGTAGCTGAAAATGGGCTGTTTCAGCCCAAACTGAAACTAACTCAAAAATTCCCAAAGTTGACCCCTCGTCCGGACCCGCCAGAGGTAGGGACGAGGCAACTGACCCTATGCCCTTCGAGTACCAACTCCCTGGAGCCCTCACCCAACCTGGTTCCCTCTGAGGTCCCGGCATCAGGGCAACACGGATGAGTCAAGTGGGGTCATGATGCCAAAATCACCAAAATTGGCGTCATTCCCACGCGTGGCTCGCCCGGCCAAGGTAAGGCCAATGGCTCACAGGGTAGGAGGCAGGACCTAGGACTTATATCTGAGTGTACAACTTGGATTTAGGTCCGGGCTCCCTATGGGCTTAGAGAAATGGGGCCGCCAATTGACCACACGGAAGGGGGAAATTGGGGTACCAAAATTGGGTCATTTTGGCTGCCTGAAATGAGCCAAAATTCGGTGTGCTCCCAATAGTATATCTCCACGCCGGCTTGGAGATCGGATCCGCCATTCCATACGTGATCCACCGGGAGTCCAACAGAGACTCCCATGCACTTGGCTCCTAAAGATCTCCATGCCACTCGGCGTGGTGACGATCCCAATTGGGTCCACAAATGCAAAAATGGCAAAATTGCCCATACTCAATTTGGCCTAGCGGCTTGACGAAGGCGGCTCCGCTTCGCCCACGTGGTGTGTGAACCATGGGGACCATTACCCATAACACCCATGTCATATATGGTCCATTGGTCCACGCGTCCGGCGTGCACGAAGGTTAGAACATGGGGCACGGCGGGCAGCGAAAGTGGAAATATGCTCAAAATGGCCAAAAATGCGCACACTCATGGTTGGGGCAAATGAGGCACATGCCCGACTTGGACCGGAGTGTGCCATAGGATTGATATCAAGTCATATGTGTCCAACATATCTTTGGGGCGTTGCCCAACTCCTCCGGTATTGGGAATGGCAGGGTCGCCAAGTGAGCCCATGATTTGGGATAGTCCCAAATCGCCAACATGGCGGCCACGGTATGCCAAGCCTAAGAGGATTTATTCGCCGGGTCCAAGATATGTTGGCTACCGAAGTATGTACCCCCATAACATACTTGGGTCATGATGTCAATTGAGCGCAACGTTGAGATACACGGTCGCCACTTGACATCATGACGAGCCAAAAATGGCAAAATTGGCAAAAAGACACACAAAGGTGCCTTGAAAGGCGCACAAATATATTATAATATCTTCGCCTTGGATTGAGTAATCAACTAATCCTTCTATACACAACGACTTGACACCAATGACCTCCGATCCCACATATGTGCTCCACTTGGGGCGCTTTGAAAGGTAACGAGCGCTGCCTTCCAAGTGGGCACATGTAAATATGGAAAATTTCAAAACACACACCTTGCTCCCAACGCGTCGCTTCGGGTTCACCACACAAGCTTCCCTTCACGAAGGTTAGGCTTGCAATTGACCGTAGGGAGTATGGTGAAGGGGCTTGCACAATATGCGGTCCATTGGCGGGCTTGGCTTGGAGTAATAGACCCGCCAAATGGGCACGCCACACAACACATGGCACATACCACATATTGCCCCAAAAGGTAGCTCCCACCACGATATGTCATGCCCCTCCAAGGGCATAGCTTTGTGTCTATCGCTCATAGGAACTCAAGGAGAGTTCCTATGCAACACCAACACTTGCGCGCTACACTCGAAAGTTATCTTAACGCACGCAATGTCATGGCCAAAGAGTTATAACGCAAACTCTACCCTATTGACCATGATCCATTACACTAGCGCGCACGTGTGGAGACGCAAGGCATATTATGCTTCCTAAATTACGTCGGGAGTATTGTGAGTACATCCCACGTTTCCTTATCGTAATTCCTCGCAAGCAACACGAGAGATGACCTTCACAAGTGGCCTCACAAATCAACTTTGTTTTGCCCATATCTTTAAGACAAATAGAGGGCAGGATAAAAGGGAAGTTGATTCGTGCATACGGAAGCACGTAGGTCCACTCGAAAGAGGTCAAATCAAGTGCGGGGATGTCGAAGTCGAAAATCCGATTTCGACATCCTGAAAAATTCGGATTAAGGTTGCGAGTATTAATTATGAAAATTGCGGAAGCATCCATGCAGTTCCTGGCGACTTTGGAGCCTTCGTGACGGATAGCGTTAAAATTTCCATTATAAACAGTTAAACTGGCGGTTACGGTAAAGTCGCGAACCAACCGCCAGCAGTCAAAACAGTGAGTTTCGGAACGGAAGCGTAAAAATTGACGGAAACAATATGAAAATAAAACCCTGTTGATTCCTGATATTCTGATACACAAATCTCCGCTGGCGGTGCATCGGTTGCCGATGCGGGGCTTCACGGCACGGAACACGCCGTGCATGGGGTTAGTGGACCGGTTGTATGCCGTAACCTCGCCATGGGGTTCTGGGTACCGCTTCAATACCATAGGCGGGGTAGGGAGGCATGCCAGTAAAGCCTGTGCCCTCTGCCATAGGCGGGTTGGTTGTGGGAGTGGATGTTGCAGCGGCTTGGAGTGTGGTGGTTAAAGGAGAGGGTGATGCGTGGAGGCCAGAAGCGCTTGGTGCGCCTTCGAAGGTAGGGACATTCGTCAGGTCTTGCCCTTGCTCCTCTCCTTCGTCTGCTTCTTCTCCAGCATCCTTCTCGCTCTCTCTCTTCCTCTTCACAGGCTGAGAGACCACCTCTTGGACAGACAGGGCCCCGAAGGCCGTCTGGAGTCCATCCAGGGAGTCCTCAGCCGCATCCACTGGCCCATGTAAGGGCTCCGCCGAAGGTACAGCACCAGGTGCTGGCCTTGCCGGTGCCTCAGGCGCTGGCGCTGTCTTCACGTCGGCGTCCTCCTTCCTTGTGTCCATCTTCAGTCACCCTTCTGCTTATATGTGCCTGTACTCGGCGCACTGGATGTACGGCACGGGGTTGCTGCCGGTGCGCAGAGACAGACTGCCTCTTGCTACCAGAAAAGTTTATAGTGTTTTCAGCACTGTGTTTGTGTCTCTCCTGCTGCTTGCTGCTGGTCTAGGGTTTCCTGCTGCTTGTTTTGGAAGATGAAAACCTTTTGTTTGCAGAAATATAGTCAATCCAGGATAGCCCAAGCCAGAGGTATGCAAGGAGAAGAGAATCAGGATCAAAGCATGAAGGGCTGCAGTGTAAACACTGAAAGATGAAAGGATATTCACAGTAACTGCAACTCAGGTCAAATCGGAATGCATATTCACAAAGATAGCTGAAATATTTTGGAAAAGAGTTGGAAAACTGCCCCATGGTCACTCTATCTCCATAGTGCCATCTCAGGAGATGTGCGGTCTTTGTTTTGGGTCCCATATGTGCTGAGGTGGCAGGGCATGTGGCGATGAGGTCACTGCCATATCACATGGGATCTTCCTACTTAGCTAGGCTGACCAGGAATTGAACCCAGGACCTCTCAAAAAGAGGTGCCCAGCCCCCTAGGGTGCATACCACTAGGATAGCTAAGAGTTCATGGAAAAACATAGATAAATTCATAGGCTCTGCCTTGGATATGTCAGTTCTCAGTCAACTCAGGAAAAGATGATTTGCCTCACATTGGAAGGGGATTAAGGGGTCCACTCCATATCCTGATTGGGTGTTTGGGTCCATAGGTCAAAATGTGTTATCACCACTTTTGGTTGGACCAATACTAAGATAGAAATGCATGGATGCTCAGTGCATCTCTAATACAACTAGAGTATGCCTCAAAGCATTGGAAAAGCACTTTTTCTTACTTAAAGTTCCCTCACATAAAACCCTCGATCTGTCCCCCTTCTCCACCATCCCACTCTCCAGCACACATTCTACCCCCTTCCCCTACCCCTTCAGTTCGATGCGCTCCACCAGAACATACATCCAGTTTGATCTCCGAACTGTCATTCCTCTACCCCCCAGTGGCACTCTCGACTATTGGGGCTGTCACGACTTCATCGAAGCTATTCAACATCACCCCACCGCCACCATCATTTACACTGATGGTTCCAGCAACCCTACCAAACCTCTATTACCATCCGGCTCTGCCGCCATTATCACCACCCCCTCCTCAACACTAGCCATAACTTCCACGTGCCCCATTAACGGCTCCTACCCAGCAGAAATCTACAGCATTCTCATGCTCACAACCTTTCCTCTACACTCATTACCTCAACCCATCATCATCCCAATTGACAACCTCTCAACCTGCAGTACCTTAAACTACATCATGTCACACTTCCACTTCCCTTTGTCCTCCTCCATCGATCCTTTCTCTCTTTGGTACTACTTGATTTGGTCCTCAGTCAACCAATCTAAACTTGCTCCACTCTTCGTTTGGTGCAAAGGACACGTCGACATCCTAGGGAACGAAATCGCTGACTCTATCGCCAACTGGATTCCTCACAATCAATACCAACACCCCAACAACTACCTCCCATCAGGCACTTCCGCCATCCTTACCATCGGTTTCAGCATACCTCCGAGAAAATTTTCCTACAAAAACTTGACCACCCAACTCCCTCAACATCATCATAACAACATCCATCTCTCACTCAGCAATGACTACTTTCTACACTCTTCATGGTTCTCCGTGTTCACATTTAAATGGGTGAACGGCCTTTTCTCTTGTAAAGGCTACAAACCTCACTTCATCCTCAATGATTTTAAATGCCCGATGTGCTCCCTCATTCACCCTTTGGACCCCCTGTCAACTCTCTCATACTGCACCTCCACAGTTCACCTTCGTGAACTCTTCAACAACACATGGCCACTACCCTTCCGCCACACCGTAATAAACTGGATCCCCACTGCTCCTAGGGGAGAAGTCCGTAATTATTTCAGAACCCTTGTCCCCAACTCTCTCAGCAACCTTCTCCGAACCCCACAAAGAAACACCACTTATGCTCACCATATAAACTCACTCACCAAAGCCCTCCAACATCGCCGCAAACCCCTTTCCAAAGCCTTGGAGTCTATCAGAGACTGGTTCATTACAAACCCTCTAAACCTTGATCACCTCGAGCCTCACGCCCCTGACAACCCCTCGTTTACACCAATGTCTGACCTCAGCACCTCCTCCAGCGCTCCAACAAAACTTACCTATCCGAAAAAACAACCACACAACAAACCTACCATCAAACACCCCTACCAAACTCGCTCCTCTCACAAAACAAAACCTTCATCAAAATTCCACCACTTCAGCCTCACACCCCACAACTTCCCTAACACAACATCGTCTCCCTCAACTTCATCTCCACATTCCAATTTCACCACTTCCCGCCACCATCTCCCAAAACTTCTCTACTCTGCTCCAAAAAGACGCCGACTGAACCCCCCCTCCCTACTGACAGATGCATGAAAGCCCCCCCCCCAAAAACCATAGATCCCACCTGCCCCCCATTTTCCCATAGCCACAGCTCCCCCCCCCCCCTCATATCACGTTCGCCAATTCAGTTCTTCTTCTTTTCGTGGTGCCAGCATACCCACCTCTGCTCATGAATTTTTTTTTTTGGTGTATATGTCTGCTTCTCTGTGAACTCTGTCCACCTGGGATGATCCATCTGTCACAGAGCTCAGATTCTTTTCCAGACTTACAGACCACTGGATTTCTCTGACGATCCAGACAAACAGGCACACCCATCTTCACTGGAGCCTGCATACCCAGGCCCTTATTTATCTTCTATTATTTTGTCTTACTGCAGATGACCTTTTTTTCAGTTTCAAGCCCTTTAACTCTGCTGGTATGCCTTGTTTTAGATGCAAACCAACCAGAAGTGTTACTCCAACAGGACTCTGGTCATGCCCTATCTCTTCTAGTTTCATCACGCCTTTCAAACTGCTTCCTCTCCTGTTGGTAGCCCAGCAATATTTGATTGCCTTTTGTCACACTCCCTAGGCTATTGGTGCCTCACTTGGCAGTGCTTTGCACCCCGGGAATTTTACAGTGGCATGATTTATTTGTACGGGTTCCATTCCCGCGGCTGTTCTTGAGCAACCTTGCATTGTGAGCAGTTTGTGATGATGTTTTGGGCAGAAAAACCGCCATGTCCCAAAAAAAGAAGCAGGGGGGGGGAGGCTTCATAGCCTGACAAACATAGCATAAGATGACCGCCTCAACGCGGTAATCACTTCGAAGCATGTATGTTGGAGAAAATGGTTTGAAACAAGGGGGGGGGGGGCATGGTAGGTGGTACTTTTGTTTAAGGGCATAGCACCCCCAAGTCCATTCCCGGCCACTATTGCTAGTGGCGCCCCACCCAGGCCGAACCATGCTTGTTTTTAGGGCAGTGTAAAGGTGAGGACAAGCCTGAATGCCCCTGTCTTCTCTTGGTTTACAATTTATTATCTTTATTGCTATTTTTTTCACTTTGTATAGTGTTCAGTACTTGGTTGTACTGACATTTGTATGTTACATAAACCCATATATTGTGCTGTTGCCGTTGCGGTGCAGATGCCGCTTTTTGGGCACTGCAGGGCACGTGTGCGCAATGATTTGTGCATTGTTTTCTTTCTGAGAAGCACTGATTTTGATTATAAAAAGATCTGATTTTGTAGGATTTAGCGTGTGTTAATGTATGTAATGCATTGCTGAATGTCTATTGTTTGTATAGTGTGCAATGGGATCGCTTGATCTCAGTATGGACACACTGACGGATCTGTGAATACAAGGAAAGAGTTCAAGATTTCAATCAGTCTTGGGTTTGTATTGTATTCGTTCGTTGCTGTCTCCGCTTGGGTTTTCAGTGACGAGATTTTGAAAAGAAAAGCACACGAGTTCAAAATTGGAGGATTTCGAAAAGTAGATCAAACGTCCAAAAAGTTCGTCACGACCGCCAAATGCAAGGTTACTGCAGATCACACCCCATGGCTATAAAGGCGCCGTCAAGACCAGCCCCTTCACCGCCGCCAAGACCATCGCAGCCACTGCCGTCTCTTTCGTTGCAAGAGTTCGAAAAAGAGGAACTTCGGTTGAGAAATGAGCTCAGGTACACTGCCGACTTCTTCCGCGCACGACTCTTTGCAAACCCGGGACATAAATTTCAAAAACTCTTCCGTCAACTGTTTTCCAACCAGCCCCCTTGTGAAGTGAAGGAATTCAAGGATGACAACGCGCAGTCCACTGTAGAAGTGCGCAGGTCCACGATCGAGATACGAAGAATGCTGAGTGACTTCGGAAAAAGGGTATGTGCCTTCGAGCAAGAACTGAGCCGTCATCAGTCACAAGCAAGCGGCATGGAACAAATGGGGCATAGAAGACAGCGCAAGTTTGAGAATGCAAGTTTCTCCCATTGTTTTGTAGCTCCCGAAAAAGTGAAGTGGGCACCAAGGCGGAACGAAGTCAAGGTGGAGAATGCAACGAGAACCGAAGTCTCAGAGAAACAAGCTTTGCCAGGCCAAAGGGAGGAGTTGCAACGTGGGAGTTCCAAGAACGCGTGGAGTCGAAGTCATCAAGAACGAGACCAAGCAAATGAACGTAACCTACAAGGAACCGCGAATCAAACAAGCAGGTACCCAAACACCGTAAGTGCGAGTAAAAGGTGGCGCAGCCAAAGAGCAAGACGTGCTGTGCAGCGGCGCCATGCAGCCGTCAAGCTGCTCGAGCTTTTTGAGACAATGGTGGGACCTAAAAGGTGGACTTGGCTGTATCAGGGCAAGAGATCCAGTTCACAAGTGGCAGCGTGCCCACCACGCGAGACGTGGGGCCAGGCTGTACAACCACGAAGATGCGAGGACACGAATAATCCTTTCTCCTAAGGACTTGGCGCTGACAACGCTGTGTTCTTGTTCTTTGCACCCTTGGACGCTTCTAAAAGCGCGCTATTTTGAGCAAGTGTGGCGCCCCCTGCGAGCCCTTTGTGGCTCTTTGTGTATCTGGAGTGCTGACAGCGCTCAACTTTGACAGCTTTTGGCGCTGCGAGCGCCTTGTTATGTTTTGTGTGAACAACTGTGCTTTGCACAGTGTACAGCCTTTTGGGGTGCACATATGCAGGGATCTGATTTAGATTCGCTGGCATGTACATTTTCAGTATGTCAACGAGGTCTTTTTTGACCTCTTCGTGGGCGCCCAGCGCGTTGTTTGCTGGCACTGACATGTGCCTTTGCTTTCTTTTTCGTTTGTAGATGCTATTTTGAATTTGCAATGAGCAGTGGTGGGGTACACCCTGCTTGACACTTTGAGTGAACTCTGGTTTACTCAGCTTTTCAATTCTGTTTTGCTTTGCACCTGCCTGCTTGTGAGCAGAGTGTCTTTTTTGTTTTTCACCTGCTTTTGTTTTCAAATAAAAGCAGAGGACTTTTTTTTCTTTTAGTATTTTAATACTAATTTTTTGGGCAGTAGCCATGGCACTGCTAGTCTTGTGCCATGGCACTTGACAGTTGAATACCCCAGTTCAGGATATGGGTATAGGTCTAAAGGACCTGATGACTACCGCCCCAATGCTTATTGTAGGGGCACGTTTTGCGGTGACAGAAAACCCTTTGTAGGGGTTTAACTATCTATTGGCACCATGGTATTCCACTGGTTAGATAGTAGCCTTTTTACCTGGAATGGGTAGAAAGAGCCAGAGCACAACGCATCTACATGTGTATACTATTGTAGGTTTATAGCCTGCAGGTTTCATTATTTCTGTGCGGTCAGAGCCATCCTTGGGAGGGTAGTTCTGAGCCTGGGGGGGGAGTGTAAAACCTTGCAGGCTCATTTTGGAGGCAAAGCGGTTTTACACCCACCCTAAGCAGTGCTTTTTGACCCACCCAAACCGTCTTGCCTCACCTTTGGGTTGTTTTGGTTCAGCCACTCTGGGGCAAGCCCTGTGTGGGCTTGGGGGGGGAGTGTAAAGGTGAGGACAAGCCTGAATGCCCGTGTCTTCTCTTGGTTTAAAATTTGTTATCTTTATTGCTATTTTTTTTACTTTGTATACACCTATGATTTTAGCAGCTGTTTTTTCCCAAAATTCAAAGTCATGCATTTTCAGAACGGCGATATCAAACTGTACACAGTAGTACTGTTATTTTTGTGTTTTCTCAAAATTTTAACCAAATTATGCTGTCGCTGGAGCTGGAGCCGCAGATCAACTGTCAGCAACTGCCGCGTACGCGAGTTTCAGATTCCCGACCGCCGTGCGCAATAGAAAATCGCCAAAAAGTCCACTTTTTTTCGCAGTTGGAAGCAAAGTAAAGGCATGAGCGTGTCCCCGAGATCAATACCTTGTTGCTGACCTAAAAAAATCCAGATTGGCAGGCACAGATTTTGAGAAATTCACACTTTTCTAGCCAAAAACCACTCTTTTTCATGGTTTTAGGGTCTATGGAGGCCATGTAGAGGGCCTTACAGGGCTGGAAGAGGTGGTATAGAGGTGATATATGAACAAATTGTCATCACCATTGGTAGAAGCCTAAGTTTTATGTGCACTCTGGCTTGACGAAAGACGCTCACACATTCGTGTTCCACAGTCTATGGGCTAACGCCGTTTTGTTGCTTTGTCCTGCCCGCTGACGAGTCTTGCCAGTACTTTAGCACCCCAAGTGACATTGTGTGCCTACATGACAAGCGATGTTTTGCCTTTATTCTAGGCTATTCATCCCTTTCTCATGCACCATGCGGCCCAATATCCATATGGTTCATAGGTAGGGTTTTGATCACCTATCACTGTCCACACACATGTTTGGGGCTTGGGTTGGTATTGTATGCATTTGAATGATAAGAACTACATAAAATATGATACTATGTGCATAAGAATGGGATGAACAATGAACATTTGAGGTGTTTTTGGCCCTATTTTGCACCGTTTGTGGTCCATTTCCATATGGTTCATAGGTAGGCTTTTGCGTGCCTATCACCGTACACACACATGTTTGGGGCTTAGGTTGTTATTGTAAGCATTCGTATGATAGGTGCTACATATAATATGATAGTATGTGCATAATAATGGGATGAACGATGAAGATTTGAGGTGTTTTTGGCCCTATTTTGCACCGTTTGTGGTCCAACATCCATATGGTTCATAGGTAGGGTTTTGATCACCTATCACCGTCCACACAGATGTTTGGGGCTTGGGTTGGTATTGTATGCATTTCAATGATAACAACTACATAAAATATGATACACGGGCATAAGAATGGGATGAACAATGAACATTTGAGGTGTTTTTGGCCCCATTTTGCACCGTTTTGTAGTCCATTTCCATATGGTTCATAGGTGGGTTTTTGCGTGCCTATCACCGTCCACACACATGTTTGGGGCTTAGGTTGTTATTGTAAGCATTCGTATGATAGGTGCTACATATAATATGATAGTATGTGCATAAGAATGGGATGAACGATGAAGATTTGAGGTGTTTTTGGCCCTATTTTGCACCGTTTGTGGTCCAATATCCATATGGTTCATAGGTAGGGTTTTGATCACCTATCACCGTCCACACACATGTTTGGGGCTTGGGTTGGTATTGTATGCATTTGAATGATAAGAACTACATAAACTATGATACTACGGGCATAAGAATGGGATGAACGATGTAGATTTGAGGTGTTTTTGGCCCGTTTTTGCACCTTTTGCGCTCCATATCCATATGGTTCATAGGTAGGGTTTTGATCACCTATCACCGTCCACACACATGTTTGGGGCATAGGATGGTATTGTAAGCATTTGAATGCTGGGTAAGAAATAAAATATGATACTACGGGCACAAGCATGGGATGAACAATGTAGTTTTGAGGTGTTTTTGGCCCGTTTTTGCACCATTTGTGCTCCATATCCATATGGTTCATAGGTAGGGTTTTGATCACCTATCACCGTCAACACACATGTTTGGGGCTTGGGTTGGTATTGTATGCATTTGAATGATAAGAACTACATAAACTATGATACTACGGGCATAAGAATGTGATGAACGATGTAGATTTGAGGTGTTTTTGGCCCGTTTTTGCACCTTTTGCGCTCCATATCCATATGGTTCATAGGTAGGGTTTTGATCACCTATCACCGTCCACACACATGTTTGGGGCATAGGATCGTATTGTAAGCATTTGAATGCTGGGTAAGAAATAAAATATGATACTATGTGCACAGGAGTGGGTTGAACAATGTAGATTTGAGGTGTTTTCGGCCCGTTTTTGCACCATTTGTGCTCCATATCCATATGGTTCATAGGTAGGGTTTTGATCACCTATCACCGTCCACACACATGTTTGGGGCAAAAGATGGTATTATAAGTATTTGAATGCTAGGTAATAAATGAAATATGATACTATGTGCACAGGAGTGGGTTGAACAATGTAGATTTGAGGTGTTTTCGGCCCATTTTTGCACCTTTTGTGGTCCATATCCACGGTGGACAAGTATTGCAAATTTCTTGTCATACCTGACGTTGTTCCACACCACATATAATCATATACAAAGATTGTCTCACTGCCTTCATGCCATTGTTGCGTGCTTTGTGTGCCAAGAGGAGGTATTTCCTGTGTATTACGCCTTCCGAGGTAGGGTGAGCGAAGGGTGAAAAGACGGTGATCGAACATGACATTGCTCCACACCACATATTCTAATATACAAAGATTGTCTCACTGCCTTCATGCCCTTGTTGCGTGCTTTTTGTGCCAAGAGGAGGCTTGTCCTGTGTATTACGCCTTCCTAGGTAGGGTGAGCAAAGGGTGAAAAGACAGTGAACTAAGGGTGAACGAATGGTCAAAAGACAGTGAGGGAAGAGTGAATTGCGAGCATGCATGGCACCCAAATGTGATTTCCCTTTGGTACAACCCACAGGGCTAAGCAATGGCTCCTATGCTGACGTAGATGAGGCAGTTTGAGAACATTGCCTGGCTTTGTGTTTGCGCTGCCATTGCTTCATTGCCCACATCGCACTCATATAATGTTTGTGACCTAACGAGGTATGGGGGAAATTTCATCCGGTTTCAAATTGGATGGTTGCCCATGTCATGTGTCTCGTTATGGGCAGATGAAATATCACACACACAACACACACCACACACACTCAGTGGAATCTACCAATGTGCATTGCAACGCGCGTTGCATGGCAACCCAAAGAGCTGGCTTAGGCAATGTCCTAGAAACACTTGGTGGCAACAATCTTCCAAACAGCTGTATTTGCACTTTTGAACCCACAATGGTTGATCTCATTGCTGTCGCTGTGTTTTCGTGTGATTTGGCATTGATGAAATTTTTCCCTAGAGCTCGGTTAGGCTTGCCAAGCAACAAATTGTGACCCTACATGCCTTTTACTCAAGATAATCTTCCGGAGGGTGCAAAAAGTGCCCCTGAATAGCCATATTTGCACTTTTGAAGCCACAAATGTGGATTAGAGTGATTTCGTTGTGATTTCGTCGTGATTACCAACCTGAGTGATTTGTGGAACCCAACAAGATAACTCCATGCATGCACACACATTTGCATTTGCATATTGATGGTATGTTGGGTGAATTGTATGGGAATGCTTAAATTCGACCCAGTGGTGGAGGACAGAAGCAACCGTTAGGGAGCTTGTGGGTCCATGCTTGAAATATCATAGTTGAAATATCGCAGAGGAAATATCACAGTTGTGTCTGTCATTTTTTGCCCGCCTGTCCCATCTCTCCATTCAAGTGGTGGTTTGGCTTGCCGTTGTGGTGGTTGATAATTCTGCTGCAGTTGCAATCCATGATGCACGATGCATGATGCTCCACTTCTCTTCTCAAAGCAATGTTGTCTATCCCGCAAATTGGCGGTACTCTTCCAGTGTTGGCAAGGGAGCAACTGTGCATGTGGCTGCTGTGTTGGAGTTCCTGAGCAATGAGATGTTGGAGCTTGCGGCCAACGCATCAAGAGAAAACAAGAAGTAGCAACGTATCACGCCTCGGCTCTTGATGGTATGCACTATGTGCCCCGTGCACATCCCATGTTGCACGCACGCACCAACTGTGCACACTGCGCGCACGCATTGTGCACACTGCATGCACGCACGCATGCACAATATCAGTGTGTCACAATATTAGTGCCTTCTGTCTGCTAAGAGTTTCAGCGAAAATATCTGGGTCTGGGTGACAGAACACCTTCGCTGTTTGTCCGTTCCCGACTCAGATTATGTCTTTTTGACACTGTGGAGCTTTTGCTCGTGCCTTTGGCATTGCGTTTTGCACTGTGCACACTGCACACACACATTGTGCACGCTGCACGCACGCGGCAGAGGTGGGGCATGCATGCGTTGTGCGTGCCCTGTGCATGCTTTGTGCATGTTGGGGGGGCTTCGGGACACAGGGCGGGTGTGTATCCAAGCATTCCGAAATGATGCCATGAACGACGCCAGCCAAGTGGCCCCGCACGACCTTGAAATGGAGAGAGATGGGAAAGGGTTTTAGGGATGGGTTAAGGAAGCCAAAACTTTCCTCGAGTACACAAAGTATGCACGCACGCACGGTGCACACTGCACGCACGCATTGTGCACACTGCGCGCATCTTATTCTCTTGGCCATCGCCTCTTAACCCTTTTTTTTTGTGGGGCGGACTCGATGCAAGGCATGCTGGAACGGCGCGTTCCGGACTGCAGATGCAGCAAATTCTGCGATCGCTTTGCGATAAATAGGGTGCCACGTGGGGGCGAAGACACTCGTTCAAGTCATCCTCCAAAAACTGACCCACTGTGAGCACTCCTGCCCGAATGAGCGCTGGCGCAAAAGGAAAGTTGAAGTCTGTTCATTGCGAAAGGCGGCATTGTGACAGACACGCTGATGAGCTTTGCATCCCCTTCTGTGCATCACACAGGGCCAGTCGCCGATACATGTTGCCGTCGGTTCATATGCCGCCGTTGAGGCGTTGAGGCCGGATGACGCCTTGGTATTGAGGATGCAAGAGGCCTTGGCGGCGTTCCTCCCCCTCCTGTTCAAGGTGCCGCGTGTCCAGGATACAACATGTGCATGTACCGCATTATTTTGGGACCTGGCTACAAGGGTACTGTTTCATGGGAATCAGTAACATCAAGAATGTGCTGAAGCTGCATTTGACGCTCTCTGGATTGCAATCTTTGGATTCATGACATTGGTGCTGCTGGCAGACACAGAGAGGGAGCCCCTGCTGGAGCACGTTGAGAGGGGCACCCTCTTGTTCTTTGCAGCACTCTTTGTGCTCATGCACAGTCTCGAAAAGCTTGGGCTCGTTGAGTGGATTGGAAATGTTGTGGTTACGATCATTGAAGCGGTACGTTGTTGCATTGCGCATTGGTTATCAAGGCAGTAGGAATACGTAATGCCACCGCATGCAGGGATTCCATTTCATGCGAAAAAGTTGCATGGCCGCAACACATGACACAGTACAGTGATCAGTCTGTGGGTCTCACTGTTTTTTGAATTTTGTTTTGTGCAAGCAGGAATCCAGTTTCTGCCACCCTCGGTACCTACCCCCTGTGATGCGCGGTCGCTGGCATGGCGGTAAGTGAGTCCCTCACCGCCTCTCACAACACATTCCAACTTTTCATCCCTAGGAAAAGCGATGGCGGCAGTGGTTGCTATCATGGCAACCATTATGACAGCTTTTTTGATATTTGGGCAAATGGTTACGGCAGCGTCGATTGCAGGGTGGCGTTAACGCAACCAAATGGGGGATGGGGGCTTGATGAAAATGTTTGTAGTGTGCACGCACGCATTGTGCACGCTGCACGCCCGCATTGTGCAAACTGCACGCACGCACTGTGCACACTGCACGCACGCATTGTGCACGCTGCATGCCCGCATTGTGCACGCTGCACGCCCGCATTGTGCACACTGCACGCACGCATTGTGCACACTGCACGCACACATTGTGCATGCTGCACGCACGCATTGTGCACGCTGCACGCCCGCATTGTGCACGCTGCACGCACGCATTTTGGACACTGCACGCACGCACTGTGCACGCTGCACGCACGCACTGTGCATGCTGCATTTGACGCTCTCTGGATTGCAATCCTTGGATTCATGACACTGGTGCTGCTGGCAGACACAGAGAGGGAGCCCCTGCTGGAGCACGTTGAGTGGGGCACCCTCTTGTTCTTTGCAGCACTCTTTGTGCTCATGCGCATCTCATGCACGTCTCGAAAAGCTTGGGCTCATTGAGTGGATTGGAAATGTTGTGGTTACGATCATTGAAGCGGTACGTTGTTGCATTGCGCATTGGTTATCAAGGCAGTAGGAATACGTAGTGCCACCGCATGCAGGGATTCCATTTCATGCGAAAGAGTTGCATGGCCGCAACACATGACACAGTACAGTGATCAGTCTGTGGGTCTCACTGTTTTTTGAATTTTGTTTTGTGCCAGCAGGAATCCAGTTTCTGCCACCCTCGGTACCTACCCCCTGTGATGCGCGGTCGCTGGCATGGCGGTAAGTGAGTCCCTCACCGCCTCTCACAACACATTCCAACTTTTCATCCCTAGGAAAAGCGATGGCGGCAGTGGTTGCTATCATGGCAACCATTATGACAGCTTTTTTGATATTTGGGCAAATGGTTACGGCAGCGTCGATTGCAGGGTGGCGTTAACGCAACCAAATGGGGGATGGGGGCTTGATGAAAATGTTTGTAGTGTGCACGCACGCATTGTGCACGCTGCACGCCCGCATTGTGCAAACTGCACGCACGCACTGTGCACGCTGCACGCCCGCATTGTGCAAACTGGACGCACGCACTGTGCACACTGCCCGCACGCACTGTGCACACTGCACGCACGCATTGTGCAAACTGCACGCATGCACTGTGCATGCTGCACGCACGCACTGTGCACGCTGCACGCACGCATTGTACACACTGCACGCACTCATCGTCGCCCGCATTGTGCACACTGCACGCACACACTGTGAACATTTGCACTGTGCGCATGCACGCATTCCGCACACTTCACACACGCACTGTGAACATGCGCACTGTGCACACCGTACGCATGCACTGTGCACACTGCACTGAGTTTTGGCAGGACCTCTGTATTTACTGATTTTTGTTGGCCATACCTGGGAACATTCTCAATGGGGCATCCGTTCTGGCCTACTCCATGGAGGCCTCCTGGATCTGAAAACAAATCCCACTCCTATTGGGGAGCATGGAGACCGTGGTCTTTAATTTAATTCTGGTGTTTCAGATCATCTTGTTTGGCAAGCCGTCGAGCAAACCTCTGCTAGCCAGTGCATACAGTCCAATGCAGTATGAGTATTGGCCTTGGGTGCAGGAATGCTGTGCTCCTTGGAGGAGGGAGGGACCCCATGGGGCAAATGCACTACTCAGTGCAGGCACTGCTCAGTGCACAATTTGGCCCAGAATTTCATGCTCAAGTTGTTGCTCTTTCCAAATGTCCTCAAATGATCAGTCAACATGTGCGGACCATGGTGCACACAGGGATGGATGCAGGTTCTGTATTTCTCAAGGTGGTCCCCTTCTCCACAAGGAAGATGTCTTGGGCATCATTTGTTGCGTTTGAAAAAAAGATTATCCAAAGCCCCCCCCCCCCCATATTTCAGGCTGTACCATGGGTCCAAAATGTTGCCTTTGCCCCCTGAACAACAGGTCAGGGACCCCCCTCCCCTATTTTGAGGGTGCTGGATGCGAAAAAAGAGATTGTAGGGACACACAGATCGTGACTCACACAATTTGCAACATCCGTATGCACTAAAATCTGCCGTTTTTCCATGAAAAAACGGCCAAAAATGGCCGTTTTTCGGTCAAAAATTGAGTTTGTTGGCCTCAGACAAGCAGTTGAAGACCCCCCCCCTATTTTGAGGATGCTGGATGTGAAAAAGCAAGTTGTAGTCACACACAGGTCACGCAAACACAATTTACAGCATCCGTATGCACCAAAATTTGCCATTTTTCATGAAACAAACGGCCAACAATGGCCATTTTTTGGTCAAAAGTTGAGATTTTTGGGCTCTCCCCTATTCTGAGGGCGCTGGATGCAAAAAAACAGATTGTAGGGACACAAAGATCACGCAAACACAATTTACAGCATCCGTATGCACCAAAATATGCCATTTTTCATGAAAACCGGCCAAAAATGGCCGTTTTTTTGTCAAATATTGATTTTTTTGGCTTTGTACAAGCAGTTGAAGGACCCCCCCCCCCCCTAATTTGAGGGTGCTGGATGCAAAAAAGCAAGTTGTGGTCACACAAAGATCACGAAAACACATTTTGTAGCATCCGTATGCACCACAATTTGCCGTTTCTCATGGAAAAAACGGCTAAAAATAGCCATTTCTTGGTCAAAAAATGATTTTTTTTGGCCTCAGACAAGCGGTTGAAGACTGCCCCCCTATTTTGAGGGTGCTGGATGCGAAAAAGCAGATTGTAGGGACACACAGATCACGCAAACACAATTTACAGCATCCGTACGCACCAAAATTTGCCATTTTTCATGAAAAAACGGCCAACAATGGCCATTTTTTGGTCAAAAGTTGAGATTTTTGGGCTCTCCCCTATTTTGAGGGTGCTGGATGCAAAATAGCAGATTGTAGGGACACACAGATCACGCAAACACAATTTACAGCATCCGTACGCACCAAAATATGCCATTTTTCATGAAAACCGGCCAAAAATGGCCGTTTTTTTGTCAAATATTGATTTTTTGGCTTTGTACAAGCAGTTGAAGGACCCCCCCCCCTAATTTGAGGGTGCTGGATGCAAAAAAGCAAGTTGTGGTCACACAAAGATCACAACAACACATTTTGTAGCATCCGTATGCACCACAATTTGCCGTTTCTCATGGAAAAAACGGCTAAAAATGGCCATTTCTTGGTCAAAGAATGATTTTTCTTGGCCTCAGACAAGTGGTTGAAGACTGCCCCCCTATTTTGAGGGTGCTGGATACGAAAAAGCAGATTGTAGGGACACACAGATCACGCAAACACAATTTACAGCATCCGTATGCACCAAAATTTGCCGTTTTTCACGAAAAAAACGGCCACAAATGGCCCTTTTCGGGTCACATATTGATTTTTTTTGGCTTCGTACAAGCAGTTGAAGGATCCCCCCCCCAATTTTGAGGGTGCTGGATGCAAAAAAGCAAGCTGTATGCACGCACGGACTACGAAAGCACAATCTACAGCATCTGTATGCACCAAAATTTGCTATTTTTCATGGAAAAACTGCCAAAAATGGCCGTTTCTTGGTCAAAAAAATAAGTATTTTGGCCTCAGACAGGCAGTTGCAGAGCCCGCCCCCCCCCATTTTGAGGGTGCTGGATGCAAAAAAGCATGCTGTGTGGACACACCGATTGCCCAAACACAATTTACAGCATTCTCATGCCCCAAAATCTGCCATTTTTCAACAAAATCGGCGAAAAATAGCCATTTTTTTATCAAATTTTTTTTTTTAGCCTGAAACAAGCAGCTGAACCACCCCCCCTCCCGATTGGAGGGTGCTCGTTGCAAAAAAGCGAAATACGCCAAAGAACTACATAAAATATGATAGTATGTGCATAAGAATGGGATGAGCGATGAACATTTGAGGTGTTTTTGGCCCTATTTTGCACCGTTTGTGGTCCATTTCCATATGGTTCATAGGTAGGCTTTTGCGTGTCTATCACCGTACACACACATGTTTGAGGCTTAGGTTGTTATTTTTGGGGAACAATGGGGTAGGAGGAACCCCCCCCCCCCCTGCTATTTGGGGGGTGTAGAATTAAAACAAAAGGTTACTTTTGGTCTTTTTGGGTACAAAACCTATTTTCATGGTTTTTTCGTGCCTATACTATACTATACCGGTACACTGGTGTGCAGCACTGTTCTGCTGCACCAGCCCAGAGCAGACAAAAATACTCCAAAATAGGCCGAATTCCAGGGTTTTTGATGGTTTGGAAGAAAGCTCGGGTGGGAGGAACCCCCCCGTCCCTTTTTTGGGGCCAGAGAATCCAAAGAAAATTGGAATTTCTGTCAAAAATCCTCTATAGGCAGGTACCCTGGTGTGCAGCACTGTTCTGCAGGACCAGCCCAGAGCAGGCAAAAATACCCCAAAATAGGCCAAATTTCAGGGTTTTGATATTTTTGGACAAAATTCGGGGAGGAGGACCCCCCCCCCTATTTTGGAGCCGTAGAAACCAAAAAAATAGGTCATTTCCCGCGAAAAACCCTTTTTTGTCGACTTTTTGAATTTTGGGAAAAAACAGCTGCTAAAATCATAGGTGAGTGTTCAGTACTTGGTTGTACTGACATTTGTATGTTACATAAACCCATATATTGTGCTGTTGGCGTTGCGGTGCAGATGCCGCTTTTTGGGCACTGCAGGGCACGTGTGCGCAATGATTTGTGCATTGTTTTCTTTCTGAGAAGCACTGATTTTGATTATAAAAAGATCTGATTTTGTAGGATTTAGCGTATGTTAATGTATGTAATGCATTGCTGAATGTCTATTGTTTGTATAGTGTGCAATGGGATCGTTTGATCTCAGTATGGACACACTGACGGATCTGTGAATACAATGAAAGGGTTCAAGATTTCAATCAGTCTTGGGTTTGTATTGTATTCGTTCGTTGCCGTGTCCGCTTGGGTTTTCAGGGACGAGATTTTGAAAACCAAAGCACAAGAGTTCAAAATTGGAGGATTTTGAAAAGTCGGTAAAAGCTTTTTTGAGACATGGCGGTTTCCGGCCCAAAACATCATCACAAACTGCTCACAATGCGAGGTTCCTCGAAGGACAGCCGCGGGAATGGAACCCGTACAAAAAGATCATGCCACTGTAAATTTCCCTGGGTGCAAAGCACTGCCAAGAGAGGCACCAATAGCCTAGAGAGAGTGACAAATGGCAATCAAATATTGCTGGGCTACCAACAGGAGAGGAAGCAGTTTGAAAGGCGTGATGAAACTGAAAGAGATATGGCAAAATGCAGTGGTCTGTACGACTGAAAAAGAACCTGAGCTCTGTGACGGATGGCTCAGCCCAGGGAGACAGAGTCCACAGGAAAACAGACATATAAACAAGATACAAAGGCATGAATCCGGGAAACAGGGACATCTGCAGAAATACAAAAGAAAATTAGAAAATAAATGAGGGCCTGGGCATGTAGGTTCCAGCGAAAATGGGGAGCCTGCTTGTCTGGATTGTCTGAAAGATCCAGTGGTCTGTGGGACTGAAAAAGAAACTGAGCTCAGTGACAGATGGATCATCACATGAAGACAGAGTACACAGATAAGCAGATATATAAACCAGGGTATGCCGGCACCACGAAAGAAACAAGGATGAATTGGCGAGTGTGATATGAGGGGGGGGGGGGCTGTGGTTATGGGAAAATGGGGGGCAGGTGGGGTCTATGGTTTATGGGGGGGGGGGGCTTTCATGCATCTTGCTGGGGGGGGGGGGATTCAGCTTGCGTCTTTTTGGAGCAGAGTCGAGAAGTTTTGGAAGGTGGTGGCGAGAAGTGGTGCAATTGGAATGTGGAGATGAAGTTGAGGGAGAAGATGTTGTGTTGGGGAAGTTGTGGGGTTTGAGGTTCAAGCGGTTGAATTTTGATGAAGGTTTTGTTTTGTGAGTGGAGCGAATTTGGTAGGGGTGTTTGTTGGTGGGTTTGTTGTGTGTTTGTTTCTTTGGATAAGTGAGTTTTGTTGGAGCGCTGGAGGAGGTGCTGAAATCAGACATTGGTGTAAACCAGGGGTTGTCAGGGGCGTGAGGCTCGAGGTGATCAAGGTTCAGAGGGTTGTTAATGAACCAGTCTTTGATGGACTCCAAGGCTTTGGAGAGGGGTTTGCGACGATGTTGGAGGGCTTTGGTGAGTGAGTTTATATGGTGAGCATAAGTGGTGTTTCTGTGTGGGGTTCGTAGAAGGTTGCTGAGAGAGTTGGGGACAAGGGTTTTGAAATAATTTCGGACTTCTCCCCTTCGAGCGGTGGGGATCCAGTTTGTTACAGTGTGGCGGAAGGGTAATGGCCATGTGTTGTTGAAGAGTTCGCGAAGGTGAATTGTGGAGGTGCAGTATGAGAGAGTTGACAGGGGGTCCAAAGGGTGAATGTGGGAGCACCTCGGGCATTTAAAATCATTGAGAATAAAGTGAGGTTTGTAGCCTTTACAAGAGAAAAGGCCGTTCACCCAATTAAATGAAGACACGGAGAACCATGAAGAGTGTAGAAAGTAGTCATTGCTGAGTGAGAGATGGATGTTGTTGTGATGATGTTGAGGGAGTTGAGTAGTCAAGTTTTTGTAGGAAATGTTTCCGGGAAGTATGCTGAAACCGATGGTAAGGATGGGGGAAGTGACTAACGGGAGGTAGTTGTTGGGGTGTTGGTATTGATTGTGAGGAATCCAGTTTGCAATAGAGTCAGCGATTTCGTTCCCCAGGATGTCGACGTGTCCTTTGCACCAAACGAAGAGTGGAGCAAGTTTTGATTGGTTGAGTGAGGCCCATATCAAGTAGTACCAAAAGGAGAAAGGGTCGGTGGAGGAGGACAAAGGGAAGTGGGAGTGTGACATGATGTAGTTTAAGGTACTGCAGGTTGAGAGGTTGTCGATTGGGATGATGATGGGTTGAGGTAGTGAGTGTAGAGGGAAGGTTGTGAGCATGAGTACGCTGTAGATTTCTGCGGGGTAAGAGCCTTTAATGGGGCATGTGGAAGTTATGGCTAGCGTTGAGGAGGGGGTGGTGATAACGGCGGCGGAGCCGGATGGTAATAGAGGTGTGGAGTAAGAAAAAGTCACTGCCATGTCTTTCTTGGAGGGCTTGATCCAGGCTAAGCCCCCCCTTAAAACCCTTTGTTGATGCTGAGACAAACTTAAGTGTTTTTATCTCTCTTTTGTGGCCTAAAGTACACTTTCTCAAGGTAACTAGGGTTGTGACCCTAGCCCCCCCCATGAAGTTCACCCCTACCACTCAACTGAGCGGAGGTACCTTCCTTCATGGAGGTCATACCAAAATAAATCAGGCATTCCATGCTTGTGGGCCTTGGAGGTTAAGCCTAAGTGGTCTCCCACCCCAAGACCCCTATACTCAATTGAATCTACCACTTATTGTGGTCCTACTTTGTAACTGTTTCTGAATTCAGTTGCTTGGCCAAGTCATTTTCTGTGTGGTCCTGACATCTATGCCCCTCAGTCCTAACCAGCACCATTTCACCCAAAAGAGTGCACATGAAGTGCCTATTGCAACCACTGAGGCTAGAGTCTGACCAATTTTCATATAAAACCTTTTGCATTATTCATTTGTGATTGAATCTATGTTCATATACCTGCTTTGTCTATCTGCAGCCCTTCTGTGTTACACTGGATTCCAAAACCAATCATTGATTTTATTGATTCGATCCATATTCAGTCCTTGCTCTACTTGCTGCTTTGGTTTGGGGTTTTCCACTACAAAACCAACTTGCAGGAATACATCAAAAGACCTAGGGCATAATTCAAGGACATCTTTCCGGTAGCAGAGACAGTCCCTTGAGACCTTTTGAACCGACCCTGAGAAGTGCAGAACAAAAGCTCAACAAAAAGTCCATAATGTCCACACCAAGTGTAAGGACCTGGCCTATCCGAACTGTCCAAGTACAAATGGGCAGTGTGGTCCACCCAATGAGTGAACCACCACACCGAGCACCACATCACCTCAGTGGCGCATCTGGGTCCCAAGGAGATCCAGAACGCAGAAGGGCGGAGAAGAATAAAGGCCTTACCACCGAGGCCTTAGCAGCACACGGTGGAGACAGCTTCAGTCACCTCCACAGACGTGTGGCTGCTTCAGTATCACGATCCAATTGCCCAGCTTCATCCTCAACTGCCATTGAAGGACCTGAGGAATATGAGAAGCTGAAGATGAAGATGGATGAGTACATCATGCACCATGAGTACTACAAATCCATCCGTGGGGAAGATGGAGAGGAACCACTGGCTGTACATGGGTCAAGACCACGTACGGATCTAGGGTCCTACTCACACTCAGGCCCTCCGTCTACTGCATCCCTGCCAAGACGACTACGACCTGAGTACCCAACCCCAAGGGCTCCCGAAGTGGGCCCAACTCGAGTCGAAGAACATCATCCAAGGCCAACCTACGGTGCCCTGGATCAAACGGCCGAGCTGCTGGCCAAATTCCTGTCTGGATCAGAAGATCCAGATGTGACGGCCTTATCAGAGGCCATTAAGGCTAAACTGGGTATTGCAGAACCCTTACCCAAGCCTGAGTTCCTCTCTCTCTCTCCAGGGCTGAGTACCTTGGCCGAAGATCTCAAGAGATCGAGGGTCTCAAGGCTGTTGCCTAAGGTTACCTGCCCCAGCCCCTTTCACCCCCGTGCCAGGACTGTGCCTATGGCGGACCTACAGGACGTGCCTGTCACAGAGAGTGAGAGAAGAGGGTTGTCAGCCCTGGCCCCACTTGCCGGCGTGTCGCCTTCAGGCCTAACTCCGGGGGGTGGGAAGATGGGCAGACCGATTGCCCAGGCGAACATCCAGCTGGAACTGCCGGAGTTCGACCCTAAAAACCTGCCAGAATGGGCAGAAGAATTTGCGGAGTTCCTTTTGTTGACTGGCCAATCCCATGTGGATGTGGCCACCAAATGTTCACTGCTAAAACGCTCATGCAAAAAGAAATTTTTGCAAAAACAGGTCAAACAGATTGTGAAAACCTGTTCTACTTGGGCGGAGGTACTCCTGAGGTTAGAGAAAACATTCCCAGTCTATGAGACTGACCTCAGCGTACGCACACAAATCGAGGAGCTACCTATGCTCCCGGAGTTTCCATCCGCTGCGCGAATTTCTGAGTATGTGTGCGACATGGCGTACTTATTTTCGAGGATGAATGTGGGCTCCTACGGAGCCACTGAGCCCCACCTGTGGCTCATGAGTAAGATCCCCCAGCGTACGTGGGATGATTGCCGCTCAACCTCTGAGAGGAAGAGCAGGACCCACTCGTATGATACACTGGTGGATCTCTTGATTGAGCTAGCTCTTGAGAGAGAGAACGACTCCCACATGGAGAAGTTCCTCAAGAAACATTTGGGACGAGGTGGTACCCCTACCCCTGAACGTGGCGAAGGGAAGGGGCATAAAAATCCCACTAACACCAACCAGGGAGGCGGTAAAGGGAGGGGCAACCTACGTGCCATGAACGAGGTTCCAACTGATGCAGGCACCCCCCCCCTGTTTTACTGCCGACCTGTCAATGACAAGGGGGGACCTTGTCATGCCTCTGACTGCGATCTTCGCAGTGGCTGTATGCTGCAGATGAAACGTCAGCAGCATACTAAAGATGGGAAAACTGTGACCCATCAGGACCACTTCAGGTGTACCATCACCTGTGGTTACTGTGGCAAGCGTCGTCACTATGAGGACGAATGCCACATCAAGAAACGCGAGAGTGACAAACTCAAGCGTCAGGAGGCGGAGCGCCAGAAGAACCCGACGCCCGCCAGGAATCCCCCGAATGGGGATAAAGGTAAAGGAGGTGGCAAGGGGGGTGGTAAGACTGGACCCCCTAACCCCCAGAGGCGCTCATCAGCGCCTGTTGCTACGCCTACTCCTGCTGCCACACCCGCTCCTGCCGCAGGTGTCCCCCAGAAGCGACCCCAAGGGGATAACGCTACCCCTGAGGGGAATAATTCTAAAAAGAGGCGCTTGGCCTGGATGGCCAAGTCCCTCATGGCTGCAGGAGTGGATGTGAAATTCCCTGATGAGGAATAGGGGGGCGGCTCCGAAGAGGAGGACTTGGTTTTCTGGATCCTCGTGAAAATCGGGGATCAGGTTTTTCGAGCAGTGCTTGATACCGGTGCAACACTTTCCATAGTGGCCCGGCGCCTGCTTAAAACTTTCAAGAAGAGTAAGACCGTGGCCATAAGAGTAGGGGATGGGCGTACCATCCATTCCTTGGGGGGGGTCGATGTGACCATCTGTCTGGGCGACGAAACCGTGACTCAACACTGCAGAGTGTTGGACACTGACGCCTTTGACATTGTCATTGGCACTGACTTTCTAAGAAGAAACCCCCAGGTTAAAATGCTGTCCCTACAGCGACCTTACTCTTTGCACTGCGACTTTGGCAGTGGGCTATTCTCCGTTCCTTTGGAGCTGTCAGGACGAAAAGAGTCTGGGCTGCGCTACGCAGCCAAGACGAACTATCGTACTGAAAATTACCAACTGGCCCGTCATGTTCTCGAAAATGGACTGGCGGCCCTTCAGGTAAACCTGGATGAGATCCAGGTGGAATTGTTTGCGAGCCAACAACAGCACATCATGCAGTTGTACTGCTCGAAACAAACGAACAATGCTTTCCGTTTCTTCTGGAAAGCAATGGGCCTAGCGTATGCTAACCCTCCCTTCTCCCTGCTCGCGAAGGTCCTGACCAAGATCGCTTATGAGGGAGGAAGGGTTGTTATGTGCACCCCTGACTGGGGTTGCTCTGGTGAACATGCCTACTGGCGCCGTATGCTTGACCGAATGACCGTGGGAAGAGTGCAACTCCCCGACGGCCCCATCTATGTGCCTGAGGACTCAGACACAGCTATGCAGGCCCCTGAGTGGGCCAGTTTCCTGTCCATCATCGATGGATCTCTCAATCCTGTACCCCTGTGTGACCTGGACCAGGTGCTACTAAAAGAGGTCATGGCCGAAAATCGTGGCCTGACCCTTTATGATCTCAAAAAACGATCTCCTGAGCACCTATCTGCCACACTTACAGGGTGTGAGTCTCCTGATGACTATCTGGAACCTGCAGCTGCAAAAGAGGATGCTGACGACCAACTGTCTGAGATCGCCAGCACTATTCCCTCTGTGGATCCCAGCTGTGTTGACCTAAAACATAGTGCTTTCCTGGCCCAGCTGTTGCTAGAGGAGGTAGATCTAGAGTCAACCTCTGAACCCGCTTCCTCTGTCGGGAAACCAGTGCTACACATGCAGCCTGTGCACACAGATGAACCCGTGGCCCGGAGTACTGATGCTCTGGCACGGCCTGCTGCTAATAACATGCCCTTGTCTGAGCATGACACGCAAGAACTCCGACGGCTGTTGTACCTGAAGGCCGAAGGTATTGAGCGCCAAGAGCGGCTGCAATACCTCAGACAGACCTGGAAATACTCCATCTGGTCTGAGGAGGACGATGAGTCCTATACGCTGCCTGATCCTGAGATACCTCTAGTGTACTCTCTACACTATGGGCAGCAATGTCCCCCTGAGTGGGACGATGGTACTGTACCTGCCGAAACTGCTGATCGGCATAAAAAGAAAGAACATGGAAAAAGCAACCTCCATGCTGAGGAGGATTTCCTTCAGAAAGTCGAGAGTCTTAACCTTGACCCCCGCCTGAAGAAACTGCTGATAACATATGAGGAGGTGTTCGGCGCCTTGCCGCCTCCCCTATCTTGCAAAAAACTGGTCCAGATGGACCTGAAATTGAAACCAGAATTTGAAAAGAGGCGAGTGAGGCGTCGTCCCTATCCCGCTCCACAGGAACAGGTTGAAGAAATCGAGCGCCAGATCCAAGAATGCATTGATGCTGGCCTCGTTGAAGAGTACAAACATGGGGACTATCCCCATCACTGCAGCCCCTGTTTCCTTGTTGCTAAACCAGGGTCGACTGCTCTACGTCTTGTTGTAGACTATGGTGAGGTCAACAAGAAAACCCAGAACCACTCAGGGAGTATTCCTAACATGGAAAACACCCTGGAGCGTATTGCCAAATGTAGGTATAAGACCAAAATGGACAAACGCTCTGGTTTCTGGCAGGTTGACCTAACCGCCGCAGCTCAGGAGCTGCTTGCCTTTATAACCCCTAAGGGTCGTGTCTTCAAGTGGAAGGTTATGCCTTTCGGAGTGGCTAACGCCCCAGCGCTCTTCCAGGAGCTTATGAACAAAATTTTGTACATACTGAGGCGCAGGCCTCTAGTACAAGAGTTGATTTCTCGGGGTGCAGAAATGGAGGCTCACATCGACGACGTGAGTTTGGGTACTAATACCAAAGAGGACCATGTCCTTCTCCTACGTGAATTCTTCACTGTTTGTCAAGAAAACCATCTCCGAATCAAACTCGAAAAATGTGAGTTCATGAAAGAGGAGATGGAGTATTTGGGTTTCGACGTGGGGTATGGCTGGTGGAAACCAGCCGCGTCTAAGATGCAGCCCCTACAGGACATGCAGATTCGCGATGACCCTAAGAAGGGTCTACACGATGTGAGGAGTTTTGTGGGCGCCTGTAATTTCTATCGGCGTCACATCCACAATTTTACTTACTCCTCTGCACCCCTCACTGACCTAATCAAGAAAACTACTCCCTGGAGGTGGACCTCCAGAGAGGAAGAGTGTTTCCAGGAGTTGAAGAAGAAGATTGCCTCCTCCAACTGCCTGGGAGTTCCCCGCCCCGAGGGCGAGATAGTCCTGATCACTGATGCCAGTGATGTAGGGGGGGGAGGTACGATCTATCAATGGCAGGAGCTTAACCCCGCTGAGCTAACCCACTGCCATTATCGTACTACTGGACTGAACCGTGATGGTTCGTTGAAACACGACTATCCTACCAGTGAGTGGCGACTGGTGCCACTGGGACACTGGAATTGGAAG
Organism: Eutreptiella sp. 'Long Island Sound 2002'; assembly: GCA_964036045.1. NCBI lineage: Eukaryota > Euglenozoa > Euglenophyceae > Eutreptiales > Eutreptiaceae > Eutreptiella > Eutreptiella sp. 'Long Island Sound 2002'. Next base: position 31,999,469 of record OZ038389.1, read on the forward strand.
TGGAACCAAGCGCGTTCCAACTACAGCACCTATGACCAGGAACTCCTGGCCGGTATGTTGGTGCTATCTTCACAATCCCGACTCCTGGGGTCTAACCCTATTGTCTGGCTGTGTGACCAGGAGCCTGTGAAGTCATTTCAGAAGGGCCCACCACCAGAGAAAGCGAAGCTAAAACGGTGGTGGACTTACCTGAGCCAGTTCAGGCTGACAGTGCATCATATCCCCGGGATTAAGAATGAACTGTCTGACTATATATCGCGCAACAACTTCGATGCGCTTATTGGTGAGAGCTCTGAGGCGCTCGCCAAAGAGGCTTTCCAGCGTATGGATGTCCAGCTTGACCTGTCCATGCGCACTGCTGGAATCCTGGAGGGTTGGAGTCTAACCGACTATCAGTCAGAGTATGAAGAAATTCTCCAAACCCTCAACACTGGTCTCGAACCCCGTGTCATTGACGGGCACCAGTGGTATAAAAACAATCAGTACCTCTTCTACGAGGACCGAATTGTGGTGCCTGAGGCACGACTAGATGGGTGCCTACAGTGGTCCCATCTCAGTTCCGGTCACACTGGCGCTAATCGCTCAGTGGACTTCTTCCGTGAGTGTTTCTACTCCAGTCTAACCCTGACTGAACTGAGGTCGCGTATGCAGACCATTGTGGATGCTTGTGGCTGTCATGCCAGCAAGCAGAGCGACAGTAGGGATAGGGGTCTGATCTCCAGCTTACCCATACCCTATTGTGCTAACTCTCTTCTCTACGTGGATTACATCCACGGCCTACCACGCTTTGGCGGCTATGATAGTTGCCTCGTGGTCACCTGTGGTCTATCTCGCTTCACCCGTGTGTTCCCTTGCAATAAGAAAATCACAGGTGAGCAGACTGTGAAAATGTTGGTCGAACAATGGTTCGAACCCTATGGAGCACCTAAACAGGTGCACTCTGATGAAGATGTACGCATCCGCAGTGACACTGGGTGGTACAAACGAGTGCTAAATGCCCTCAACGTGGAGGTAACCACAGGTGTGCCCTACACTCACACGTCTAACCCTCTCTGTGAGAGACAGAACCGTGTGGTGGTGCAAAACTTAAGAATCCTGATGAAACAGGAGCGCACCAAGGACTGGGTACGCCTAGTGCCCTGGGAAGTTCTGTCCATGAACTCACAGCGGAGCTCTTCTACGGGTTTCACCCCCCACGAACTGTTCCATGGAGGACGACCTGCTTGGTTCTTCAAAACCCCCTTTCCTGAGGACTTCAAGAGCCCTGTAGGAGATTGGCTAGAACACAAGCAGTCTCTGGCTAACCAGGCTGGTACTAACCTGAGGCACATTCGTGACCGTGAACAGAGCCGACGGAACCGCCTACGGCGACCTGCCAGCTTCAAGGTTGGTGACCTTGTTTTGGTACACCATTCACGCCTACCCTCCTGGCCACGTAACTGCCTACAGGACCCTTACTTTGGACCCTATCGTATCATCAGGATAGATGGATCCAGGATCCATGTCAGGTGCAGTCCACGTCTAGGTGGTGAACTGCTATGTGCTCCTAAGCAGCTGAGGCACTATCACTCCCCTGACGACTTGTCTTGGGATGAGTGGCGCCTCAGCGACAGTGAGATTGAACGTATAGACCTAGAGAACGCTGCCAGTCCAGAGGAGGCAGACGAACTCGAAGAGATGACTGCCGATGAGATGGCAGTCGATGGTTACTACGTGGTTGCAGGTATTGCTCGCCACGAGTATAAACAGGGCTGGAAATTCCTTACCCTGTGGGATGGCTATGGGTTGTCCGAGGCGACCTGGGAACCTATGTCAGCCTTCATACAACCAGATGGGAGTATCAACCCCATCTTCCGCACTTACCTCGTTGAGAACAACGAGGGGCAGCTCCTAACCCGTGCTGAGACTATGTCCCAGCGTAAGAAGCGAAACTAATTACCCTGTGTCAGTCAACTGACCCTGTCTGTGCCCTGCAGACCCATGCCTATGGTTTCCAGCGTGAGCCAGGTGGCCGCTTATCAAGATTGCAGCCACCCAGCGAGTGTTTGCCTTGTTGACCATGTGTTGCATGGGTACTGCCCTAATGTAATGACCTTGGTGAGCCAACGAAGAACGGTGGCTTTCTACACCAGGGGGGAATGACAAGCAAGGTGTTATGAGGCAAGGTGTGTCTTCCCTCCTTGGGGACAAGCGAGCCCACAGTTAGGACCCCTGACTGGTCCAGACCCATGGGGTTCTACCCTTCCTTTCAGGGTTTACCTTACCCTTACTTGCCATGACGTATGTGTGAGTGTGCTAGTCCTAAGGTCCTGAGAGCAAGCCGCAGAAGTGGTGTCCTAATTATACCCAAGTCTGTGCCCTTGCTAAACCCGGAGGGTTGGCTTATTGATGCCACGGGGTACGCGCCGGGTCTCCCCTCCCCTATGCGCCCAATTTCTGTGCTGGCGCAAAACCTTGGGGGAATACCCAGAGTGTTAGTCCAGGTATTGTTTTCCCTACCTACCTGACTACTACAGGGAGGGGTGGCCAAAAGCTATGAAGGCATGCAAAACGCCTGTTTGCTATGTGGCCAAAAACACTAACCTAACCCACTGTCACAGCCCACCAACCCAGCTAAAATTGCAGGAAAAGGGTGGGACAGTGACACGCCCCCTACAGGTCCTACACACCCTACAGTGGCACCATCCTGGTGGGCGAGCGCTGGGCAACTGGCTCTAGCCCCCACGCAGGACTACCACTCCTACACGCACACTCTACTTGGCGTTGCGAAGAGAAAGTTCTCGAGGGTCCTAGCGACCCACCTGTGAAATGACAAGAGAACACAGCGCTGCTAAGCAACTGTGGCCTCACAGGGGACGCCACAACGCGTTTCCCCTGCAAGGGCTTGGAGGGAAGGAGTGCTCTCGTGTGCAAGGCGCAGATGTCGATGAAGTCGGACTCCCTGCTCTGCCACAGGCGGAGCGGAGTTACTTGTTTGTGTGACCTGCGCCCCTGTTTAGCAGGGCATAAAAAAAAATGCTGCTGCACCACTCACCCTACCTGCCCACCTGTAAAACAAAGGCAAATGAAAGGGCGTTTGCGGCGGAGGAACCAAGGCACACTCCAGGTGTTATACCCTTCTCAGTGTGCCCTATAATACGCTGTCCGCAAACACGCTGCATGGAGCAGCTACCCTTATCAAGCAAGCAAGCGTTAAGGGACTCCTCAGGTTCTCTTAAAGAACGTACCGAGGAGCCCCTGGGTAGCCTAAACAAGGTTTACCGTGCGCAATACGCGTGGCCTACCCTTTAATGCATCATGTGCACGCAGGGAAGGGAGGCTTAACCACAGACTCAACCAGGAGGTGAGCTCCTCCTGGGCTAACCTACCTTACTTACCATGCATCGTGTGAATGCCGCATTGAAACGAACACAAAACAAACCTAAGCGTTTTAAGCAACTCAACTTGAACGCTACGGCCGCACACGTACAAACGCTAACCTGTGAGAGAAGAAACAAGGGTGGATTAGGGATACAGGTGAAGCGATACAGCGTGTGGATGCCTAGATTAGGCACATGCATCGCGAGCACAGCGCATATTCTAACCCTACATACGCGCTGCGCGCTCCATACGCATCTCATACCTTTCACTCCTGCTTTCACCTGTGCAGAGCACGCGAGATGAACACCCGACCCCCCAACGAGCACAGCGTTAACAACCCTAACGTTTTGACGGAGCAACCAACACGAACGCAATGCGTGAGTGTGAAATGACACAGACATACCTGAGAGACGGGTTGTTGAACTGCTCTGTGGTGCGGGCTGATTGTGAATACTTTACTCTGAAGTTTATAAAAATTTTGATGCAACTGTGCAAAAATTTTCTTTGAAAACTTTAAAAACTACGGCACATACCTTCTTTTCCAAATGCCGTTTTCGCTTGCGCAACCCTTTTCTTGGCGTCCGCTTCGTTTGCGCTTGTCTGCGACTTTAAGTTATGTGTAAAAATGACGATTTCCCGCGTGGTTTCGTCGATTTTCAACGATTTCACTTGCTAAATCGCAGCCCCTTCCGCAAAACCGCAGGAATCACTCCCTGCTGGTTCCATTTTCTATTTTTTTCAGCTCCTGGGGGTTTGTGTCCTCCATTGGGAGTATTGCTCCGCCCTGGCCCTTGGTCAGGACGTTTACTAAAACACTGTTTATACGGCGATAACCGTCCGCATTAGAGCGTTCGGCTGTACCCTAGTGGACAGACACATGGGCTTTAGCCAGGGAGTCCTGGGTTCAATTCCCACTGCCCCCACACTTTTTCCAAAAGTTTTCGCCGCACGCCGGCGACTTTTGAGGAATGCCCCTTCGAAGGGACATCATTCACGGTACATTACACTGTTTTTCAAGGGTCCATACAGTGTGATAGGCTTCTATGAAGTGATGAGAATGTTTTCTGTAAGTTTAATGCATTTTTTGAGGTAATTTTGGGAATATTTGAGCCTTTTTCCTTGGTCCTACTAGCTTGATCAACTAGTACTCCAGGGGGGAGTAAGAAAAAGTCACTGCCATGTCTTTCTTGGAGGGCTTGATCCAGGCTAAGCCCCCCCTTAAAACCCTTTGTTGATGCTGAGACAAACTTAAGTGTTTTTATCTCTCTTTTGTGGCCTAAAGTACACTTTCTCAAGGTAACTAGGGTTGTGACCCTAGCCCCCCCCATGAAGTTCACCCCTACCACTCAACTGAGCGGAGGTACCTTCCTTCATGGAGGTCATACCAAAATAAATCAGGCATTCCATGCTTGTGGGCCTTGGAGGTTAAGCCTAAGTGGTCTCCCACCCCAAGACCCCTATACTCAATTGAATCTACCACTTATTGTGGTCCTACTTTGTAACTGTTTCTGAATTCAGTTGCTTGGCCAAGTCATTTTCTGTGTGGTCCTGACATCTATGCCCCTCAGTCCTAACCAGCACCATTTCACCCAAAAGAGTGCACATGAAGTGCCTATTGCAACCACTGAGGCTAGAGTCTGACCAATTTTCATATAAAACCTTTTGCATTATTCATTTGTGATTGAATCTATGTTCATATACCTGCTTTGTCTATCTGCAGCCCTTCTGTGTTACACTGGATTCCAAAACCAATCATTGATTTTATTGATTCGATCCATATTCAGTCCTTGCTCTACTTGCTGCTTTGGTTTGGGGTTTTCCACTACAAAACCAACTTGCAGGAATACATCAAAAGACCTAGGGCATAATTCAAGGACATCTTTCTTGTGGTAGGGTTGTTGGAACCATCAGTGTAAATGATGGTGGCGGTGGGGTGATGTTGAATAGCTTCGATGAAGTCGTGACAGCCCCAATAGGCGAGAGTGCCACTGGGGGGGTAGAGGGATAACATCTCTGAGATCAAACTGGATGTATGTTCTGGTGGAGCGCGTCGAACTGAAAGGGTAGGGGAAGGGGGTAGAATGTGTGCTGGAGAGTGGGATGGTGGAGAAAGGAGATGGGTCGAGGGTTTTATGTGAGGGGACTTTAAACCGGTGATGTAGTTTCAGGGTCATGATGGCGTCTCCAAAGTCTACGTCTGTGGATGTGGGGTTTTGTTTGATGATGGTACCTGTTGCCCATCGTTGGCTGGGTGTGGGGTGAGTCTTTGTGCGGGTATAGGAGTAGGAAGTTGGAGCTGTGGTTGAGAGGAAGCATTCAAACTGAACTTGGATGGTGGTGTAGAGCGGGATGGTGGTGAGTGGGGCTGGGTTTGAGTTTGGGACGTTGTGCAGGGATATGTTGATGAAGTTTGCTGAGTCGACAGAGAATGATTGGAGAAGGGTTGGGGTTGGGGTTGGCTGAGAGAGGGCGTAAAGGACAGCTTCATTGGTTGGTTTCGGTCCTTCTTTGAGGAGGTACCGAGTTATATGGTTGACGGTTTGCTGATGAACTTTTAATTTGAGGGAGGTTATGCCCAGCTGCAAGTGAGCGCGGTTCCCATATTTGGTTTTTGTTGGGGTGAGTTTGGATAGATGGCCTTGTTTTGAAATGTAAGACCATATAGCGCTGTCGAGGGAGTTGAGTAGAGTTTCTGGGAGTGAGTTGTAAATTAGGCGGTAGGTGAGAGAGGGAATGAGTTGTGAATTGCTGAGTTCAATAAGCTCGGTGTAGGAGAGAGGAAGAGGGGCAAGGTCGTGGAAGAAAGAAGAAATAGTGTTAGTGAGGAGAGAATGCATGTGTTTGTTTTGGGTTTTGTTAAAGAAGTATGTGCCTAGGTATTTGTAGTGTGTGCGGGGGTTACCTGATTTGTCATATGTGGAGAAATGTATGTGTGGGGAGATGCGGATGGTAACGTGTGGGGTGTTGTTAAGTGCGTGAAGTTCAGATTTTTCTTGGTTAAAAAGTAGTCCGTATTTGGGTCCGGTGTGGAAGAGGAAGTTAAGGATTGTGTGGAGGATTTTGGGGTCGGAGGATTGAAGAGCGAGATCATCTATGAAAGCGTATAGGTGTTGTTGCTTTGGGGGGAGGAGAGTGAGTAAATGGCGAATGATGGGGTCGATGAAGAGGCAAAACAGGATTGGAGAGAGGGGACATCCTTGTCTGAATCCGCGGGTGCTCATTGCCTCGTGGAGAGTGTGATTGTTGACGGAGGCGAGATCAGCAGGGTAGCTGTAGAGTTGTTGTATGAGAGTAATGATGAAGGGAGAAAAGTTGTAGTTGCGTAAAATTTGGAAGAGGGCCTGATGAGGGACGGAGTTGAAGGCTTTGTTGAGGTCGAGATAAAGGTGGTATAGGTCGGGGTCTGTAGAAAGGTTGGAGATCATGGAGAAAATGTGGTCGGTGCATCGGTGGTTTGGTAGCCCCCCAAATTGTGAAGAGGATAAAAGGGAGTGTTCAAGGGTGAGAAAAGTAATAACGTGAGTGGCGTAGGAAGCTAGAACCTTGTATATTGAGGTAAGTAGTGAGATGGGTCTGTAGTTTGAGGGAATTTGAGGGTCACCTTTCTTAAAGAGTGGGATGACTTTGGCGCGAAGCCATTGATTTGGTATGGGATTGTGAAGGAATTAGGAGCAAGCTGAGAAAAGGAAGTGTTTGATGTGAGGTGGGGAGATGTGGAAGAAAAGTCGGTAAAACCTTGCAGGCTCACTTTGGAGGCAAAGCGGTTTTACAGGCAGAGTTGATGTATGTTCCGAAACCCGTTGGAGGAGCAAGGGGGGGAGGGGGTTGTTTGCAACGCGCGCATTACGTCTTTCCCAAGAAAAAAACGCTCTCTCCGTGCAAAATAGGTGGGGCCCACAAATGGGCGGAAATGCTACATCACCCCCGCATTCTCGGGGATCCCCAAAGAGAGGGGGACAAAATCAAAATGGGTGGGGCCCACAAGTGGGCGGAAATGCTACATCACCCCTGCATTCTCGGGGATCCCCAACGAGAGGGGGACAAAATCAAAATAGGTGGGGCCCACAAGTGGGCGATAATGCTACATCACCAAGGGGGACAAAATCAGAATTGGATGCCTAAACCCTGCCTTCTGGGAGGCCCACAAGTGGGCAGAAATCCTGCATTCTCGGTGGTCCCAAGCAAAGAGAATAAAGTCAAAACAAAAAAAAAACCAAAAAAAAAACTTTCCCATGGTATCCCTGGTCCTGCCTATGGTCCTGCAGATTGACGCCACTGGGGTGTGAACCCAGGACTTTCAAGCTGCAGGGCACTGCTTTACCACTAGGGTAGGGCCCATCTCTCACATACCTCTGCACAGGAGTGGTATGCATATTTGGTCCAATTTGGTTTTCATCCGCTATTGGGTTCTCCTGAAAAAACTGAGTATTTTGAGTATAGACACATGGGGCAAAAACCCAATTTTTCACCCTCTACTAAGTCAAGCAAAATTTCCTTAGGGCGCCTTCGGCGCGCATGGTCCGGCACTTCCGGACTAAAACCCGGCAGGGAGGGGGGGGGGTTGGGTTGGGTTGGGTTGGACTCTCCCGACTTGAAAAACGCGACGGACCCGTCAATTGAAAAATTTGGGTCCCCCGGGAGCGGCGCAATCATCGGAGTAGTCTGAGCACACTCCGCCACCAGAAAGAGGACGACCGCACGACACATCAGCCTGCTGCACTTGGCGCATACCGCCTGCATCGCTCCTTGGCCAGCCTCTGCTGGCCCGGGGCAGCCCCACCGCGCCCTGAGGGCGGCGCCCACACGGCTGGGCCGCCGCTCTCGACGCTCGCGGGATCACTCCGACGCCGCCGGGCCCGAACCCCCGGGAGGGGCATCGGGGTCTCCCCTGGCGCGGACCACTGTGGAGCTGCTTGGCACCACTGCTGACAGGGCCATTAGCGCCTCCGCCAGCCCCTGCGGCACTGTTCCTTCCGGCGCAGACATCCAGAATCGGTCTCCAACACGAACATGCACATGTTCTGGCTGGGCGTCCAGCCGCGCCAGGCTCCAGCGGTGTACAGCGGCTCCTTCCCAGGCAGGCGCCTGTCCGCCACCAATCACGACAAGCACTGAACAGTGCTGCCCGTCTGAACCCAGAGGGAACTCTGGTTCCGCCAGGGCTGCCACGCCCAGGCCTGGGGACTCCGCCAGCGCTGTGACAGCGCGGTCGTACAGGTGCAGCAATGCGGACAGGCACGCGGCGTGTTGCCACGACAGCCCATGCGTCCACCCGCTCACTGGACCATTGGATGTAGTCCAGAACAGATCCCAGGCTGCTGACCGGGCATATGTGGCCAGTGCCTCCAGGTAGGCGCTGGCCAGGCTGTCTCTACGAGCTGCCGTAAGCCAGCGTGACGCTTCCGCGCATGTGCCCATGAGCATCCCCGACCACGTGACGTATACTGTGTGGGGGCGCGCTGGTGGCCACGTCGCTGTCACCTCATGGTCGGCCCGCAGGACCAGGTGCAGGCTGTCACCACTGGGACGCCCTAGGCGTACCCACGTGGTGGTCACCCACTCTGGCACTGTTGCACCGGGCGCTGCCGCGAGTACCAGCGCACGAAAGCCAGCTTGTACGGCCAGAGCCACTTTGCCACATGCTGCCAGTAGGTGCTGGCCCCATCCGGCACACGACTGTTCGCAGAACGGGCAGTTGAAGACGTTGTCTGGGGCTGTCGCCATCGTCCGGGCTGCCCGAAGCCACGTGGCCACGTTGAGGGCGTCCTTGGATAAACGGGCCTCCTGAACCACTCGCTCCCACGACGTCCCAGCCGCCGGGTCGCGGTGCAAGAGGGCATCCAGGTGCGGCATTGCTGGTGCCAACTGCTCGTACCGGCGCTCCATGGCCACAGAGTGACGCAGATACGGCACGCCCCCCGTCGTGAGTACCGCCACGCCTCCGACGTCCGCTGCAAATGGCATGGGGCCCTCTTCCACGTCCGACATCCGCGACGTCGCCAGACTGTGCGCCCTGTGCTGAAGGCCGGCTAGCCCCGGCGCGGGGCTAGGAGCACCGCTCGCGAAGTCCTGCTGAGCTGGCACGTACACTTCGTCTGCTTGCCAGAGGTGCAGTCCGGCCGCGTACTGGACCCGCAGGTTATCGACATACGGGCTGTCCGACACGGTGTGATCCTCCCCTTCGGTGGTGACGTGGGTGTTGTCCGCCAGGGCCAGCACTCGCGTGGCTAGAGGAAGGCGCATCTCGCGGAGTACAGCGAGCCCCAGGTATCTACCGAACCATTCCGCTGCCCATGGGTACGGGTCCTCTACTGCCACTGCAGACCACGCCTCTGCAAACACCCCGCGGGCGTCTGCAAGGACTGCCGCATACGCCAGCGATCGCTGGCCGCATGCCCCATCAGAAGCCACCACGACTTGAGGGCCTTCCGGGGCCCGGTGCAGGCTCACATGCATGGCTGTTGGCGGCACGTGTGCTGCCGGTAGCAGGACCAGCTGCAGCTGCCACGCCTCGAGGAGTGAGTGCAGCACGTGGGCGTCGGAGTACGCTTGCGGGACCCACGCCTTATGGCCCAGCTCATGTCGCAGAAGGTCAGCGACATAGCTACTGCGGCAGTTGAGGGCGCCCAATAAAGTGTGCACAAACCGGACCGCGTGACGGTCCTGCAGCCTGGGCGCATGCAGACCCAGCATACGTAGCGGTCGATAGAGCAGGGTTCTGGGGAAGCTGCGGGGCAGCCCCAGAGCGCGCCTGTGGATGCCATCCGACAGCCGCTGGCATGCCTCCAGATTGAGACCCACTGCTGGGACCACGTCCAGGACGAAATCTGCCTTGGTCAGCGCGAAGGTGGTCACCACTCGCAGAGCTAAGGCATACACCGGCTCCGTCCGCGGCACTGCCCAGTGCAGGTGGCGCAGTGCCTCCTCGTATTTGACCTGTACTGCTCTGGGTGGTTCACCCATGACGACGGGAATCTTCACCATGGCGAGGTCGGCTGAGTCCGTTTTGATGACGCCGAGGACGGTCGACAGGGAGGGGGGGGGGGGGGTCGGCGTAAAGGGTCCGGTCCCGGCGCCCCCCCCCCCGTGGCAGTGCCAGGGTAGGGCTTGGAACCGGTTCTTCAGGTATTGCCAATAACCGGTACCTGTTTAGCACGGTTGTTTGAAACCAATAACCGGTTTCATTTTCTGCACACAAGCCAATAACTGGTTTTGTTTTTTTGCTAAACATCCGGTATTGGCAATTAAATCCTAAATAGTTACGTGGTTCTGTATTGTGCAAACCACTTGTACAACTGACAATTGGACACCCAAATTATCAATAACCGGTACCTGTTTGGATATATAAGTCCAAACCAATAACCGGTTTTTAATATGATGAAAAAACCAATAACCGGTTTGGATTTTTGAAGTGAGCAACAATAACCGGTTTTGGATGTCATAAAGGTTCCAAGCCTTATGCCAGGGTGAACATACAGGCTTCAGCTCGTGACTGGGCCCCCATGGCTTCCCGTAGGTGTTGGTGTCATCATTTTAGGGGGATTTCCCACTCGTTTGGATCCCACTGCTCTTTTTGTCGCTTTGGTAGTGGCTACAGCGGGACTTTCCCACAAGGTGGGTTCCCACTGAGTAAGAAAAAGTGCTTTTCCAATGCTTTGAGGCATACTCTAGTTGTATTAGAGATGCACTGAGCACACAGGCATTTCTATCTTAGTATTGGCCCAACCAAAAGTGGTGATAACACATTTTGACCTATGGAACCAAACACTAAATCAGGATATGGAGAGGACCCCTTAATCCCCTATCAATGTGAGGCAATTCATCTTTTCCTGAGTCGACTGAGAACTGATATATCCAGGGCAGAGCCTATGAATTTATCTATGTTTTCTCATGAATTCTTAGCTGTCTGTAAGGCATTCGGCGGAGGTAACCCAAAACTCTTGCGATTTCTCCAAAACCCGTTCTCCTTGTTTATTCAAACTCTTGTAACCTCAAACTCTCAAAACCTTTGACGTTCGTTCCCCTTAGTGGTTGCTGCTTTTCCTTGCTTGTTCTGCAATCCTTTGATCCTGCTTGTTCTGCACTCCTTGTACTTTGCGTTGTGCATGCACTGATCTACACATCCCGCACGCAAATCCTGCACCTTCATAAGCACCAAGCAGTTTTGATCTCCATTGTCGTTGTTCAGCACGGAGTCCCTTGCTTGCCTGAGCGGTCACTGCCGGCGTCACGAGCGTGGGCAGTTTGGGGACTTTGGCATCCCTCCATGCAACATATCTACAGCAACCAAAAGAATGCCAAGCACAGAACTAATCATAAATAAGCAACCACAAAATAACGTAACACAGAGCTTCTCTCTTTCTTTCTCTCTTCTGATTCCACTCTGGCATTTGCGCCTGCGACACGCGAATGCGCGATCGCGGTAGGGCTCCTGCAGCCCTGTCCTAGTTGCCCAGGCCGGCCTATTACACTCCCCTCCTAAGACACTACACGGAGCGTGGAGAGTCTGATATAAAGCCAACGCCAATGGCTGGCCTGGGCAACAAAACCTACAAAAGGCATAACTCGGGGCGTGGGGGCGGGCTGCGGCTGCATGCTTGCTTGCAGAGCTGCAGTCTTGATGGTGGAGTCTTTGCTGGCCTGGGCACCAAAGGCGTCCGGCTTCTGGGGGATACTTATTGGGGCTAGAAGGGAGCTACTCTTGCTCGACCACACCCCTTGCATACATCCTACCTGGACCACTTCCCCCACCACCCCTGTCGTAGAGGCTGACCCTTACGCGTACCCACAACCACACAAAGCACCCCACCAGCCATGCACTCGCCCGCCAGTGGCTGGGGCCTCAACTAGGCAATCACACACACACACTGCAGCCTACCACCCGCCCAGCAGTCTCACACCCCGCCGTTCATAGCAGCTTTGCCCTGTTGTCCTGGTGCCTTTACTATACAACAAAAGAGGCTCCACCAAGACAAACCAGGGCAAAGGTGCATTTATACTCGATGCATATATAGCAAAAACCAACGTCACCGAGGCTGTCAGCGCCTCAGTGACAAACTCATTTTGTCATCTGCCTCATTTAGAATGCGTAATCTCGCCGGAAGAGGAGGTGGTCATCCGCTCATCCGAGCTGCATTAATCCGGCTGCTGTGTCGCTACCCTTGCCCCTGCATACGGCGTAGACAAGCCTCGAGGCGGTATTCGCCGGAACGCTGGCGCTGCACTTTGCTCACGAGCCTGGCCTCCTTCCCCGGTCAGCCATCGTCCATAAAGCACTGCTACGGTCCACGCATCCATCAGCGCTGGTACTTCAGTCCTCTCTCAGCGCTGTAGCGCAGCGCTGGTACTTCAGGTCTCTCTCAGCGCTGTAGCGCAGCTGGTACTTCGGTTCCCTCTCAGCGCTGTAGCGCAGCGCTGGTACTTCAGGTCTCTCTCAGCGCACAACGCGGCGCTGATACTTCGGGTCTCTCTCAGCGCTGTAGCGCAGCGCTGGTATCATACCAATTTTGGTCCTGTTCTTCTTGCACGCGTCCCCCAACTCAGCTGGCTTTGCCCTGCTGCTTGATCGCTGCACTGTGCACTCGCGGGGCTGCCTCAGCGCTGCAGTTGGAGAGCTTCGGGGCATTCGTACTTAGCTGACAGTTTTGTAAGGCATTCGGCGGAGGTAACCCAAAACTCTTGCGATTTCTCCAAAACCCGTTCTCCTTGTTTATTCAAACTCTTATAACCTGAAACTCTCAAAACCTTTGACGTTCGTTCCCCTTAGTGGTTGCTGCTTTTCCTTGCTTGTTTTTTTTTTCCTCTTTTTTTAGGCATGGCGGTCCCCCGCCCAAGACTACACAAATCTGCTCAACTGCGAGGTTCCTCGAAGGACAGCCGCTATTTACAGCTTTTCCTTGCTTGTTCTGCAGTCCTTGGATCCTGCTTGTTCTGCACTACTTGTACTTTGCGTTGTGCATGCACTGATCTACACATCCCGCACGCAAACCCTGCACCTTCATAAGCACCAAGCAGTTTTGATCTCCATTGTCGTTGTTCAGCACGGAGTCCCTTGCTTGCCTGAGCGGTCACTGCCGGCGTCACAAGCGTGGGCAGTTTGGGGACTTTGGCATCCCTCCATGCAACATATCTACAACAACCAAAAGAATGCCAAGCACAGAATTAATCATAAATAAGCAACCACAAAATAACGTAACACAGAGCTTCTCTCTTTCTTTCTCTCTTCTGATTCCACTCTGGCATTTGCGCCTGCGACACACGAATGCGCGATCGCGGTAGGGCTCCTGCAGCCCTGTCCTAGTTGCCCAGGCCGGCCTATTACACTGTCCTAGTGGTATGCACCCTAGGGGGCTGGGTACCCCTTTTTGAGAGGTCCTGGGTTCAATTCCGGGTCAGCCTAGCTAAGTAGGAAGATCCCATGTGACATGGCAGTGACCTCATCGCCACATGCCCTGCCACCTCAGCACATTTGGGACACAAAACAAAGAGTGCACATCTCCTGAGATGGCACCATGGAGATTGAGTGACCATGGGGCAGTTTTCCAACTCTTTTTCCAAAATATTTCAGCTATCTTTGTGAATATGCAATCAGATGTGCCTTGAGTTGCAGTTTCTGTGAATACCCTTTCATCTTTCACTGTTTACACTGCAGCCCTTCATGCTTTGATCCTGATTCTCTTCTACTTGCTTATCTCTGGCTTGGTCTATCCTGGATTGGTTGTATTTCAGCAAACAAAACATTTCCCTCATCAAAAACAAGCAGCAGGAAACCCTACACCAGCAGCAAGCAGCAGGAGAGGCACAAACACAGTGTTGAAATCACTATAAAACGCTCTGGTAGCAGAGGCAGACTGTCTCTGCGTACCGGCAGCAACCCCGTGCCGTACAACCAGTGCGCCGAGATCAGTCATATATAAGCAGAAGGGCGAATGAAGATGGACACAAAGAAAGAGGACACCGACGTGAAGACAGCGCCTGAGGCACCAGCAATGCCAGTCCCTGGTGAACCTGGACCTGGACCTAGTGCTGTACCTTCGGAGCCCTTACATGGGCCAGTGGACGTGGCGGAGGACTCGTTGGAAGGACTTCAGTCAGCCTTCCGGGCTCTCTCAGTCGAGGAGGTGGACACCCAACCTGTGAAGAGAAAGAGAGAGAGAGAGAGAAGGATGCTGGAGACGAAGCAGACGAAGGAGTAGACCAAGGGCAAGACCTGACGAATGATCCTACCCTCGAAGGCGCACCAAGCGCTTCTGGCCTCCACGCATCACCCTCTCCTATAACCACCACACTCCCAATTCCAGACCCAGCCGCTGCAACATCCACACCCATAACCAACCCGCTTGTGGCAGAGGGCACAGGCTTTACTGGTATGCCTACCTACCCTGCCTATGGTTTGGGCCCACCTACCACTGCGTTCCCTGAGGCAACTACTGCCAGTGAGCCGGTGACCTCCAGTTCTGCGTCGCGATGGTATGCGGCTGACTATCACCATCCTCTACCCGCTACGGGAACCTATGTGGATGTTCCTGGGTATGCAACCTTGAGTGGGTTGAGGAGAGGACCTGAGTCTCTTGGAGGCAGGAGTAGAGGATCGGGGAGATCCTCCAACAGGTCCCTGACGCGGTCGGAGATCAACGAGGTGCTCCGAGGAGCCACCTCTAAAATTGTTGGCGACCTCACTCAAGAGATTCGAGAGAAACTGGAGCCCCTGATGATACCGCCCCAAGCGTCACCTACCACGGTGGGAGTGTCACCCCATCGAGTACAGGCCAACCACCTGGTGGCACCCTGGGAAGCCTGAGGAGCCGACCGATGCCGACCCCTGCGGCGATACCGAGAAGCCCTTTCGTACCGAGAACGGCCCAGCCGCCCTACAGCCACGTGACGAACTCTACGAGAGCCGAGCTGGACCGGCTGGGGCTGACAGCCTTGAGGGCAATGGTGGACGTGGAGCCTTATGGCTCTAGTGATCTAGGCGGAGACCCCTCCGATGATGAGCCGCTGTCGATGACTTCTGCTTCGCCCTCGGAGGACGACCACCCGGAGGACCCCGAGAACCCAAGTGGGAAGAAGAAGAAGAAGAAGAGAAAAACCCGACGCCCTGAGGGACACAGGTCTCAGGAGGCTAAGGCTATTGCCACCTCCAAGATCGTGGTGAACCTGCCTGAGTTCACAGGCAAGAACCTCAGCGAGTTTGCTGAGAATTTTGGCCGGTTTCTCTGATTGACCGGCCAGACCCACGCTAGTGGACGGGTCAAGTGCGATCTGCTCCTGCAGTGCTGCAAGACCAAGTACCTGGAGAAGCAGGTCCGACAGATTGTGACTAGCTCCGCCACCTTTGCCGATGTGTTGGTTGCCTTGGAGAGGCAGTACCCGACCTATGAAACCGACTCCTCCATC
This sequence comes from Eutreptiella sp. 'Long Island Sound 2002', assembly GCA_964036045.1. Classification (NCBI taxonomy): domain Eukaryota; phylum Euglenozoa; class Euglenophyceae; order Eutreptiales; family Eutreptiaceae; genus Eutreptiella; species Eutreptiella sp. 'Long Island Sound 2002'. Next base: position 32,015,228 of record OZ038389.1, read on the forward strand.
AGGGCCGAGATCCAGAACCTGCCGGTGCTGCCCAACAACCCCAAACCTGGCAGGGTCTCTGAGCTGTTGGCTGACCTGGATCACTTGGCTGGACGATTGATGCCCGGTTCCTACAGCAGCGACGACCTGCTGTTCTGGTTGGTGGCTAAGCTCCCTCGAGAGCTGTGTGACGAGTGCCGTTCAACGGCAGAGCGCAAGGCTAGATCCCTCCGCTACGAGGATCTATGCGTACTACTCCTGGAGCTGGCGCTGGAGAAAGAAAGCGACCAGCACCTGAACAACTACCGTCCTGGAGAAGGAGGCTCTGGAGGCCATGGCAAAGGGTACCAAGGATCCAGACCTGGGCAGGGGACTGCCCCCAAAACACGCCCACGCCCGTATCATGGAGAACGTCAAGGAGCTCTTCTGGTGTGATGCCAGAGACGAGCAGGGCCACCTGCAGCACGCCCCTGACTGCAAGCAGCGAGACTGCTTTGTAGTCCAGGGGAAGCAGCAGAAGAAGAAAACCGGCGCCAACGCGAAGCTGCCGGATCATTACAGGTGCACCATCACGTGTGCCTTCTGTGGGAAGAGGAAGCACTACGAGGATATGTGCTACCATAAGCAACGCCTATCGGCGAAGCTTAAGGGTGAAGATCCTGGCAAAGGCTCAGGCAAAGGTGGAGGCAAAGGCACAGGCAACGACTCCGGGCAAGGGCAAGTCGAAAGGACGTGGACAAGGGCAAGACAAGAGTCAAGGTGGACGAGGAGGAGGCGCTAACCGCCAGCCAGACAAGGACAACAAGAACACGGACAAGAACGGAGGCAACGCGAACCCTAATCCAGGGGGGAGTTCCGAGCCCTCTGGAGGGCAGTCTGGCCCTACCACACGCTCACAGACGCAGGCCCAGAAAGAACAAGGGGCCAAGCGGGAGCACGAAGGTGGTGATGACGGCAACGCTAAGAAGAGAAGCCGTTTCATGAGGATGGCCCGCAAGCTGCGGAACAAGGGGTTCGAGGTGACCTGTCCCGCGGAGTTCTGACGGGACGCTCCGGTGGCACCCAAGACCTGGTGTTTTGGGTACGTATCTGACTAGGGGGACGTGAATACCTGGGGGTATTGGATACTGGGGCCACCATATCTATAGTGGCCAAGAAAATTTTACCTTGTGGGAGCCTGAAGAACACCATGACCACCGCGGCTATACGAATGGGGGATGGACATGTGGTGCACAGCTGCGGGGACTGCGAAGTGGAGGTACCTATGGGCTCCCGGACTATCGCCCATCGGTTCTATGTGATGGACACTGAGGCCTTCGACTTTGTATTGGGGACTGACTTCTTCGTGCAGCACTCCCAGATACAATCCCTGACGATGCAAGCGCCCTACCTCCTCTACGTGGACCACGGCAGTGGCAGAGAGTCTGTGCCACTGGAGCAGTCGGAACATACCTCGAGTTACCTGAGGCTATCGAAGGAGGAGCCCTCGAACATGATGGCGGCCTCCAAAACTGAGGACTATCAACTGTTGAGGGAAGTCCTAGACCAAGGTCTGAAGGAGTTGGGTTACTGTAGAGAAGACCTGAGTGTGGAGTTGTTCGCCAGCGACAAGCAGCATGTACTGGACCTTTACTGCAGCAAGGGGAAGAACTGCAGCTACAAATTTTACTGGCCCTCTTTCGGGATGGCCTACGGGAACCCCAGGTTCAGTGAACTGGGGAAGGTCCTGACCAAGGTGGTCTTGGAACGTTCCCATATGGAGCTGTGTTCCCCCGATGGGGTAGCCCATGGGGGCAACGAGTACTGGCGAAACCTCCTGGACAGGCTGACTATCAGCTCTGTTCGGTTACCTGATGAGGCCATCTACGTGCCTCTGGGGCGTAAGACGCCTATGGGGAAACCCGGATGGGGGAGTATGCTCAGCGTGGGGGACGGAGGTCTTACCTCCATCCCCTGGGAGGATCTGGACCCGACTCTGGTCCAGGCTATACAACGAGAAAGCGATGAACTCGCCTTGGGTGACTTGAAGGATCGACTACGACCTCAAGATGCTTTTGAGACTATACCCGGAGGAGATGAGTACGTCGTGACTGACACCAACGCCCCCAACTCTCCCTGCCATGTACCTGTTCCTGATGGAGTCTCTGAGTGTGGACTATCTGAGCTACCTAACTCTATCCACTCAGATGACGAAACTGAGCACGACGCCTTCTTCATGCAGACCTGTGTGGAGGAAGTGGAGAACGCCGAGTACGTCGCCCCACTGAAACCCCTACTCTCCATGAGGGTGGAAGACCCCGTGGACGAAGAGCTGGACCCTCGATCCAGGCTAAGGGAGTATGTGGACTCCAAGAGGAAGTTGGTGGCAAAGAAGCTATGGTACGCGAAGCCTACCCGCAGCTCATGGCCACTGAAGCAAGGACGTATGGGAGATCTATCCCAATTGAAGGAGGACCTCGAACGGAAGATCACCACCTGGCAAAGGGAGGTAGATCTTAAGCTCATGAAGAGCGTGTGGGGCGCCAATGTGAGGACCCCAGAGGAGGACGACCTCTCGGAGGAATGTGTATGTGAACCCCCTCGAGCGTGCCTATGTTGCCATCGTCCACCGGAGATGGTTGAACAAGACCTTCTATGTGCCTACCAAGGGTTGAAGGACACTACCAAGGGCGAAGAGTCGGTGGAGGATCACCTCCCGACGTCTATTACGCAGGGGGCAAGCAACTTACACTCTGACGAGGACATGGAGGACAAGATCAAGCTATAGGACCCGCGGGTGCAGAAGCTTATAAGGACCTATCTGGAGGTGTTTGGAGAATTACCCCCTCCAGCCTCATGTGACAAGCTGGTACAGATGGACCTCAAGCTGAAACCCGAGTTCGTTGGTCACAAGATCTGCAGGAGACCCTATCCAGCTCCTAAAGAGCAGGCCGATGAGATCGAGCGACAGATACAAGAATGTATCGACGCTGGCCTAGTCCTGGAGTACAAGGACGGGGACTACCCCCTACACTGCAGCCCCTGTTTCCTGGTGGCTAAACCTGGGTCTACAGCCAAACGGCTGGTAGTGGACTACGGAGAGCTGAACAAGAAAACGTTGAACCACTCAGGGTCCATTCCCAATATGGAGTCTACCCTGGAGAAGATAGCCTCCTGTCGTTACAAGACCAAGATGGACAAGAGGAGCGGATTGTGGCAAGTGGACCTGACGCCCAACGCTCAGAAGCTACTGGCCTTCATCACCCCTCAGGGGAGGGTGTTCAAGATGAAGGTCATGCCATTTGGCGTGGCCCACGCACCCGCTCTATTCCAAGAGCTGATGAACAAGATCTTGTCCATCCTACGAAGGAGACCTAAGGTGCAGGAGCTTATATCCCGTGGGGCCCAGATGGAGGCTCACATCGACGATGTATGCCTCGGAACCAATACCCAGGAGGATCACCTAATCCTCTTGGGTGAGTTCTTTGCGGTCTGCCAGGAGAACCACACACGACTCAAGCTGGAGAAGTGTGAGTTCATGCAGGAGACCGTGCAGTACCTGGGGTTTGACGTTGGCTATGGGTGGTGGACCCCAGCGGCCTCTAAGGCCAAACCCCTGATGGATGCTAAGGTACGACACGAAGACCCGAAGAAAGGACTTCATGATGTACGCAGTTTCATTGGGGCGTGCAACTTCTATCGCCGCCATATCAAAAGCTTCACCTACACCAGCACCATTCGGACGGACTTGATCAAGAAGAGTACTACTTGGCGCTGGGGCCCACAAGAGCAACAAGCGTTTGACGAGCTCAAAGACAAGGTGGCCAACGCTAAGTGCTTGGGCGTGCCTAGGGCACAAGGGGAGATTATCCTGGTGACCGACGCCAGCAATGTGGGCGGTGGTGGAACGTCGTTCCAATGGCAAGCACTAGAGAAGGAGGAGTTCGACTCGGCCATTTCCCAATGGGGGACGGAAGGTCTCAACCGAGATGGAACCCTCAAGCACAGCTACCCTGACGACAAGTGGGTCCTAGTACCTCTGGGCCACTGGAACTGGAAGTGGAACCAGGCCAGGGGGAACTACTCCACTTATGAGCAGGAATTGCTCGCGGGTATGCTAGTGCTATCCTCACAAGCACGACTGTTGGGGAGTAACCCTGTGGTCTGGCTGTGCGACCAAGAACCGGTCCGCAGTTTCCAGAAGGGCCCCCCACCTGAGAAGGCCAAGCTACGACGCTGGTGGACCTACCTCAGTCAACTACGGCTGACGGTACACCATATCCAGGGAGTGAAGAACGAGTGTGCAGACTGCATCAGCCGCAACAACTTCGACGCCCTGATTGGTGCGCGGTCTGAAGCGCTGGCTAAGGAGGCGTTCAGCCGTATGCACGTCCACTTGGACCTCAACATGACGATGATACGCCCCCTGGATGGACTCCAACAATCGGACTACCTGAAGGAGTTCGGGGATATCTACAAGCGCCTGGAGAAACGCCTTGAACCCCTCCTGGTCAACCAAGATCAGTGGAAGAGGGACAAGAGCTACCTCTGGCACGAGAACCGTATCGTGGTGCCTAGTGACAGAGTCCCAGCGTTGCTGAAGTGGACCCATGAGTCCAGCGGTCATGTGGGTGCTGACCGCACCCTGAGGCTGTTCAAGCAGTGGTTCCACACTACGTGGACTGACGACCAACTGCAGAAAATCCTCCAGCCTATCGTGGACAAGTGCCCGTGCAGGTCCTGCAAACCAGGGGATATCAGGGACAGAGGTCTCTACTCGACCCTGCCCATCCCTCACTGTGCTAACAGTGTTCTATACGTGGACCACACGGAGATGCCGAAGTTCGGGGGCTATGACTTCGCCCTTGTGGTAACCTGTGGGTTGACCAGGTTTACCAGGAGTAAGAAAAAGTGCTTTTCCATTGCTTTGGGACATACTCTAGTTGTATTAGAGATGCACTGAGCATCCATGCATTTTTATCTTAGTATTGGTCCAGCCAAAAGTGGTGAGAACACATTTTGACCTATGGAACCAAACACCCAATCAGGATATGGAGTGGACCCCTTAATCCCCTTTCAATCAGAAGTAAAACATCTTTTCCTGAGTTGACTGAGCACTGACATACCTAAGGTAGAGCCTATGAATTTATCTATGTTTTTCCATGAATACTTATCTGCCCTAGTGGTATGCACCATAGGGGGTTAGGCACCTCTTTTTGAGAGGTCCTGGGTTCAATTCCTGGTCAGCCTAACTAAGTAGGAAGATCCCATGTGACATGGCAGTGACCTCATCGCCACATACCATGCCACCTCAGCACATATGGGACCCAAAACAAAGAGTGCACATCTCCTAAGATGGCACTATGGAGAGAGAGTGATCCTGAGGCAGTTTTCTAACTCTTTTCCCAAAACATTTCAGCTATCTCTGTGAATATACATTCATATGTATCCTGAGTTGCAGTTTCTGTGAATATCTAATCATCTTTCACTGTTTACACTGCAGCCCTTCATGCTTTGATCCTGAATTACCTTCTCCTTGCATACTATTGGCTTGGGCTATCCTGGATTGAGTTGGCTTTACTGTATTTCAACAAACAAAAGCTTTTCATCATCCAAAACCAGCAGCAGGACACCCTACAGCAACAACAAGCAGCAGGAGAAGCAAAAACACAGTGCTGAAAACACTATAAACTTTTCTGGTAGCAAGAGGCAGCCTGTCTCTGTGCACCGGCAGCGACCCCGCGCCGTACAACCAGTGCTCCGAGCAGGCAAATACAAGCAGAAGGGCGGATTAAGATGGATCCAGGAAGAGTGGACGCCGAGGTGAACACAGCGCCAGCGCCAGAGGCACCGGCAAGGCCGGCGCCTGACGCTGTACCTTCGGTGGAGCCCTTACATGGGCCAATGGATACGGCGGAGGACTCCTTGGATGGCCTCCAGACGGCCTTTGGGGCCCTGTCGGTGAAGGAAGTGGTCTCTCAGCCTCAGCCTGTGAAGAGGAAGAGAGAGAACGAGAGCGAGAAGGATGCTGGGGAAGGAGCAGACGAAGGAGAGGAGCAAGGGCAAGACCCGACGGATGTACCTACCTTCGAAGGCGCACCAAGCGCTTCTGGCCCCCAAGCATCACCCTCTCCCATAACCACCACACTCCCAGCCGCCACAACATCCACTTCCACAACCAACCTACCTATGGCAGAGGGCACAGGCTTTACTGGCATGCCTCCCTACCCCGCCTATGGTATGGGCCCACCAACCACTGCGCTCCATGAGGCAACTACTGCCAGTGAGCCTGTGGCTTCCAGCGCTGCGCCGCGATGGTATGCAGCTGACTATCCCCATCCACTCCACGCCACTGGAACCTACATGGATGTTCCTGGGTATGCTCCTGGTTATGCACCTGGGTATGCACCCCTGAGTGGGTTGAGGAAAGGACCGGAATCTCTGGGCGGCAGGAGTAGAGGATCAGGAAGATCCTCCAACAGGTCCCTGACGCGGTCGGAGATCAATGAGGTGCTCCGAGGAGCCACTTCGCAAATCGTGAGCGACCTCACGCAAGAGATCAGGGAGAAACTGCAGCCCCTGATGATCCCGTCCCATGCGTCACCTACGACGGTGGGAATGTCACCCCACCGAGTACAGGCTAACCACCTGGCGGCGGGGTTGACAAATACCCTGGGGAGCCTGAGGAGCCGACCGATGCCGACTCCTGCAGCAGTACCGAGAAGTCCATTCGTCCCGAGGACAGCCCAGCCGCCCTACAGTCACGTGACGAACTCGACGAGGGCCGAGCTGGACCAGCTGGGGCTGACAGCCCTAAGGGCTATGGTGGACGTGGAGCCTTATGGCTCCAGTGATCTAGGCGGAGACCCCTCCGATGATGGGCCGCCGTCGATGACTTCTTCTTCGCCATCGGATGACGAAGACCCTGAGGACCCCGAGGACCCCAAGGGTAAGAAGAAGAAGAAGAAGAAGAAGAAGACCCGACGCCCTGAAGGACGCCGAGCTCAGGAGGCGAAGGCTATTGCCACCTCCAAGATAGTGGTGAACCTGCCTGAGTTCACAGGCAAGGACCTCAGCGAGTTCGCTGAGAACTTTGGCCGGTTCCTACGACTGACCGGCCAAACCCACGCGAGTGGGCGAGTGAAGTGCGACCTGCTCCTGCAGTGCTGCAAGACTAAGTACCTGGAGAAGCAGGTCAGGCAGATCGTCACTAACTCCGCCACCTTTGCCGACGTGTTGGTTGCCCTGGAGAGGCAGTACCCAACCTACGAGACAGACCTCTCCATCAGGGCCGAGATCCAGAACCTGCCCGTCCTGCCCAACAACCCCAAACCCGGCAGGGTCTCCGAGCTGTTGGCGGATCTGGACTACTGGGCTGGACGACTGACGCCCGGTTCCTACAGCAGCGACGACCTGCTGTTTTGGTTGTACTCCAAGCTCCCCCGTGAGCTATGGGACGAGTGCCGTCTGACGGCTGAGCGCAAGGCTAGATCCCTCCGCTACGAGGATCTATGCGTGCTGCTCCTGGAGATGGCGCTGGAGAAGGAGAGCGACCAACACCTGAACCACTACCGTCCTGGTGGTGGAGGTTCTGGAGGCAAAGGGTACCAAGGGTCCCGACCTGGGCAGGGGACTACCCCCAAACACGCCCACGCCCGCCTAATGGAGAACGTGAAGGAGCTATTCTGGTGTGATGCCAGAGATGAACAGGGCCACCTGCAGCATGCCTCCGACTGCGAGCAGCGAGACTGCTTTGTAGTCCAGGGGAAGCAGCAGGAAAAGATCACCGGCGCCAAGGTGAAGCTGCCGGATCATTACCGCTGCACCATCACGTGTGCATTCTGCGGTAAGCGGAAGCACTATGAGGACAAGTGCTACCATAAGCAACGCCTATCGGCGAAGCTTAAGGGGGAAGATCCTGGCAAAAGCTCAGGCAAAGGTGGAGGCAAGGCCAAAGGCAACGACTCCGGCAAGGGCAAGTCGAAAGGACGTGGTCAAGGTGGTCAAGACAAGGGTCAAGGCGGACGAGGAGGAGGCGCTAATCACCAGAACGACAACAAGAACAAGGACAAGAACGGAGGTAACCCCAACCCTAATCCAGGGGGGAACTCCGAGCCCTCCGGAGGGCAGTCTGGACCTACCACACGCTCACAGACGCAGGCCCAGCAAGAACAAGGAGCCAAGCGTGAGCATGAAGGTGGTGACGACGGCAACGCCAAGAAGAGAAGCCGTTGCATGAGGATGGCCCGCAAATTGCGGAACAAGGGGTTCGAGGTGACCTGTCCCGCGGAGTTCTGACGGGGACGCTCTGGTGGCACCCAAGACCTGGTGTTTTGGGTACGTATCCGACTAGGGGGACGTGAATACCTGGGGGTACTGGATACTGGAGCCACAATATCGATAGTGGCCAAGAAAATTTTACCTTGTGGGAGCCTGAAGAACACCATGACCACCGCCGCTATACGGATGGGGGATGGACATGTGGTGCACAGCTGCGGGGACTGCGAAGTGGAGGTACCTATGGGCTCCAGGACTATCGCCCATCGGTTCTATGTGATGGACACTGATGCCATCGACTTTGTACTGGGTACTGACTTCTTCGTGCAGCACTCCCAGATACAATCCCTGACGCTGCAAGCGCCCTACCTCCTGTACGTGGACCACGGCAGTGGCAGAGAGTCTGTGCCACTGGAGCAGTCGGAACATACCTCGAGTTACCTGAGACTATCGAAGGAGGAGCCCTCGAACATGATGGCGGCCTCCAAAACTGAGGACTATCAACTATTGGGGGAAGTCCTAGACCAAGGTCTGAAGGAGTTGGGTTACTCTCGAGAAGACCTAAGTGTGGAGCTGTTCGCCAGCGACAAGCAGCATGTACTGGACCTATACTGCAGCAAGGGGAAGAACTGCAGCTACAAATTTTACTGGCCCTCTTTCGGGATGGCCTACGGGAACCCCAGATTCCGTGAACTGGGGAAGGTGCTGACCAAGGTGGCCTTGGAACGTTCCCGTATGGTCCTGTGTTCCCCCGATTGGGGAGCCCATGGGGGCAACGAGTACTGGCGAACCCTTCTTGACAAGCTGACTATCAGCTCGGTGCGATTACCTGATGAGGCCATCTACGTGCCTCTGGGACGCAAGACGCCCATTGGGAAGCCCGGATGGGGGAGTATGCTCAGCGTGGTGGACGGAAGTCTTACCACCATCCCCTGGGAAGACCTGGACTCTACTCTAGTCCAAGCTATACAACGAGAAAGCGACGGACTCGCCTTGGGTGACTTGAAGGATCGCCTACGACCTCAAGATGCTGTTGAAACTACACCCGGAGGAGATGAGTACGTCGTGACTGACACCAACGCCCCCAACTCTCCCTGTCATGTACCTGTTCCTGATGGAGTCTCTGAGTGTGGACTATCTGAGCTACCTAGCTCTATCCACTCAGACGACGAAACTGAGCACGACGCCTTCTTCGTGCAGACTGCGGTGGAAGAAGTGGAGAACGCCGAGTACGTCGCCCCACTCAAACCCCTACTCTCCATGAGGGTGGAAGACCCCGTGGATGAAGAGCTGGACCCTCGATCCAGGCTCAGGGAGTATGTGGATTCCAAGAGGAAGTCGGTGGCGAAAAAGCTATGCTACGCGAAGCCTACCCGCAGCTCGTGGCCACTGAAGCAAGGACGTATGGGAGACCTATCCCAACTGAAGGAGGACCTCGAACAGAAGATCACCACCTGGCAAAGGGAGGTAGATCTCAAGCTCATGAAGAGCGTATGGGGTGCCCATGTGAGGACCCCAGAGGAGGACGACCTCTCGGAGGAATGTGTATGTGAACCCCCTAAAGCGTGCCTATGTTGCCATCGTCCACCGGAGATGGTTGAGCAAGACCTTCTGTATGCCTACCAAGGGCTGAAGGATGCTACCGCGGGCGAAGAGTCGGTTGAGGATCACCTCCCGACGTCTATTCAAGGGGCAAGCAACTTACACTCTGACGAGGATATGGAGGACAAGATCAAGGTATTGGACCCGCGGGTACAGAAGCTGATAAGGACCTATCTGGAGGTGTTCGGAGAACTACCCCCTCCAGCGTCATGTGACAAGCTGGTACAGATGGACCTCAAGCTGAAACCCGAGTTCGTGGGTCATAAGATTCGGAGGAGACCCTATCCAGCTCCTAAAGAGCAGGCCGACGAGATCGAGAGACAGATACAAGAATGTATCGACGCTGGCCTAGTCCTGGAGTACAAGGACGGGGACTACCCCCTACACTGCAGCCCCTGTTTCCTGGTGGCTAAACCTGGGTCTACAGCCAAACGGCTGGTAGTGGACTATGGAGAGCTGAACAAGAAGACGCTGAACCACTCAGGGTCCATTCCCAATATGGAGTCTACCCTGGAGAAGATAGCCTCCTGTCACTACAAGACCAAGATGGACAAGCGAAGTGGATTCTGGCAAGTGGACCTGACGCCCAACGCGCAGGAACTACTGGCCTTCATCACCCCTCAGGGGAGGGTATTCAAGTGGAAGGTCATGCCATTCGGCGTGGCTAACGCACCCGCTCTGTTCCAAGAGCTGATGAACAAGATCTTGTCCATCCTACGAAGGAGACCTAAGGTGCAGGAGCTCATATCCCGTGGGGCCCAGATGGAGGCTCACATCGACGATGTATGCCTCGGGACCAATACCCAGGAGGATCACCTAATCCTCTTGGGTGAGTTCTTTGCGGTCTGCCAGGAGAACCACACACGACTCAAGCTGGAGAAGTGTGAGTTCATGCAGGAGACCATGCAGTACCTGGGGTTTGACGTTGGCTATGGGTGGTGGACCCCAGCGGCCTCTAAGGCCAAACCCCTGATGGATGCCAAGGTACGACACGAAGACCCCAAGAAAGGACTTCATGATGTACGCAGTTTCATTGGGGCGTGCAACTTCTATCGCCGCCACATCAAGAACTTCACCTATACCAGCGCCGTTCTGACGGACTTGATCAAGAAGAGTACTACTTGGCGCTGGGGCCCACAAGAGCAACAAGCGTTTGACGAGCTCAAAGACAAGATAGCCAACGCTAAGTGCTTGGGCGTGCCTAGGGCACAAGGGGAGATTATCCTGGTGACCGACGCCAGCAATGTGGGCGGCGGTGGAACGTTGTTCCAATGGCAAGCACTAGAGAAGGAGGAGTTCGACTCGGCCATTTCCCAATGGGGGACGGAAGGTCTCAACCGAGACGGAACCCTCAAGCACAGCTACCCTGACGACAAGTGGGTCCTAGTACCTCTGGGCCACTGGAACTGGAAGTGGAACCAGGCCAGGGGGAACTACTCCACCTATGAGCAGGAATTGCTCGCGGGTATGCTGGTGCTATCCTCACAAGCACGACTGTTGGGGAGTAACCCTGTGGTCTGGCTATGCGACCAAGAACCGGTCCGCAGTTTCCAGAAGGGCCCCCCACCTGAGAAGGCCAAGCTACGGCGCTGGTGGACCTACCTCAGTCAACTACGGCTGACGGTACACCATATCCAGGGAGTGAAGAACGAGTGTGCCGACTACATCAGCCGCAACAACTTCGACGCCCTGATTGGTGCCCGGTCTGAAGCGCTGGCTAAGGAGGCGTTCAGCCGTATGGACGTACATCTGGACCTGAACATGACCATGATACGCCCCCTGGATGGACTCCAACAATCGGAGTACCTACAGGAGTTTGGGGATATCTACCGGCGCCTGGAGAAACGCCTTGAACCCCTCCTGGTCAACCAAGACCAGCCGAAGAGGGACAAGAGGTACCTCTGGCACGAGGACCGCATCGTGGTGCCTAGTGACGGAGTCCCAGCGCTGCTGAAGTGGACCCATGAGTCCAGTGGTCATGTGGGTGCTGACCGTACCCTGAGGCTGTTCAAGCAGTGGTTCCACACTACGTGGACTGACGACCAGCTGCGGAAGACGCTCCTGCCTATCGTGGACAAGTGCCCGTGCAGGTCCTGTAAACCAGGGGATATCAGGGACAGAGGTCTCTACTCGACCCTGCCCATCCCTCACTGTGCTAACAGTGTTCTATACGTGGACTACACGGAGATGCCGAAGTTCGGGGGCTATGACTTCGCCCTCGTGGTAACCTGTGGGTTGACCAGGTTTACCAGGGTGTTCCCATGTACCAAGCACATTACCGGAGAGGAGACTATCAAGATACTCCTGGAGGAGTGGTTTTGTGTCCATGGGGCGCCCAAGGAGATCAACTCCGATGAGGACGTACGAGTACGCTCAGCTACTGGCTGGTACAAGAGGGTCCTGAGGTCCCTCAATGTCCAGGTGTCTACGGGGATTCCCTACTCTCACACGAGCAACCCCCTATGTGAGCGACAGATTCGTGTCCTGAAGGAGAACGTCAGGATATGGTGCAAAACTGAACGCACCAGAGACTGGGTGAGACTACTCCCCGTCATATCCTTGATGATGAACTCCCAAGAGAGCTCAGCTACTGGCTACTCGCCACATGAGCTATTCATGGGGCGCCCGGCGTGGTTCCTACATGCCCCCTATCCAGAGGACACCCATTCTTCTGTGGGTGAGTGGGTCCAAGAGCAACAAGCGAAGGTGGACAAGGCCAAGGCTATGCTCCAGAGGGTGAGGGAGCGTCAGTGGAACAAGAAGAACAAGCACCGAGTACCGGCCACCTACCAAGAGGGGGACTGGGTGCTGGTGCACCACAGTCAACTACCCGCCTGGCCTCGCTCTACCAGCGATGACCCATACTTCGGGCCGTACAAGATTCTATCTGTGGATGGTCACCGTATCACGGTGCGGTGTTCTCCCCGTCTAGGGGGGACCCTGGTGTGCGCCGCTCAACACCTGAAGCGCTACCATGATCCTGAAGACCTCTGTGGGGAGGAGTGGGAGCTGAACGACGAGGAAATCGCCGCTCTGGACCTACAAGGGGCTGCCAGCCCTATGGAAGTTGAAGGTGAACTCCCCGACATGAACGCCGAGGAGATGGCTAAGGAGGGCTTCTACCTGGTGAAGTCTGTCCTACGCCACCGCTATCGCCAGGGTTGGCGCTTCCTCACCCTCTGGGAAGGGTTTGGAGTCGAAGAGGCCACCTGGGAGCCCTTCTCTGCATTTGTTCTACCTGAGGGACGCCTAAACTCAGTTCTGGTTGACTACTTGTCCCAGAACAACCTTGGTGAGTTGTTGAGGCTCGCTGAGACGCTTGCCTCCAAGAATAAAGCTAGGAACTGAACCTTACCCTTACCTGCCAAAGCGTATGTGTGAGTGTGCTAGTCCTAAGGTCCTGAGAGCAAGCCGCAGAAGTGGTGTCCTAATTATACCCAAGTCTGCGCCCTTGCTGAACCTGGAGGGTTGGCTTATTGATGCCACGGGGTACGCCCCGGGTCTCCCCTCCCCTATGCGCCCAATTTCTGTGCTGGCGCAAAACCTTGGGGGAATACCCAGAGTGTTAATCCAGGTATTGTTTTCCCTACCTACCTGTCTACTACAGGGAGGGGGTGGCCAAAAGCTATGAAGGCATGCAAAACGCCTGTTTGCTATGTGGCCAAAACACTGACCTAACCACTGTCACAGCCCACCAACCCAGCTAAAATTGCAGGAAAAGGGTGGGACAGTGACACGCCCCCTACAGGTCCTACACACCCTACAGTGGCACCATCCTGGTGGGCGAGCACTGGGCAACTGGCTCTAGCCCCCACTCAGGACTACCACTCCTACACGCACACTCTACTTGGCGTTGCGAAGAGGAAGTTCTCAAGGGTCCTAGCGACCCACCTGTGAAATGACAAGAGAACACAGCGCTGCTAAGCAACTGTGGCCTCACAGGGGACGCCACAACGCGTTTCCCCTGCAAGGGCTTGGAGGGAAGGAGTGCTCTCGTGTGCAAGGCGCAGATGTCGATGAAGTCGGACTCCCTGCTCTGCCACAGGCGGAGCGGAGTTACTTGTTTGTGTGATCTGCGCCCCTGTTTAGCAGGGCATAAAAAAAAATGCTGCTGCACCACTCACCCTACCTGCCCACCTGTAAAACAAAGACAAATGAAAGGGCGTTTGCGGCGGAGGAACCAAGGCACACTCCAGGTATTATACCCTTCTCAGTGTGCCCTATAATACGCTGTCCGCAAACACGCTGCATGGAGCAGCTACCCTTATCAAGCAAGCAAGCGTTAAGGGACTCCTCAGGTTCTCTTAAAGAACGTACCGAGGAGCCCCTGGGTAGCCTAAACAAGGTTTACCGTGCGCACTTCGCGTGGCCTACCCTTTAATGCGTGTGTGCATGCACGACTATGCACAATCACGTTGGGCAAACCTGCCTATCTCCGCAACAATCTTGACTCCACCAGGGGGTGGCCCCGCCTGGGCGTACCTACCTTACCTACCGCTGGGAAGTGAAGCAAGGTGAGAGAACAAAAGGGGCGCACGCGAAGAACGTTGCTATGAACTTGTGTGTATGACTAATCACCCTGATCTGACCGCTAATCATCTGCAATCTTTCTAATCAATCCCTCTACCGCGTCCTATCGTGGTTATCGTTGTTAGCGCTGCTACACGACTCGTTCACGGAGACACGAGACATCAATGTGTATGCGGCATGCGAGACAAGCATACCTGTAGCTTATACCTGATTCATTGAAGTCTTTTCAATTGATTTTCGAATTCTTGAATTTTTGAAGCTTCTATTAGTGTGGGTGGAATCTGTATGTTTGTTTATTAATGTGTGTCTCGTCATTTTCAAGACTACGTGATACATACGTTTATAATTCCATTATTTTTCCATTTTCCGGCGCTTCGCTAGGAGCCGCTCCTGCGCGCCGCCATTTTGTGCGTATGAATTTCTGGATTAAAAAAATCCAGAGATGACTATAATTTCTATAAAAATGTGCTTTTGAAGCACAATTGGATTCTACTCAGGTGTGTCGTTTCAGAAAAATTGTACGCCGTCATTTGACGGATTTTGGTGTCGTCGCTTCGTTTTTGCGTGGATTCGTCCATAATTCTCCCATTCCTGCCTCTGCAGATACCCACGCGCAGCCTTGCTGAGTAGGCCGTGTTCGGGCCGAAACGCAGGTGCCTGGAGAGACTGAGCAGAACCAAGACCCCACCAAGGGGCAAATTAATTTCTTTTTCGACTCCCTACGCCCTAAGACAGGTCACAGGTCGCCAGCAGGTTTACGAGAACCCATGCGAGTGTGTATAATGTGTCTTGCGTTTGGGTTGTGTCGACGCTGCGTCTTGGAGGGAGGGATGCATATGCACATGTTTGGCATGCTCCCAATCTAACCCAACCAAGCCACAGGAGCCCCGGCAGCGCCAAGAGCGCTGAGTCTTCTGTAGGAAACTGTACAATCAGAGCAGCAAAAGGACGCCAGCCATGGTGAGCGCCCATTTTTCAGTGTGAGGGAGACTGTAGGTATTTTAAAGTAGATGTGGAAACCAAGGAAAGGCCAAGAAAAATTCCCTTTTTCCTAAAATGCGACAGTGGTGGCCACCACAGCACAAGGGGGGAGTAAGAAAAAGTGCTTTTCCATTGCTTTGGGACATACTCTAGTTGTATTAGAGATGCACTGAGCATCCATGCATTTTTATCTTAGTATTGGTCCAGCCAAAAGTGGTGAGAACACATTTTGACCTATGGAACCAAACACCCAATCAGGATATGGAGTGGACCCCTTAATCCCCTTTCAATCAGAAGTAAAACATCTTTTCCTGAGTTGACTGAGCACTGACATACCTAAGGTAGAGCCTATGAATTTATCTATGTTTTTCCATGAATACTTATCTGCCCTAGTGGTATGCACCATAGGGGGTTAGGCACCTCTTTTTGAGAGGTCCTGGGTTCAATTCCTGGTCAGCCTAACTAAGTAGGAAGATCCCATGTGACATGGCAGTGACCTCATCGCCACATACCATGCCACCTCAGCACATATGGGACCCAAAACAAAGAGGGCACATCTCCTAAGATGGCACTATGGAGAGAGAGTGATCCTGAGGCAGTTTTCTAACTCTTTTCCCAAAACATTTCAGCTATCTCTGTGAATATACATTCATATGTATCCTGAGTTGCAGTTTCTGTGAATATCTAATCATCTTTCACTGTTTACACTGCAGCCCTTCATGCTTTGATCCTGAATTACCTTCTCCTTGCATACTATTGGCTTGGGCTATCCTGGATTGAGTTGGCTTTACTGTATTTCAACAAACAAAAGCTTTTCATCATCCAAAACCAGCAGCAGGACACCCTACAGCAACAACAAGCAGCAGGAGAAGCAAAAACACAGTGCTGAAAACACTATAAACTTTTCTCCAGGGTGTTTTCATGTACCAAACACATTACCGGGGAGGAGACTATCAAGATACTCCTGGAGGAGTGGTTTTGTGTCTATGGGGCGCCCAAAGAGATCAACTCCGATGAGGACGTACGAGTACGCTCAGATACTGGCTGGTACAAGAGGGTCCTGAGATCCCTCAATGTCCAGGTGTCTACGGGGATTCCCTACTCGCACACGAGCAACTCCCTATGTGAGCGACAGATCCGTGTCCTCAAGGAGAATGTAAGGATATGGTGCAAAACTGAACGCACCAGAGACTGGGTGAGACTACTCCCCATCATATCATTGATGATGAACTCCCAAGAGAGTTCAGCTACTGGCTACTCGCCCCATGAGCTATTCCTAGGGCGCCCGGCATGGTTCCTACATGCCCCCTATCCAGAGGACACCCATTCTTCTGTGGGTGAATGGGTCCAAGAGCAACAAGTGAAGGTGGACAAGGCCAAGGCTATGCGCCAGAGAGTGAGGGAGCGTCAGTGGAACAAGAAGAACAAGCACTGAGTACCGGCCACCTACCAAGAGGGGGACTGGGTGCTGGTGCACCACAGTCGACTACCCGCCTGGCCACACTCCATCAGCGATGACCCATACTTCCGGCCGTACAAGATTCTATCAGTGGATGGACACCGTATCACCGTGCGGTGTTCTCCCCGTCTAGGGGGGACCCTGGTGTGCGCTGCTCAACACCTGAAGCGCTACTATGATCCTGAAGACCTCTTCCGGGAGGAGTGGGAGCTGAACGACGAGGAAATCGCCGCCCTAGACCTACAAGGGGCTGCCAGCCCTATGGAAGTTGAAGGGGAACTCCCCGACATGAACGCTGAGGAGATGGCTAAGGAGGGCTTCTACCTGGTGAAGTCTATCCTACGTCACCGCTATCGCCAGGGTTGGCGCTTCCTCACCCTCTGGGAAAGGTTTGGAGTCGAAGAGGCCACCTGGGAGCCCTTCTCTGCGTTTTCTCTACCTGAGGGACGCCTAAACTCAGTTCTGGTTGACTACTTGTCCCAGAACAACCTTGGTGGGTTGCTGAGGCTCGCTGAGACGCTTGCCTCCAAGACTAAAGCTAGGGCTGAACCTTACCCCTAAGTGTGCTACGTATGTCTGTGTGTGTCTCACTTCTCTCCCGGGCGTGGCTCCCGGAGACCTAGTCAGGTACTGGTACCACTCCTATGGCGCCCAATTTCTGTGCTGGCGCCTATCCTGGGGGAAAGACGGCAAAAGCCCTACCTACTAGAGGGGAGGGGTGGCCAAGTGTGCTAAGGGCATACAAAACGCCCATTTTTGCTAAAGGCCAAAAGCTAACGCACTCCCCTGCCCACGAGGAAAAGCACGCGGGACAGGAGACACCACTACACTACACTGCCTACCTACAGTGGCACCATCCTGGTGGGCGAGCACTTCTGCAACTGGCTCAAGCCCCCACTCAGGATTACCACTCCTACACTCACGCTCTACTGGGTGTTGTTGGAGGTCAAGTCGCGAGTCCTAATGACCCTCCTGTGAAGAAGACAAGAGAACACAGCGCTGCTAAGCAACTGTGGCCTAACAGAGGGCGCCACAACGCGTTTCCCCTGCTAGGGCTTGGAGGGGAGAGGTGCTCTTGTTGCGTGCACAGCATGGATGTCGATGGAGTCGAAATGCCGTCACCACTCCTGGCGGAGGTGCAGTCAATTGTTTGTGTGATCAGCGCCCTTGTTTAGCAGGGCTAGAAAAAAATGGTATGCTGCTGCACCAATCACCCTACCTGCCCACCTGTAAGGCAAAGGCGAATGAAGGGGTGTTTGCGGCTGAGGAACCAAGCCACACCCCACGTATTATACGCTTCTCAGTGTGACCTATAATACACTGTCCTCAAACACGCCCTGTCAAGCAAGCAAGCGTTAAGAGACTCCTCAGGTTCTCTTAAAGAACGTACTGAGGAGCCCCTGGCTAACCTAAACAAGGTTTACCGTGCGCATTTCGCGTGGCCTACCCTTTAATGCGTGTGTGAATGCACGAGCATCCACGAGTGGACGAGGTGTTTTTGGCAAACCTCTAATCTTACCCACAATCACGAACTCCACCAGGGGGTGGCCCCACCTGGGCTTACCTACCTTACCTACCGCTGGAGAGAGAGAGCAAGTGGGAACGTGAAAAGAGGCGCAAGCGAAAAACGTCGCTATGCACTTGTGTGTATGTCTAATCACCCTGATCTGACATCTAATCATCTGCAATCTTGCTAATCTAGCCCTCTATCGTTTGTTAGCGCTGCTACAAGACTCGTTCACGGAGACACGAGACGAGCAATGTGCATGCTGCATACGAGACGAGCACACCTGTGGTTTATACCTGATTCATTGAAGTCTTTTCGTTGATTTTGGAATTCTTGGATATTTGATTCTTACTGTCAATGTGGGTGGAATCTGTATGTTTATTTATTAATGTCTGTCTCGTCATTTTCCAGTCTACGTGAGACATACGTTTATAATCTCATTATTTCTGTATTTTCCGGCGCTTCGCTAGGAGCCTCTCCTGCGCGCCGCCTTTTTATGCGTAGGAATTTCTTGGTTTAAAAAATCGAGAGATGACTACAATTTTTATAAAAATGTGCTTCTGATGCACAATTGGATTCTGCTCAGGTGTGTTGTCTTAGAAAAATTCTAGGCCGTCATTTGACGGATTTAGGTGTTGTCGCTTCGTGTTTACGTGGATTCGTCCATAATTCTCCCATTCCTGTCTGTACAGATACCCACGCGCAGCCTCGCTGAGTAGGCCGTGTTCGGGCCGAAACGCAGCAGCCTGGAGAGACTGAGCAGAGCCCAAGACCCCACCAAGGGGCAATTTAAATTTTTTACGACTCCCTTCGCCCTAAGACAGGTCACAGGTCGCCAGCAGGTTTACGAGAACCCATGCGAGTGTGTATATTGTGTCTTGCGTTGGGTTTGTGTCGCGCTGCGTCTTGGAGGGAGGGATGCATATGCACATGTTTTGGCATGCTCCCAAACTAACCCAACCAAGCCACAGGAACCCCGGCAGCGCCATGAGCGCTGAGATTTCTGTAGGAAATGTTACAAACAAAGCAGCAAAAAGGCGCCAGCCATGGTGACGTCCATTTTTCTGTGTGAGGCAAACTATAGGTATTTTAAAGTAGATGTGGAAACCAAGGAAAGGCCAAAACAAAATCCCTGTTTCCTGAAAGTGCGACAGTGGTGGCCAACACAGCACAAGGGGGGAGTAAGAAAAAGTGCTTTTCCAATGCTTTGAGGCATACTCTAGTTGTATTAGAGATGCACTGAGCACACAGGCATTTCTATCTTAGTATTGGCCCAACCAAAAGTGGCGATAACACATTTTGACCTATGGAACCAAACACTAAATCAGGATATGGAGTGGACCCCTTAATCCCCTATCAATGTGAGGCAATTCATCATTTCCTGAGTCGACTGAGAACTGATATATCCAGGGCAGAGCCTATGAATTTATCTATGTTTTCTCATCAATTCTTAGCTGTCCTAGTGGTATGCACCCTAGGGGGCTGGGCACCTCTTTTTGAGAGGTCCTGGGTTCAATTCCTGGTCAGCCTAGCTAAGTAGGAAGATCCCATGTGACATGGCAGTGACCTCATTGCCACATGCCCTGCCACCTCAGCACATATGGGACCCAAAACAAAGAGTGCACATCTCCTGAGATGGCACTATGGAGATTGAGTGACCATGGGGCAGTTTTCCAACTCTTTTTCCAAAACATTTCAGCTATCTTTGTGAATATGCAATCAGATGTGCCTTGAGTTGCAGTTTCTGTGAATACTCTTTCATCTTTCACTGGATACACTGCAGCCCTTCATGCTTTGATCCTGATTCTCCTCTACTTGCTTATCTCTGGCTTGGACTATCCTGGATTGGTTGTATTTCAGCAAACAAAACATTTCCCTCATCAAAAACAAGCAGCAGGAAACCCTACACCAGCAGCAAGCAGCAGGAGAGGCACAAACACAGTGTTGAAATCACTATAAAACTTTCTCACTGCTGCCGTGTCCGCCTCCTGGCGAAGTATATGGTCTGTGGTGCTTGTCTGGATGCATTCCGGTAGAGGGTTGTCTTTTGTCGGTATGCTTTTGCTGTGTCATGGTCCAATTGGATGATGGCCAACAGGTGACCCAGGTATGTGAGTATGGGTGGGCGCATGGGTACTGTTGGTGTTGCCAAGTGATAGGTTCCAAACTATAGTTCTTGGCCCAGTGATACACCTCAGTCTTGTCCTTGTTGAAACGTAACCCCATCGTGTGTGCCACCTCGTGTAGCGTGTCTAGGGTATGTAAGAGTGCTTCCGTTGTGGGTTCACGTACCGCGATATCGCCGACAAAGACATAGAGGTAGGTCTCAGGCCATCGCTCCATGGTTTCCCTCAGTAGAATGTTGTAGTATAGGAGGAAAAGTGTGGGGGAAAGGGGACAACCCTCCTTCATTCCCCGAGTGGGGAGTATGGGAAGGTCCCGTCCGTGCAAGGACAATACGGCCGATGTATGTTGGTAGATTTCCCCCAGCATTCTTTTGATGGTTTCTGGCGCCTCTGCCTCCTTTACGATGTTGGCTAGCATCGATAGAGGGACCGAGGGCCATAAGGCAACGGATACGGGGTTCGCATACGCCCCCGTGTCACAGGCGCATGGTCATCACCACTCGGTTCAATGTTTGCCTTGCTGCACTGTAGCGCAGACATGTTAAGTACCACTCCAGGTGGCTTTTGATTGTACTTTGGCTATCTGTACATCTGGGTCAGCTCGCACCCACCACCCTCCCACAGTGCCGGTTAGTTTCTAACTCTCGCTCTGCAGGTCTCTCTCTCTCTCTAGCCTTTTGCTCAGTAGGCCTCTGTCTCTCTCTCTGTGTGTGTCTCGCCCTCTTTCTCTCTCTGGGACCGAGGGGAAGGCCTTAGCTACGTCCAGTAGGGCAACATATCCGTCTTGTGTGTGCAGGTCGTTCAGCAACTTAGTGGCGAGTGTGGTGGTGTTTCTGCTTTGCAACGCCCCGTGTTGTATGTTGAGTAGACCTGGGGTCATGGCCTTTGCTATACGCATCAGGATGAGGCGTGCGAGTATGCTGTATATGGCAGTGGATACATATATTGGTAGTTGCGTGGGTGCTTCTATAGATGAGCATGATGCGCGAGCGAAGCCAGGCGGTTGGGATATGTTGTCCTTTCCAGACTTTGAGTATAGCGTGGTATAGTTGTTTCTGTATGTGGTCAGGCAAGTGTCTCGAGAGGTGTGGAGGTACCTCGTCTGGTCCGGCGGATTTGTTCTTGGGCGCCTGCAGGCACTTGATGTATTCGTCGTATGTGGGTACTTATGTGTTCCATGTGCAATGCCGCACGTGTTTCCGTATCAAGCGCTGACAATTGTCCTCGTCGTATGACGGGTCCCCGGCAAAGTGGTTCAGCACATTTTGTGTTCCCACTATTGGTGGTTGTGGCGTGTCTTGAGCTGTGAGCCCGGTTCGCCATCGTTTGACCATTTTGTAAAAGTATCCGGATCTGTGGACAGCCGCTCTGCGGAGTTTACCAATTTGTTTCCGCATGTGTTGTTGCTGTGCTTGTCCTAGTTCCCGCAAGCGGGCCGTGGGGTCCGGTGTATCCGTCCATATTGACGTTGTTGGTGTTTGCTTGTGTTTGTGGTGTCTTGGTCGGGCCGGATGGGCAATAGCAGAAAATACATGCCATGCCGTATGTAGGGGGGGGGGTCTGTTGTTTTTATGGGTAGGGTCGACATGGCATTGGCAAAGCGTTGGAAGTGGGGGGCGTACCATTTAGAGACGGAGGGCTGTGGTTTCCTGCGGGGGGTGTCAGGTACTCCGGTACGCTAGCGAATACCGAGCATCACTAAGGCGTGGTCTGATATCGGCATTTGTATCGTATCGTAATATGTCCAAGGTATGTTTGGAATTTGTTGCCGTACCAATATGGCATCCAGGCGTCGCGGGCGGCCTCGTCGGGGTATACGTGTGTAATACTGCTGGGGTTCGGTGGTTGGGTATTCACGTGCAGCGGGTCGAGGAACTCACCACTGGTAAGATCGTGCTGGCAAGGACGTGTCGGGTTGGAAGACCACATGTCTTTTTTTTCCTGACTGACTCCACAAGTTGAAAGAGTACTCAAGACTTTGCTTGGGAAAGTGGGCGTCTCCAGCATATGATACAGTGGATCCCCGCAACGCGGGGCACATGGCAAAGACCCGGAGTTCACATGCGTATACCACAGGGCTCTGTGATGCGGTAGGCAAAAGCGCCTGGCCATATGGCGAGCCTATAATGCGTAAGATTTCAGGGGGTTAAGACTGGATCACGCGTGTGCCATTCCCCATAGGTCCTCAAGAGTGACAAGCTTTCGTCGCTTTGCAGGGGCCATGTCCGGTGGCAGGCGTTGGCCCAGGATGCCGGGCCTTTTGCAGCACTGACGTTTATGCAGAGGCGACTCCACCCGGTGGGCGGCGCGCTCAGATGCCCACAATTGGCTCATCACCGAAAAGAGCTGAATCCTTTGGTATGCCGCTGGTAGTGCTGGTCTGCGGACGTGGTCCACACTCTAGCACGTTGCAGAAGGGTGTGCCGGGTTGGAAGACCATATGTCATCATTGCAATCTCCCTTTACAATGTCATAGGGCTTCATAGACTCCAAGAAGAGGTACAGGGCGGTCCTTAACGCAAAAAAAAGTTGTTCCGGAACTTGGTATTTTCAAAAGAGCCCGCGGACAGTACATGTTTTCACCCAGGTGTTCCCAACTGTTCAACCATGAGTCCCTAGCCCAAAATTTGTGCAAGCACACAATCATATGCTCCTAGCCCCACATGTGTTGAATGATAGCATCTGAACCTTACCTCACACCCTGCACAATTCAACATGAACAAGAGCAATGTTGTTTTCAATCAAATGCAATGACGCAGCGTTCGACCACCCGATTGTTCCATCGCCAGTGGCACAGCACATAACAAACCCTCTACAGATGGTACAACCTCTGGAAGTGCACCCTGACAGCTGAGGCGGGTGAGACAGGTGAGGACAACGCAACTGGTGGGCCCTAGCACGGTAGGTTCCTTCCCTGAGGGAATCGTAGGGCAGGTTAAGGACCACGAGGATTGGTTACCCGTCCTCGAGAAGAAGGTAGAAGGGTGCCAGGAGCGCCTCAAGGAGCTGCAACACACCGTGGAGCAAAACCAGGAGTGTGGCCTGGAAGGTGCAGAAGCACCCTCCCCTGAGGCACCTTGCTTTGCGAGCCCTGAGGCGTATGCGACCCATGCCCTTGAAGATCAGGATTTACGACCTCTGTTGCATGAGCATCACCATGATCCACGTGCATATGTCACGCCTTCACCCCGCCGCACCAGAACTTCCCACCCCCGCTGTATCCGCCTCCCCCCCCCTTTGACCAAGCACAGTCAAGGTCAGAAAAACAACGGGCACACGGGGTCTTCGTGCTTAGGCAAGTCCGTGCCTGCGTGCAACTGCGACACAAAAAAGATACTACACATAGAAAACCTGCCCGTTCCCCACACCAAGCACAATTCTCACAAACATGTCATTAGTCAATCGCCCCCCACATTGCACGAGGCAAAATTCTGCATGGTCTTCGTGTAGTCACTGCCCATCAACAGGTGTGGAATAGAAGCCCTTTCCAACCTTGCGCTTCATCTTAAGCAGGGCCAATGGTGGCAGTCCCATGCTCACCAGTGGATCGGATGTACACCCAAATCAGCGATAGCAACTTTATTCATGGCTGGAAACCACAGCAAAACAGATAGCATTGGGTTGCAGTACCAATCAGGATGTTGTTGTGAGCAAGAGGAACCATCATAAACATGACCCAGCCCCTCTTTCCCTCTACAATCAGCACACAATCACCAAGTGTTGAATTTCTAACCATAAAAACCATGGTCAGAAAAAACCATCAAAACAACGATCACACGGGTTCCTCGTGCTTGGGCAGGCGGGCCCGTGCTTGGCCATAGAATAGTGGAAAGTCCAGCGATCGGTGCCCACTGACAGACCTACGCCTACTCATTCACAGTACATTGTCATGGATACGGCGGCGAAGCCGCTGCCACAGATTGTCCGCAGATACGGCGCCAGAGGCGCCGTCACAGATTGTGCTTTGCATTGTCCGCATAGTTCCACGCATAGTTCATGCCCGTGCTTGGACAAGAGGAGGGGTAGGTACAAAAACAACAGGGTACTTCTGCAGCATAGGGATGGATACACCAGGGTATTTGTGCTGGGTAAGAACAGAAGGGGATACTTGTGTGGCATGGAGATGAATAGGCATTGAAGCAGTGTGTCCATAAAACATGAGAGAGAAGGACACGGGCTCTCGCCATCCAATTTAGATTTACATGCACTGGCTCAGTTGATCATTCGTTTGTGGGCAGGTTGGGTGCAGGCGGCTTCGCAGGTAAAGCCAGCTTTAGCCCAAATATGCTAGCGGTATCGCATTTCGATGAATGCTCTCAACATAGCCCAGCATACGTATCGTTGATTGCTAGTCTCAATCTGAGCATCATTAATGTGCTCGTCATCCTAGACTCCGATAAGCTGCTCTTCTCTTTGCTTGGCCCTACATTAGGGGACCTGACTCCGTTTGCGTGTCTTGAAATTTCTAATCTTTCTGGGGCATTGAAGATTGGAGATGATGCTTTTGCTATGCGCTTGTAGTGCTATCAGACTATTGAGCATGCCTTGGCTCCAAAATGTTGTACATTCACTCGACCCTTTCATGCTCCACTGAAAGGTTTGTTTCATATTTGTCTTGGGATGTTTGCTTTCGTTTCACATCGTACTTTACGGAGGGTCGTTGACGTTTGAGGTGTTGGATCAGCAGTGCAGCCCACCCGCCTGCCATTTCACGCATGTCTCCGAGGGCCCTGGTTCTGACCCCAATTAAGTCGGTATCTTTTTGAGCAATTGAGCAATGACAATGTTCAAAAAAAGTATTTTGCTGCTACTCCGTGTCGTCGTGTCGTGCAATATTTTTCAGAATTTATGAAAACAGCATTGGACACAGTTTTGGGTTGTGCCAAAGCTGTCCTTAAGGGGGGGGGAGGGGGCTTCGTAACGCCAACAGCTTGTTAAGGACAGCCCTGGGTTGTGCAGCCGTCATCACAGGGATGCAAATAAAGGGGGGGGGCACCCCCCCTACCTCCTCCTCCCCCCCCCCCCCCTGAGTAATGGTTCCCGAGTAATGGTACCGAGTAATGGTACTGTATTGAGCACAGAGCAACAAGGGCATCCGCAGCCAAGGACAATCACCCCAACAAGGCAATTGGAAGCTGACTGAGAAAACATACATCACGGTGACTACGAAAGAGCAAGTATTTCATGCAATGCAAACATTTTGACACATGGGCAGTCAAAGACCTATTCCCCAGACCCAGAGCTGTGACTAGAACCGGAGTTGGACATAGACCCAGTACTGGAGGTAGATGTACTAGAAGCCACAGATGTCAAAGATGAATCAGAATCTATGTATTTCTCGTGCAAAAATTGGTCAACTGTATTTGAAAACAGGGCATCTTTTGGAAGTGTGCATGCCTCTTTTTTGTATTTGGGGGGCCTGTCCTTTCCTCAGCTTTCTCACCTTGTGCTGACGCCTCCGTTGCTGGTACATAGCTGGAGTGATGGCAGCAGCTCCGAAAATGGCAGCAAGCAGTGGAACAATTTGCAAGACCAGCAGCTTCAGTAGAATGCTGTTCTGCAGCCGGTGTTTGAGCTTCATGTTGCTCAGCAGCTTTGTTGTGCCAGCACCTTTTGGCATAACAAGCATTGGCAGAGGCACATTTTGGGGTATACCCACAATGACAGGTTTTAGGCATGGAGAAAGGACAATTCTGCATCAGAGGAATAGATGCAGAAAGCGAAGAAAAGGCAGGGACAAAGGGAAGGGGTAGAGAGGGTACCACAAAAGCTGTAGTGCTGTAGTTTCTGAAACCCTTAACCATTACTGGGGACGCATTACTAAGGAATGGTTCTCGACCCCCCCCTGCTGAAGCCAGCCAGGACCCCCCAGGGACCCTTTCAGTGACACACCACACAAAGAAGCCTCTGCGCTGTGCACACCACAACCACCCCAAATACGTCCACGGACGGATCCGAGTATGCCGACCCTGACGAATGTCACACAGCGGATTGACTTGTCGGTGGCCTCTCCCAGAACAGTGCCGCTGAACTCTGCTCAGGCAGACTCCATTTTGCTTTCTATCAACTTGGAATATGTGTCTGATTTGGGTTCTGACAGTGGGGAGGAAGCACGCGATTCTGCTTACTCCGACACAGTATCCGCTATCTCTTGGGCTGCTACTTCCTACTTCTGGCGGTCTCAGCACTGAAGTGAGGGACTCTCGCTTACTCTGATACAAGCAATCTTGCTGCTCCCTTTCAATTGATGGATTATCACATCCACGTGCTGTTAAGTCTTATTTTCTATTTTTGAGCTGCACTAAGTCTAGCTCTGCCCCTTGTGGGCTGTGATGGCCTGGTTACACAGCACATGGCTTGGTAATCGATGCGGCTTCAGATGTTGCTCCAGATACATAAATGATGAAGCAGGGACACGAAGAAGAATGGCTCTTTTTTGGGGTCCGGGTCCCCGGAGAGAGCAATGGTCGGTTCTCATTGACTGGATGCCCCCGCCATAGGTATAGAGATAATTATTTTTTTTAGATGCGAAAATATTTTTTTTTAGATGCGCTAAAAAATAATAGAACCCCCCCAAAAAAATACAAAACATCTAAAATTTAATACAAAACATCTAAAAAGAAGGTCGAAAGTGATCAAAATTTTAGATGGCTCTCTAAAAAATAATCCGCCGCAAATCTAAAAAAAAATAAAACAACGTTTCAGGAAGAGACTTTGAGATCTAAGAAAAAATACAACCTCTAAAAAAAAATATTCCGCATCTAAAAAAAAAAAATAACGGATAACGCTACCCCCCCGTCCCTGCCCTGCCCTTACAGGCAACATGCAATAGAAACCACTGATTCACACTGCGTTGCATCTAGGGACAACATGACGCCCAGTATGACACCACTGCCAACAAGATTGCCTGATGCCAGATGCACTTTCCGAACGTGCTGTTGCAGTACACTTTAGGTTACGTGAGGATGATGGATAATGCAACCCACTTGATGGCATGGGAACCTGTCACTGTGTAACTGATGCACAAGACGCCTTCGTTGTGGACAAGGGCTGGAGTGCCATGGATTCTTGGACATGACCCAAACAAATACAGAACCAGCATCCCTCCCTGTGTGCACCCTGGTCGGCCTATGTTGACCCATCATCTGAAGACATTTGGAAAGAGCAACACTTGAGCATGCAATTATGGGCAAACTTGTGCACCGACTGAGTACAGGGATTGTCACTGTTTCGTACTTTTGAAAAAAAATGTCATTCGTACATATTCGTACATTTTCGTACATTTTCGTGCATTTTCGTACCGAAAAAAAAGCCAAGTCCAGGTGACCTGCCGAGCCCAAAATCGTTCCGTGGCACACAAACAGAACACTCAACGGCACACAAGCATGGTCTGGCACCGGTTTGATAATTCACAACTGCAAGTGCTTGGGTCTATTCCTTGCTGAACCTTTCCTCCACATCACCGTTACAAACCATTGCCACGGCAGTGGCGCTGAAAGCAGGGCTCATCTTTTGCCTATTTTTGGCATCAATGAGCCCTGCCAAGCTGAAGGAACGCTCCACAAGTGCAGCGGTCGTTGGAAACCATATGTATGGTGCAACTGCATCATATATCAAGGTGCCACGGGCTCGCCAGAACGTATCAATATCATGATGACTGTGAACCCCGTGTCTCTCTAACTGTGTATACCTGTGCCACTCTGAGGCCAACAGTGCATTGACCTTTTCTTTCCTCTGTTTCATGTCATCATCATCATCATCAGGGCTGGGTTTCATGCCCAGTAAATCTGACACAGAAGACCATGGTGCCTCCATGTCTCGAATATTGCGGGGATCAAACACCCTGAGACACCGATAAAACTTCACGGCTCGTGCAAGGTTGTCAATATATTGTTGCATCTTGGCCAGACCAGCCGTATAGGCTGCCTCGAAACGGGCCCGAACAACGTCCGGAACTTTCGTAAGGGTTAAGGCCTCCTCCACACGGGGATGGTACGTCCTAGATTCTGTTGTGGTTTGTATGCTTGCATGCTTGCATGTTGGTTGAAACATACAACAGGGTATAGTCAAACGCACCCCCACCCCCTTCTCATCAGGTGTCCCAGAATCCCAAAAACCAAGAAACCAGAGGGCACTGAAAACCCGACTGAACACCCCGCAAAACCCCAGTGAGTGGGCAGTTCAAATGGGCAAAATTGTCATATCCATCATTCCCACTATTCGTACATTTTCGTACATTTTCGCACCTATTCGTAATTCCCGGTTCTCCTCTGATTCGCACTTTTTCGTACTTTTTCGTACCTTTTCATGTACGAATGGGCGACAATCCCTGCTGAGTAGTGCTTGAATACCACCTCTCAGAGTCTGAGCAAGGAATCTGGAACTTGGGACTGACTGGGCAGACTGCGAAAGCCGCAGAAAATGCACAAAATTTTGTGCTGGGATGCAGGGTTGTAAGGATTTGATAACTATGGCTGTCAGACACTGCAGCACAGCCACGTGAGTGGCACGTGGTACTTCAGAAGAAACGAGCAGAAAAAGCTTGGCTGGATCACCCTGTGTCTGGGTATTGTGCTGGGCAGCTGAGCGTAGGGACGTTTTTGGGTCAGTGGCTTCGTGCTCAGACTCCAGATACAAAGGGGCCTCTGATGCACTATCCGAACTCGGAATGCTATGAAGAGCAGTAAGAAACACATCTGTAATAGAATGGGAACTGGCTTTCTTTTTTGTCTGCCACTTGATCGTGCACTCAGAGCCCTCCACTGCGAGCACCTCATCCCCACCCTTGAAATTGTGCCCCTGGGCTCTGGCCAAGGTGGCTGAGTACCCTGCTTCACAAAATTCAGACATTATGTATGATCCGTTCAAATGACCTCTCTGCATAGGTCCCCCAGTGAAGGAAGACCCCTGTTCTCTGAGCAGATGAATCTGTGCACATGGGCTCTGGCCAAGGTGGCTGAGTACCCTACTTTACAAAATTCAGATAGTACCTGTGATCCTCTGCGATGAACTCTCTGCATACGTCCCCCAGCGAAGGAAGACCCCTGTTTGCGCTAGGGGCCCCTTGTCCGCGGGCTGACGATTGCTCAGCGAGAATGCTTCATCTGCCGGTAGACCGCAACCCAGTGCATCATCAGCAATCCCTTTGGGAAATGTTCGTTCGCCCAAGGCACCGCATCTTCCACCTCAATCTCGAGGTACGGCACAAGGACCCTGTGCATCGGCTCGCCCGCCCCCATGAACTCCTGCGTAAGGTACTCGCGGCCCATCGCGGAGAATACCTCCAGCAGCACATCTACCTCCACCGGCATGCAGGCGGTGGCGGCGCTCAGCTCCTCCGCGAGGTCTGGCGGGAGGTCCGCTTTATACTTGTCACAGACGTGCTCCATTGGGTCCAGGTTCATGACCTGCATCAGCAGCCGGAGGAATGCGTCCAGGTGGCAGAGGCGCACTTCACTCCGGGCGACACTCGAAGGGAGGGTGTCCGGGGACGGGTCTCTCAGCACCGACGCAAGGTACTCACTGAGCTGCAGGTCACTGGCAGAGGCCATGCTGAGCCCAGAGGCCTGAATGAAGGCGATGGCGATCTGCACTGTCTGGGCACATCTGCTGGCGACCGCGGGCTGGGTGAGGTCGGCCGTCAAGCGCTCCTCCATGTCTGGGGGCATGTCCCTCTGGGGCAGCGTTGACTTCAAATCCCCCAGCGCACCTCCATCCTCCTTCTGCCCCAGCCACTGGAACGTCTGCCGTTCCTGCCGAATCATGGGGCCGTCCAGCTCCCCGCGCAAGTGCCTCTCCAGCTGCTGCAGGTCGATCTTCAGCCGGCCCCCGGCCCCGTACGTCACACAGCGGTTGCGGACGTGCAGCATCATCCGCACCTCGTCGTAGTGCAGCAGGTCATGTCGCCCTGCCAGCCGTGAGGAGACCACCGGGATGTCATCGGAGGCCATCACGCCGTTGGCTTTGCTCACGGCTTGCATGAGGGTGTTGTGCTGTTCCACGAGCCACATCGTGAGCAAGTGGCTGCAGACGCCCTCGTCATCCTTGTCCGCAATGCAGAAGCTCAACGGGGTGCTGCGGTCGAGCAACGCGTTTCTGTACACCTCCGGCATTTCCTCGCATTGGTAGCGCTCACAATGCGGCATCGCAATCTGCCATGCCCGCTGCAGGCTTTCAAAGGCCAGCTCCCACCTTTGCCGTTCGTCAGCGGGCAAGCTTGTGTCACTCAGGTGCTCGCCGACCGTGAGCTCTCTGGCTGCTTCCCGGCTCAGCCGCCGACTGAAGTGCCGGACAATGAGATTGTGCCACTCAAAGATGCCTGGCAGCGTGTCCAGCACACCGAGCACGGAAAACAAAGGCTGCTGAAGGACGGCGCAAAGCACAGGGAACTCCTCCTCCGGCTGTGGGTGGCTGCTGAGGGCCGTTTGCACGGCATCGAGGGTCACCTCGGACCGGAACGCCCACAGATTCGGCATCTGCTCCTTCCGTCTCTGAGCACTGAAGTTGTGGATGTCATAGCTCTCTTTGAGGTCCGACACAAAAGGGCCCTCCTGAGCGCCCCAGCGGGCGTAGAGCTGCGCGCACGTGGCGGGGACGTCCTTGAACGGCCCCCGGAAGTACCGGGCCTCCGCCTCCTTCTCCCAGGCCTCGCGCCTCCGGAGGGTGTCAAGCGTTGACCAGTCGGAGTCGTCAATGGGCGCGGTCATGGCATTGACCACCGAATGCAGAATCGCCGCCAGATCCTCGAAGTTGCTGCCCACCATCTCCCGCAGGAGGGCCCAGTCCCGCTGGAAGTGCCCCGCCACGAACGCGGCCTCCGCGGGGCCCATGTCCGTGAAATCCGGGTTGGCCAGCTCCCGGAACGTCCGCGGGATGGGGCGGTCGGCCTCGGCGCGGGCGCACAGCCCCAGCAGCATGGCGCCGTGCACGAGCAGGCGGATGAGGCGGGCGGGCACCCCGCCGACCGACCGGAACGTCGGGAACTTGTCGGGGTCCTGGTCGGCCTGGGGCAGCGTGTACCCCGGCGGCGAGCTGTCCCCCCTCCGCGTCTCCTGGACGTTGCCGCGGGCCGCCACGTGCTCCCGGCCCCCCACGACCGCCCCGCACTCGGGGCACGTCGACTCCTCCCACGTCTTGCCGCACTCGCCGACGAAGTAGGAGTGCCCGTTGGGGCACCGGTACCAATGCTCCGTGAAGCGGTAGATGTGCTCCCCGGCGTCCAGCAGCGCCTGCAATATCCTCTGCCGGATGTCCTCGTCCATGCCGATCAGGTACGTCCCCGCGAGCCGGGCCGGGGCCAGCATCAGCTGCCGCAGATGGGAAAGCAGACTCCCGGGGGCCGCCGCGATCAGCGCCCCTGCCAAGTGGCCCAGGAAGCGCCACTGGATGATCTGCTCCATCTGCCTGTCGCCCCCGCGCAAGTCGAAGGCCCGCATGGCGGCGTGGTCCTCTTGCCCGGGCACCGGCAAAGGGCCGGTGTCCCCGGCAAAAACGCGCAGGAGCGTCCGCGTCGGCCCGTCAACCGGCAAACACGCCGCCGTCGCGAGCCACGCGTCGAGCGCGCTGCGCCACTCCGCCCGGACGCTGCCCTCCAGCGCAGAGCACAGCCCCGGCTCCTGGCAAAGCGCCTGCAGCAGGGCCCCCACCAACACGTTCTGCTCCGGTTCGGACTTGCCAGCCCAGCCCGCCGCCGCGTCCTCCAGCCTCTTGGGGCTGGCCGTGTTCATCAGGTCCAGGACCAGGTCGTTGGCGCTCGCGTACGCCTCCTGGAGCGCGGTCCGCGACGGGCCCGGCTCTGCCATCGGGTTCCACTTGGGCACGAGGGCGGCCCCGACGAAGCGGTCGAAGTCGAGGTCCAGGGCCGTCTTCCACTCCGTCACCCACCCGCTGTCGCTGGCCGCCAGCATCCCCCGCACGAACGAGACGCCCTTGGCCCGCTCCACGCACTTGAGCAGGTACAAGCGTCGGGAGCGCACGGCCTCAGGGGCCCCGGAGCCGGTCCGGAGCACCGGGTCGACGATGGCCTCGAGCCGCGCGACCTCCGCGCCGTCCGGCGGCTCGCGGCTCAGGGCGGCTGCATACGTCTGCAGGTACAACCGCACCCGGACCACACTCATGATCATGTGCCGGGGCGGCGTCTCCGGCGCCAAATGCGTCAGGTGTGCCTCGGTGAAGGCTGGCAACTCAGACAACTGCCGCAGCTGGGCCCGCATCTCCTCCTCCTGGAGCACCACCAACAGCGTCGCGAAGTTGGAATCGGGATGGCCTTCGTGCCGCGAAATCTGTACCAGCCAGTCCGAGACCTTTCGGTCCGCCTGGGCCTTGGCATCGCCGGCGGCCACGAACAGCAACTTCCGGAGCACCGACAGCGTGAGGCCCAGGGAGCGCGGGATGGTCACCCCTCCTTCGAGCACCGCCAGGGCTCCGCAGTGCAGCGTGTCGCCCTTGCCGGCGGTCACCCCGGCGGTGGTGTTTGGGGCCAGGACGACCGGAACCCCCGCCGCCAGGCAACAGAACAGGTCCACGAGGTACCGCTCCACATGGCCAATGACGGTGGCATTCGGCAGGCAGACCTCCAAGACAAAGCGTTCCAGGAACTGGCCACACGCGGCCTCGGCTCTTTTGTGGTCGGCCACGGTCCGCTGCGCCATCCGCAGGCCGGCGTGGAGCGCGGCAGCGTTGAGCATCGAGCCTTGTGGCAGGTCTGCCAGGAACGCCTCAACCTGCGCGGCGTCCAGACCCAGTGGGCCCGCAACCAGCTCGAGAAACAGCGCAACGGCCTTGACCCGCGGCTGGATATCGGTCAGGAACTCCTGAAACAACGGTTGGCCCGGTTGCATGGGGATGTCCTCCGTCAAGCCCTCCAGCACCTTCTGCCGGGCAGTCCAGTCTCGGTACACCTGCCGACGGCCGGACGAGGGGCGCTGGGCAGTGCTCGAGGGGGCAGACAGTTCCCTCAGCAGCGCGGAGTGGACCACGATGATCAGCTGCAGGTCGAGGGCGGCGATGTCACATGTCCGGATGAGGGTCAGCGCCTGGGGCAGAACAGAGGGGGTGACGGTCATCAGCCTGGCAATGTGGGTCAGCTCGCGCTCCAGCCGCCAGAAGAGGCAGTGCAGCTCGAGGATCGAGGTCAGCTCTTGGCCCCGGACCCGCGCGAACAGCTCCACAAGCAGCTGTTGCTGCGCCCCCCGCGCCAGGCCGTTCATCCAGGGCATGTGCATTGCGGTGAAGTCATGTGCGTAGTCCGCCAGAA
This sequence comes from Eutreptiella sp. 'Long Island Sound 2002', assembly GCA_964036045.1. Taxonomy (NCBI): domain Eukaryota; phylum Euglenozoa; class Euglenophyceae; order Eutreptiales; family Eutreptiaceae; genus Eutreptiella; species Eutreptiella sp. 'Long Island Sound 2002'. Next base: position 32,048,923 of record OZ038389.1, read on the forward strand.
GGTCCGCTCCCAGATTGGCGGGGTCCATCCCAAGCTCATGAAGCGGGTCAAGCCTGTACTGGGCCGTCAGGGCCTGCAGCTGCTCGTGTCGAGGAAGTGCCTCGATGACACCGCGAAAGCCGTCGACCGTGGCAGACACGCTCCAGCTCACGGGGAACCGGCCGGTGAAAGGTCGGGCAGGCGTCTGCGCGTCGGTGACCACGAGTTGCCGTTCGGCTGCAGACTTGGTCACAGCACTCATGGCTTGTGGGCCAAGTGACAACTGGTTGACCGCGTGCTGGGACAGCTTCAACCACAGCTCCCGTTTGCCGGGTTGCCGCAGAAGCGCAAGCGACCCGTTGCGGTCCAAAAACGCGAGCACCGTAGTCAAGAGCGCTGACACAATCTGCAGAATCTTGTTGTGCAAGACACTCCGGAAGGTCCCGGCCATCGCCAACTCGTGCGCCGCGCAGGCAATCTCGCCGTACCACTTGGGGTTGCTGCCGAACGACCCGGCAACGTCGGGGGTATCGGGATGCGGCACCGTCCGGATCACCTCGACGATCCAGCCCCGGACGATCCCGACGAAGGCCGGGTCCTGGAGGCACTCGAGCATGAGAGTGATCTGGGCCTGCACCTCCGCAGGGGTGCGGCTGTGCGGGTACACCATGCGGGACAGCACCACCCGGAGGCACTCCCCCATCACCGCCGGGAAGTCGAGGGCCGTGACGATGTCGATGAGGGGGGTGCGCAGCATGTGCCCGACCGAGGGCAGCCCCCCGGCCTCGAGCTCGGGGGGCCTGACCGAGTCCAGGAACACAAAGCGCCATTGGGAGTCGAAGTCGAACGGGAACGTGGCGTCCGCGCCGCGGGCCAAGTGCACCACCACGATCACGAAGACGCCGCCCCCCGGGGCGGCGCCCGCGGCGGACCAACGGGCCAGCGCTCTGCCCCGGGCCTTCTCGCACACGAAGCGGCAGTGCTCGATGATCCGCCGCGCGGCGGTGGCGAGCACAGCCGCGGCCGGGTCCACATGCACCACCAGGGCCTGAGGGGCGGTCGCGGGCTCCGCATCACCGCCGCCGGCCCCGCCATAAAAGTCACCCACGATCTTCTCGATGTCGGCGCTGGAGGACAGCTCATGAAGCGCCACCTCCCGCATGCGAGCCCCCGTGTCCCTCTCCAGGCCGGGGCCCAGTTGGCTCTGGATGGGGCTGTAGGTCAGGCCGAACACCTGCGCCCCGGCCGCGTCATTCCACAGGCTCTTGTCCGCACCCGCCGCGCCCGGGGCCCCGTCCATCAGGGCCTTGAGGAGCGCGGGCAGGTCGGAGTGCTGCTGCCCCTCGAAGTACTCCTTCACGAGGTCAAACCCGAACCTCTGCTCCTGCTCCTCTGAGCTGAGCTTCGAGGCGATGATACACACCGCCTCCGTGGTCAGGGTCCAGGTGAGCGCGCGCCTTGCCTCCCCATCCAGCGCCTCCAGGCGCGCCTCTGGGCTACTGTACGCTGCCGCTCCGCCCCCGCGCTCCAGTGTGAAGACGAGCGAACTGAGCAGCTCCGCGTGAAACCCGGCGATGGCCCGGCGGCGGGCGGCCTCGGGATTCGCGCTGTCGATGCAGTCGACGACCGCGCCCCAGAACCGCCGCACGCGCCCGAGCAGCGCCTCGTCGGCCGGGGTCATCAGCGCCTTGCGGAGGAAGACCTGCTTCTCGAAGCGGTTCAGCAGCGGAGGCGCCAGGCGGTAGTAGGCGTCGTGCTGCTCCACCACCACGACCACCCGGAAGAGCCGGTGGATCGGGTACTGCCTTGAGGCGGACCCATGGGCGATCCGGACGTACCGCTGCCCGGCGTGCTCCATGTAGTGCTGGTTCAGGAGGTCGTACAGCGACTCGTACAGCGAGTCGCAGTGCACCATCACGAGCGAGATCGGCTGCTGCATGAAGCCCTTGATCCGGTGCAGGTTCATGGCGACCGAGACGTCACTCACGTCATTGGGGTAGGTGCCCCCGAAGAGCACCTCCGCCCGGCGGTGGTCCACGATCCCACTCTCGAAGAGCAAGCGCAGGGCCGCGTTGTTGACGGTGAGCAGCATCAGGTGCCGGGCGTTGGGCTCCTCCAAGTTCTGGCTGATCAGCTCCCGCACGGGCAGCCGGGGGGTCGCGGCCAGACCCATCCCGACCGCGTCGAAGAACAGCTCGATCACCTGCCGGAGCTCCTCCTCGGGCCGCCCCCCGAAGTTGCGGAGGACGGTCTTCATCAGGATCCCGGGCTCCAGGACGGCCTCGCGCCCCTGCCGCCGCCGCTGCTCCAGCTCGGCGCTGATCACGCGCACGGTGCTGTAGAACTCCCGCATCCCCCAGAAGTCCGTGCGCCGTTGCTGGTGGTACACCCGGAAGAAGGCGTGGGCCAGGCTGCGGAGGTAGGCCTGGAGGTTGGGGTTCCGGACCATGCCCATGGCCGTGGCGCACAGGTCCTCTACGCGGGGCGGCGGCCGGTAGAGCGTGACGCAGCGGCTCATCTTCGCGGCGTCAAGGGCCCAGTTCGAGATGCCGACGCACGCCAGCCCGCCGAGGTGCTCCAGCTCGCGGTGCAGCACCTTCAGCGGCAGGTGCGGCGACTCCTCCGCCAGGCCCACCTCGTCCAGGAGCACGCAGATGATGGTCTTGTCGTCCCCCACCTGGTAGCCGCGCGCGCTCGCGAACGCGCCCTGGATGGCCTCCGGGGTGGAGAGGGGGGAGCACTGGTAGGCGAAGACCTCCACGGCGGGCATGGCCTTGAAGAACGGGTTGGGGGACACCGCCCCCTTCAGGTTGTTCTTGAGCACGTCCATGGCCAGGCTCTTGGAGCAGCCGGGCTTCCCGACGATGAGGATGGGGATCTGGTTCATGATGCTCACCAGGAGCATGAACAGGTTCTCCCGCAGCGCCTCGTTCAGCGCGATCCCCGCGTCGAGCTGCATCTGCGACACGAACCTGTCTTGGGTCTCCTCGAGAAGGGACATGAGGCCCTCTGCGCTGCCCATGGCCAGCCACGCCGTGTCCAGCGCCTCGTGATCCAGCCCGGCCCATATGTCACACACGCGGGCCGTGTAGCGGGCCCGGTCGGCCCTGTTCAGGCGGGAGTGGTAGCAGTAGCCGAGCGTGAGGACCACGGCCCGGCGCATGGCGGGCCTGCAATCGGCCGTGGTCATGTCCAGTGCGATGGCCCCGTCGTCCGAGCTCTTGGCGGGCGGCTCCGAGCCCTCCAGCTCCGAGTAGTACTTGAGGAACCACTTGAAGACCTTGGCCGCCCGGGCAATGTCCCTCATGGAGACCACGCTGTGCTCGCCGCCGTTGGCGTCCCGCGTGAACTGCTGCGAGCCGCAGAGGAGCGCGGTGAACGCATCGATGAACCCCTTGTAGGCCTTTTCCCCTTCTTGGCCCGGGGCTGCGGCACTGGCCAGCTCCTTCCTGAGGATGCCCACGGTGTAGAGCCTCTCGCTCGCGTTGCTCAGGGCACCGAAGTCGTGCACCACGTCCACCAGGCTCTCGGGGAGGGGGTGCACGCGGTAGACCAGCTTCTTCATGGGGTCCGTGATCCCGGACGCCCCCTGCTCGGCGCCGTGCTGGTACACCAGCGCGACCTCCTCCTCCTCCTTGTTCTGGCGGAGCCGGTACGGGTTGCAGCAGGAGATGATCTGCACGCTGTCGGGCAGGCGCGTGTTGTCCATGACCCGGTCGATGATCAACGACTTGAACATGGCCATGCAGTTGGCGGCGTTGATCTCGTCGAAGAACAGCATCACATTGCGCTGCGTGTCAGCGGCCTTGGCGATGGCCTCCCGGGTCTTGCTCCGGATGTCATCGTTGGTAATCCCGCCGTGGACGTCCAGGGTCAGCAGCGGAAACTGCAGCGTTTTGGCCAGGAAGCGAACGAGGGCGGTCTTGCCGCACCCGGTCTCCCCCATCAGGACCACCGGGAGGCAGTACTTGAGGCGCTGCTGGATGCTGAGCAGCTTGATCAGGTTGTCGATGGTGATGACGTACTCCTCGGGGCCGGGGAGGTCGTCCAGCGGGCGCTGCACCGCGCCGCCCCCCTCCACCTGGAGCACCAGCTTCAGGCAGTCCTGATGCGACGCGAGGGTCCAGTCCTTGTCCAGCCGGATCCCGTTGTCCTTCATGACGGCCTGCATCGACCCCGGGAAGAAGTTGCCAACAAACCCCTTGTCCAGGGTGATGACGTCGATGCCGTAGACCGTCCCCTGGGCGTTGCTCTTCACCACCGCTACGGGGGGGCGTTGGGTCTCCCACGACAGCCGCTGGAAGCGGTGCACGTAGGCCCCGGCGTCCACGCGCCCCACCCCACCGGCCTCCACCGCCCGGGCCTGCGGGACGGCGACCGGCTCCACGTGGGGCCCAGAGACCACCCTCGAGACCCCCGGATCCATCTCGGACCCCCGCGGGCCCGACGGGGTCCGTTGCAGAGCCCCCGGAATCGATGGAACGCGCGCGAAGTCGGGCTCGCCGGAAGAAGACCCGCGGCTGACGTGCGAGTCTCGGGAGCGCACACGCGACAGTTGGCGCGCCAGGGCTCCGGCCACAAAGCTCAGGGTGCTCAGAGCCGGCTCCGGGACCAGCGGGGACGTGTCCACTTCCATTGATTTGGGGATCTGCCGCAGCGCGAAGGCCTTGCCGGTCGCGATGCAGACCTCGTACATGGAGTGCCTCAGGCCCCGGAGCAAGGGGAAGGCCATCGCCACGGGGCCCATCATGCGCCACCTGTCGAGGCGGGAGAGGAGGCAGCCGAGGAACCGGGCGTAGCTGTCGAACAGCAGGAAGGAGGGGGGCGATTCGGGGGAGGAGCACGCGGCCTCTATCAGCTCGTAGGCCTCCGCGGGGCTCGGGGGGGCCGCGGTCGCCGCCTTCCAGGCCAAGTTAAAGTTGGGGGTCTTCGGTTTGAAGACCTCGCGCTGCATCGCGCCGAGGACCTTCGCCAACGTGACCAGATCCGTGTTCTCCACGAACTCGACCAGCGGCAGACCGCCCGACGGCGGCGCCCGAAACACGGGCCTCTCCAGCGACATGCGGGCCTTGCGCATCCGCAGGAAGGTGCGCGGGAGCAGCAGGCAGAACGGGAGTTGCAGGGCGGTCCGCTCCCCGGGCGTGTTCGGGACCTCCACGAAGAAGATGCTGGACACGGGCCGGTGGTACACGGCCGCCCGCAGAGGGTCGCGGAGCGTCCCCACGATGAGGAGCTCGAACATGAGGGCGTCGATGCGCGAGGGCAGGATGTGGGCGAGGTCGAGGTGGATGACGAGCGGGCCGCCCGGGGCGGGCGACCCGGAGAGCAGGGTGGCCACCAGCTGGGAGACGGTGGTGGTCTCCCGCACCTCCACGTGATGGAGGAGGGGTTGGCCCTCATGGACCTTCTGGAGCGCCTCGGCCTGGCGGAGGATATAGAACGTCTTGCCCCCCCCGTTGATCTCGGAGGACACCGCCTCCATGCACCTCTCATGGTACTGGTCTCCGATGCTCCGGACAGCCGCGGCGAGGGTGGCGGTCGGCAGGGCGCTCACCGTCACCTGGTACTGGCCCAGGGCATTCGTGAGCATCTGGTTGGCCTGGCCGCTGACAAAGGCAAGCGCGCTGGCGCGTTTGTACCCGACCTTGTCCTTCAGCCGCCGCAGGGTTTCCACGGTGCCGCACTGCACGACGTACGGAAGGAGGTGCACGTTCCCGAGACAGTACAGCCGGTCCTCCCGGCCATGGTCCCGGGCTGAGACGAAGCGGTGGAGGAGGAGGTCGATCTCCTCGACGGTGGTGTGGCCGGAGCAGAGGAGGAGCTCCTCCGACTCCGGGACGTACCCCCGCCGGGCGTAGATCGACAACACCAGCTCGATCACCCGGGCCTCCCCGTCGGCGGCGCAGACAAAGACCGGGGCGCCCTCCTCCGAGTCCTGCATCTTGCGCATCACCAGGTCCCCCTGCGTCTGCTGCTGGGCCGTCAGATCGGGCAGATGGTCGATGGTCCGCGGTGCCGGGGCGACCCCCTGGTTGGCCTGCCCCAGCAGGAGTCCCACGCTGTCCAACGCGCCCAGCGCCCAGCGCAGCCGCTCCGCTGCCGCAAGGGGCTGCTGCAGCTCGCCCCGGAACCGCATGCACGTGGACCGCACGGCGCTCTCCTCGGCCGCGGGGCAGGGGATGCGCAGCAACGGCCACACCAACTGCCACTCTGCGTCGTCCGCTGCCCCCGGCAGGTGCTTCACGAGGTAGCGGAGCTCCCTCACGGTGTAGAAGTTGAGGAAGTAGTGCCGGTTGCGCGAGGAACTGATGGCGTATTGCCAGTCCTGGATGTGCATTTGGAGGGCCTGGAGGTGCCCATCCACCTCCTCAAGGGCGGCCGTGCTGGACACAGAAAAGACCGTCTGAGGCGCATCGTCGGCGCCGTACGCGAAATGCCCGATCGCGAGGAGCTCGGACAGAGCCCGGCCACACGCCTCCAGCCGCTGGAACGTCTCCACGAACTCGTTGAGGAGGTCCTGGATGTGGGTCTCCCCCTCGAGCTCCGCCGGGACCTCCGTCATCAGGAGCTGCCGGCGCAGCTCCGCCATTCGGTCCAGATCGAACGACTTCCCGTTGGTCGTCTTGCACGTGATCTGGTCCCGCTCGGCCGGGGCGCACACGACGTGGAACGTGCCGGTCCGCATGACCGCCAGCAGGTCGTAGCACGCCTGGGCCCCCGGCGAGCGGGAGGTGCTGGCGAGCAGCTCGATCACGGGGTCGAACATGGTCTGCACCGCGACCAACGAGTTGTGCACCGTCGGGTCCACCTCCAACGCGGCCAGCGCGCCCAGGAACGCCGCCAGGTCCGGGTACGGGCGCGGGGCGTACAGGACGGCCGCCAGGAACGTGCGGACCTGCTGCAGCGAGGCGAGGGCCCCCAATAGATACGCATCCTCCGTGTTGGGCCGGGCCATGTCCAGGACGTGGGTGAACTGGTCCGTGTCCCTGTGCTCCACCAGCCACTCCAGCACCCGCCCGCTCTGGCCCAGGGTGATCAGGAAGTCCTGCATGGCCCCCGGGCAGCGGGCCAGGGTCTCCGCGAACGGCGCCACCAGCCCCCGCATCGTCCCCAGCGTCCGGTCCCACACGGCGTCGGTGGCCTCCATCGCCCTCCGCAGCAGTGCGACCGTGGGGTCGTTCTCGAGGGGCTCGAAGATGGCGGTTGCGTCGGTCGCGAGCACGCCGTGGCAGGTCAGGACGCTCGGGGCCCACGCCTTGAGCTTGACCGCGATGCGGAAAGCGTCCACCGCTTCCAGTACCCGGTCCAGCCACGGCGCCGTCTTGGGGGCGGTCGCCTCCAAGTGCAGCAGCTCCCGCCCGACCGCCGGCATCTCGAGATCAACGCAGAAGCCGATTGCCTTCGCGACCGCCCGCTCGCTCTCAAAGGAGTCCGCCAGCTCATTCCAGACCTGCCGCACGTGCGGAATGACGGTGCCTACCACAAACTCTTGCGTCAGCACCCCGTCCTCTGCGCCCCCTGCCTCTTTGACTTTCGACTTGGCCGCAGCCTTCCACATTCCGTGAAAGAGCGCGCTGCCCCGCAGAGAGAACAGCCACGGCAGGTGGGGCCTGACAGCGATGCCATCGCACTTTGACATGGACTGATCCAGCGGGATCTTGTTGTAGCCCTGCAGGACGCTGTCAATGATCTGCCCAAGATCCTCCACCTCCGCCTTGACCTGGGCACAAAACATCTTCACGTAGCACTGCAGCTGCTCCAACTCGGCGTCGAAACACTGAAGTTGCTTCTCACTGTCCAAGATGGTCGCACTCGTCACCTTCCCCTCACCCAACACCTGCCCCACGAGCCTCTGGTACGTGTGTTTGGACCGGAGGACACTGTGCAGGGGCAGCAGCTCGATTGTGCCATTGTTGAGCCGCTCCGCTGAGGTCTCCAACAGCTCCATCACCTGCCTCACAAGTCTGCCCAGGCTTTCAGAATCCCTCGCCGGGGACTCGCAGGCCTGCACCCAAACAGGGGACAGTAGGCGGGTCCAGAGAGTTTCGTTCGTGAGCACTGGGTCTAGGTCCCCCCAGCGCACTCCTGCCTGGACCGTCTTGGGGCGCATTCCTGGCACGGCGACGGAGATGTTCGCCAGCCTTTCGAGAAGGGTACAGCGCAGTGGTGAGGGGCTTTCAAACAGCAAATCCATCAGCTCCGAGCGGTGCGTGCCGTCGTCGTGCACCTGCTGCACGATCTTGAGCGCGCCGGAGGTGACCGCGTTCGACAATGCTTCCACCGCAATCTGCCGACCGTCGCCCTCGAGCTGCAAGACCACTCGAAGCACGGGGATCCGAGACGCTAGAGAGGACTCATCCCTGGGAAAACATGCCTCAGAGAACCCCAAGAGGATCGTCTGGCCCGCTTTGGTGACCGGAGCAAAACAAGGCAACTGGAGGACCTGGTCCCAGCACCGTATCATCTTCCGGATCTGGTCATTGAGCTCCAAGCTCCGCCCCTCAGCTCCGTCTGCTCCACAGATTCTGGTCAGCCAACGGCGGGTGGTGTGTGCCAGAGTCTCCATGTCCTCCTCTTCTCCGGTCAGCGAGTCCGTCAGTTGGGCAATAAACGTTAGAAGGCGTTGCTCAGGCAACGCCCGGTTGGGTAAGCGCCGGTTGGAGAGCAACGCGATCGCGCACCTCGCGGAGCTCATGAAGGGGAACCGCTCCACCATCTGCTCGAACACCGCGGCGTCCTCCGGGCCGAAGTCGAGGGACCGCAGGCGGGAGGTCAGCGCCGGCTGGAGGACCAGCAGCCATATCTCCCCAAACTGGGCGGCCGTCTCGATCAGTTGGGTCATTGCCGCCACCGACGGGCAGAAGGCCCCGAGAATGTTCAGGACGGAGGTGGCGTAGGCCTCAACCCTCCGGGCGTGCCCCTGCGGGTCCTTCGCGGGAGGAGGGGCGTCCAGGATCTGCCGGAGCCCCGCAGACACACGCCGGATCGCCAGGACGTACGACTCGACCAACGCCCCCCGCTGCCCGCCAGAGAAATGGGAGGCGTCGAGCGGGGCCGGCAGCCGGTCGTTGTCGAGGAAGTGCACGAGGGGCAGCCACTCGAAGGCCTTCGCCTCGGCGTAGAGGACCTCGGCGACGAACAACATGCCGCCCTGCGCGTACCAGTGGAACTGCCGCGTGTTGCTGCCCCGTCCCCCGCGTTGGGCGGCCGCCCGGGCCGCCCGCTCCCACGCCTCGCACAGCGCGTCCAGCTCCGCGCGGCGCGGGCACTGGCGGAGGGCCCACCTGCAAAGCGACACGGAGAGCGGCGCCTCCCCCGCCGCCGTCCCCCCCGGAGCGCTCCCGCGCTCCCCCGTCGCCCGCCTCGATTTGTGATGGTAGTACCCGATGGCGGCGGCGATGGGGAGGAACCGCTCCGGCCCCAGCTCCCGGGGCAGCGAGGGGATCAGCGCATCGAGCGCCGACACGAACGTTTCGAGGTCCGTCGGGAACAGCGGCCGCGACTGCACCAGCGCCGTGAAGCGCGGGAGGAACTCGCCGCTTGGCGTGTGGCCCTCGAGCAGCAGTCGGAGCTCGTCCTGCACGAACGCGTGGAATGTGGACGGCTCGGCGGCCGCCGCGGAGACGCAGTTGTGGTAGTACATGGGGAGCAGCGCCTGGACGGGGTACTTCGGGGACTCCCGCAGGCTTCCCCGGTCCGCGCTCTGCACCGCGAACGACACCTCGAAAAGGGCCGCCGCGACCCCGGGGCTGTCGCCCACGCCCAGGCCCAAGGGAGGGGCCGGGGCGGCCCGCCTTAACGTGCTGGGGTTCACCTGGGCGGTGCACTCCCAGATGGCCCGGTTGCCGGTCCGGCTGGGCGTCATTCGGATGCCCTGGGCCATCCCCGGGACAGAGGCAGCGGTGCACACCACAAACTGGTCTGCGTCCACAACTGAAGGGTTCATGTAGACCCGGAACTGCAACGTTCGGCGATCGTGCCCAGACATCGGTTTCGATTCCTTTTGTGCTGCAGGGACGCATGGGAAAACAGAGGTCGCGCGATCGCAGCAGAAGAAAATAAAAAACCAAGAAAAAGACGCACAACCAGAAAAAATAAAGCGCAAAATCGATTTTTCCGACCTCAGAAACCCCCAAAAAAATTTTACGCCGCCGTTTGGCGAGGTCGCAAAATTTAGGACACTCACAGAAAAAGAAGAACAACAGAGTCGCGACGGCGACGAAGTTGAGCGTTGCTTGCCCCAAAACACCTAGCAAAGTGCGTGTCCTAGGCGCTAGGGACTTGTGCGCGCTCCAACCACAACGAAGATGATTAGAGGCGAGATTAGGGCAAAAACGATGGCCTTCGGCCAGGGAGTGGTTGTCATGGGGGGCTAACGGTCCTGTCCTGCGATGCAATGCGGGGCAACCATGACAACCGCTCTTACACACCAACCTCCCTTTTTGTAGCACAAAAGAGCCGCCAAGACGGGAAAGCTGAACGTTGCGTGCCCCAAATCACTTAGCAAAGTGCATGCAATAGGAGTAGGGGACTTGTGCGCGCCCCAACACCAACAAGCAAAGCAAAACAACAAGACAACATAGGGTAGACGCCACGAGAACACGCCGGCCGCCGAACCAAGTATGTTACACGATACGCCACGCAGCCACACGACGAAAGGGAGCCGAGGTCAACGCACGAGGGAAAGGGCACAACCGCCACGCCACCACCAACAAAAGAGCACGCCCGCTACTATCCCCCGCACGCATAGGACAAGGAAGCCATGGGACAAGCAAGGTGTGTGAGAGTGACAAGGGGAAAAGACCACCCAAGCGCAAAGCGCCACACGGAAAAATAAAGAAAGGCACACCACACCATGAAACACATGCAAAAGTGCCCGCGGACGCCAAGCCATGAGGTATGTCCATGCACGCACACGCCGTTGGAGCCGCCGCATGCACGACAAGGTATAAACAAGGAGACGTACCCACCACCGAATAAACCACCGCCACGAGCACCACGCCGCCGCCCAACCACTCACGTACGCATTATATGCCTTCTACACTCTAGGCCGTTCGCATGGAGGAAAGAAGCATGGTATGAGGGACACCCGTATGTAACCAAAAGGAGGGAACCACACGCCACCGGAGGGCGCACCACCGCCACAAAACACACGTACCACAAGCACCCAGGGGCACAAGAAGAGCAAGAGGTATGCCCGCGCACATATATGCCGCCGCAAACAACAAAAGGCCGCCACCGCCGAAGAAAATGTGGACACCGCCCGAGAACACACGAAGAACAAGAGGCCACCAACACCGCGGAACGGAATAAGGATGGTATGAGGGCATGCCTAGTGGGCAGCCCACGCGGAAAGAAGTGATGGTATGAAGGGAACCCCCGCGAAACCGAGGGAAGGGAGCCACACGCCGCCGGAGAGCACACCACCGCCACCAAACACACAAACCGCAGACCCGAGGGCACAAAAAGAGCAAGAGTAGTATGCCCACGCGCGCAAGCAAACACAAACAAGGTATGGCAAAGGAGCACGAGCCCGAACCCGCCGCAGCAATCGCCACGGGGATAGAAGGACCAAGGACGGACTACGAGCACGAAGTACACAACGCCGACCGAGGAAATGCCATGAAAACCACCCCCCACCCTCTCTCCACAGGCCATCAACGCGGGAGGAAGCCGCCAACGCCGGAGAAAATGTGGACGCCGCCAAAGAACACGCGAAGAACAAGAAGCCGCCAACACCGAGGAACGGAACATGAGTGGTATGAGGGAATACCTAACGGGAAGAAGCGATGGTATGAAGGGCGCCCACCCCCGCGAAACCGAGAGACGGGAGCCACACGCCACCAGAGAGGACGCCACCGCCACCAAACACACAAACCACAAGCCCGAGGGCACAAAAAGAGCAAGTGGTATGCCCACACACGCAAGCATGCACGAGCAAGGTATGGCGAGGGAGCGCGAGCCCGAACCCGCCGCCGCGAACACCACGGGGATAGAAGGACCCAGGATGGACAAAGAGAACGACGTAAACAACGCCGCCACGCCAGCGCACCCGCCAACCGGGAAACCGCCAAGAAACCCACCCTCCTCCCTCTCTCTGTAGGCCATCAACGCAGGAGGAAGCATAACACAACAAGCAGGCCTGCCCGCACGAGCCACACGACTGCCACCGCCACGAACAAGCACCAGGGTATGAACACAAATGCAAACACAGGTATGTTATGTGCCACGCGACGGAGAACGCAACAATAATGGCGCCAACATGGGTAAAGAGACAAGCGCAAGTATGTTACCTAGTAGCCTAGTTACCTAGTAGGCCCACACGCCCCAATCCTCCCTCTGTCTCACAGGACCCAACAGGAGAGAAAGAAGAGGGCCCGAGAACCGGGGCCAAGGAAGCAGGCAAGGGGAAAGACCGAGACACACACCAGGGCGGAGGCAGGGAAAACGTGCATGCCAGGGAGGAGGGCGGGCCAACGGAGGGCAGAGGAAAGGGTAAAGAACGACGAAGCCACGAAAGAAACGGGAGGTAGCCAGCAGACGAGCAAGGGACGCGCGCAGGGAAGGGGGCACGGCAAGCACACGGGGAGCGCAACACCGCAACAAAGCACCAGAGAGGGGGGCACCAGAGGGACAGGCGAAGGGCAACACCCAGCACCACGGCACGCACCGCACAGGCACCACACACACCCACGCCCGCACCCACGGCACGCGGCCAGCGGGCCCCGGCAGCCCGCCCAGAGGGCGGGCAGCAGGGAAGAGGGGGCGCCTGAACCCAGACGCCCCCCGCAACCCCCGTGGCGCGCAGCCCCCCACAGGGCACGCGGGCCACGGCGCCGGTGCAGGGCCCCCACGCCCGCACACCCGCGCCCACAGCACGTGGGTAGCGGACCCCGACAGCCCGCCTAGAGGGCGGGCGGCCGGGGGAGGGGGAGCGCCTGACCCCAGACGCCCCTCACAACGGTGGAAGGCACCCCCCCCGGGGACGCCCTTCCGCCACCCCCACGGCGCGCAATGCCGGCCCGCAAGGGCGCGCGCCGTGGGGCCGGTGCTGGGTCCCCACGCCCACACCAACCGCACCCGGGACACAGGGGTCGCGGAACCCCAGCTGCCCGCCCCAGAGGACGGGCGGCCTGGGGAGGGACAGCGCCTGACACCAGACGCCCCTCACAACGGTGGCAGGCCACCCCCCCCGGGGACGGCCCCCCACCACCCCCGCGGCACGCAGCCCCCACAGGGCATGCAGGCCAAGGGGACAGTGATGGGCCCCCACGCCCACACGTCCGCGCCCACAGCACGTGGGTGGCGGACCCCAACAGCCCGCCCAGTGGGCGGGCAGTCGGGGGAGGGGGAGCGCCTGGCCTCAGACGCCCCTCACAACGGTGGAAGGCACCCCCCCCGGGGACGCCCTTCCGCCACCCCCACAGCGAGCAATGCCGGCCCGCAAGGGCGCACGCTGTGGGGCCGGTGCTGGGTCCCCACGCCCGCACCGACCACACCCGGGACACACGGGTCGCGGAACCCCAGCTGCCCGCCCCAGAGGACGGGCGGCTGGGGGAGGGACAGCGCCTGACACCAAACGCCCCTCACAACGGTGGTAGGCCACCCCCCCCCGGGGACGGCCCCCCACCACCCCCGCGGCACGCAGCCCCCACAGGGCATGTAGGCCAAGGGGACAGTGTTGGGCCCCCACACCCACACACCCGCGCCCACAGCACGTGGGTGGCGGACCCCAACGGCCCGCCCAGTGGGCGGGCAGTCGGGGGAGGGGGAGCGCCTGACCACAGACGCCCCTCACAACGGTGGAAGGCACCCCCCCCGGGGACGCCCTTCCGCCACCCCCACAGCGAGCAACGCCGGCCCGCAAAGGCGCACGCTGTGGGGCCGGTGCTGGGTCCCCACGCCCGCACCGACCGCACCCGGGACACACGGGTCGCGGAACCCCGGCTGCCCGCCCCAAAGGACGGGCGGCCGGGGGAGGGACAGCGCCTGACACCAGACGCCCCTCACAACGGTGGCAGGCCACCCCCCCCGGGGACGGCCCCCCACCACCCCCACGGCACGCAGCCCCCACAGGGCATGCAGGCCAAGGGGACAGTGTTGGGCCCCCACACCCACACACCCGCGCCCACAGCACGTGGGTGGCGGACCCCAACGGCCCGCCCAGTGGGCGGGCAGCCGGGGGAGGGGGAGCGCCTGGCCTCAGACGCCCCTCACAACGGTGGAAGGCACCCCCCCCCGGCAACGCCCTTCCGCCACCCCCACAGCGAGCAACGCCGGCCCGCAAGGGCGCACGCTGTGGGGCCGGTGCTGGGTCCCCACGCCCGCACCGACCGCACCCGGGACACACGGGTCGCAGAACCCCGGCGGCCCGCCCCAGAGGACGGGCGGCCGGGGGAGGGACAGCGCCTGACACCAGACGCCCCTCACAACGGTGGCAGGCCATCCCCCCCCGGGGACAGCCCCCCACCACCCCCACGGCACGCAGCCCCCACAGGGCATGCAGGCCAAGGGGACAGTGTTGGGCCCCCACACCCACACACCCGCGCCCACAGCACGTGGGTGGCGGACCCCAACGGCCCGCCCAGTGGGCGGGCAGCCGGGGGAGGGGGAGCGCCTGGCCTCAGACGCCCCTCACAACGGTGGAAGGCACCCCCCCCCGGGGACGCCCTTCCGCCACCCCCACAGCGAGCAACGCCGGCCCGCAAGGGCGCACGCTGTGGGGCCGGTGCTGGGTCCCCACGCCCGCACCGACCGCACCCGGGACACACGGGTCGCAGAACCCCGGCGGCCCGCCCCAGAGGACGGGCGGCCGGGGGAGGGACAGCGCCTGACACCAGACGCCCCTCACAACGGTGGCAGGCCATCCCCCCCCGGGGACGGCTCCCCACCACTCCCGCGGCACGCAGCCCCCACAGGGCATGCAGGCCAAGGGGACACTGTTGGGCCCCCACACTGACACACCCGCGCCCACAGCATGTGGGTGGCGGACCCTAAAGCCCGCCCAGAGGGCGGGCAGTCGGGGGAGGGGGAGCGCCTGACCACAGACGCCCCTCACAACGGTGGAAGGCACCCCCCCCGGGGACGCCCTTCCGCCACCCCCACAGCGAGCAACGCCGGCCCGCAAGGGCGCACGCTGTGGGGCCGGTGCTGGGTCCCCACGCCCGCACCGACCGCACCCGGGACACACGGGTCGCGGAACCCCGGCTGCCCGCCCCAGAGGACGGGCGGCCGGGGGAGGGACAGCGCCTGACACCAGACGCCCCTCACAACGGTGGCAGGCCACCCCCCCCCGGGGACGGCCCCCCACCACCCCTGCGGCACGCAGCCCCCACAGGGCATGCAGGCCAAGGGGACAGTGCTGGGCCCCCACACCCACACACCCGCGCCCACAGCACGTGGGTGGCGGACCCCAACGGCCCGCCCAGTGGGCGGGCAGTCGGGGGAGGGGGAGCGCCTGGCCTCAGACGCACCTCGCAACAGTGGAGGGCACCCCCCCCGGGGACGCCCTTCCGCCACCCCCACAGCGAGCAACGCCGGCCCGCAAGGGTGCACGCTGTGGGGCCGGTGCTGGGTCCCCACGCCCGCACCGACCACACCCGGGACACACGGGTCGTGGAACCCCGGCTGCTCGCCCCAAAGGACGGGCGGCTGGGGGAGGGACAGCGCCTTACACCAGACGCCCCTCACAACGGTAGTAGGCCACCCCCCCCGGGGACGGCCCCCCACCACCCCCACGGCACGCAGCCCCCACAGGGCATGTAGGCCAAGGGGACAGTGTTGGGCCCCCACACCCACACACCCGTGCCCACAGCACGTGGGTGGCGGACCCCAACGGCCCGCCCAGTGGGCGGGCAGTCGGGGGAGGGGGAGCGCCTGACCTCAGACGCCCCTCACAACGGTGGAAGGCACCCCCCCGGGGGACGCCCTTCCGCCACCCCCACAGCGAGCAACGCCGGCCCGCAAGGGCGCACGCTGTGGGGCCGGTGCTGGGTCCCCACGCCCGCACCGACCGCACCCGGAACACACGGGTCGCAGAACCCCGGCGGCCCGCCCCAGAGGACGGGCGGCCGGGCGAGGGACAGCGCCTGACACCAGACGCCCCTCACAACGGTGGCAGGCCACCCCCCCCGGGGACGGCCCCCCACCACTCCCGCGGCACGCAGCCCCCACAGGGCATGCAGGCCAAGGGGACACTGTTGGGCCCCCACACCGACACACCCGCGCCCACAGCACGTGGGTGGCGGACCCCAACGGCCCGCCCAGTGGGCGGGCAGTCGGGGGAGGGGGAGCGCCTGGCCTCAGACGCTCCTCGCAACGGTGGAAGGCACCCCCCCCGGGGACGCCCTTCCGCCACCCCCACAGCGAGCAACGCCGGCCCGCAAGGGCGCACGCTGTGGGGCCGGTGCTGGGTCCCCACGCCCGCACGGACCACACCCAGGACACACGGGTCGCGGAACCCCGGCTGCCCGCCCCGGAGGACGGGCGGCCGGGGGAGGGACAGCGCCTGACACTAGACACCCCTCACAACGGTGGCAGGCCAGCCCCCCCGGGGACGGCCCCCCACCACCCCCACGGCACGCAGCCCCCAAAGGGCATGCAGGCCAAGGGGACAGTGTTGGGCCCCCACACCCACACACCCGCGCCCAAAGCACGTGGGTGGCGGACCCCAACGGCCCGCCCAGTGGGCGGGCAGTTGGGGGAGGGGGAGCGCCTGGCCTCAGACGCCCCTCGCAACGATGGAAGGCACCCCCCCCGGGGACGCCCTTCCGCCACCCCCACAGCGAGCAACGCCGGCCCGCAAAGGCGCACGCCGTGGGGCCGGTGCTGGGTCCCCACGCCCGCACCGACCGCACCCGGAACACACGGGTCGCAGAACCCCGGCGGCCCGCCCCAGAGGACGGGCGGCCGGGCGAGGGACAGCGCCTGACACCAGACGCCCCTCACAACGGTGGCAGGCCACCCCCCCCGGTGACGGCCCCCCACCACTCCCGCGGTACGCGTCCCCCACAGGGCATGCAGGCCAAGGGGACAGTGTTGGGCCCCCACACCCACACACCCGCGCCCACAGCACGTGGGTGGCGGACCCCAACGGCCCGCCCAGTGGGCGGGCAGTCGGGGGAGGGGGAGTGCCTGGCCTCAGACGCCCCTCGCAACGGTGGAAGGCACCCCCCCCGGGGACGCCCTTCCGCCACCCCCACAGCGAGCAACGCCGGCCCGCAAAGGCGCACGCCGTGGGGCCGGTGCTGGGTCCCCACGCCCGCACCGACCGCACCCGGAACACACGGGTCGCAGAACCCCGGCGGCCCGCCCCAGAGGACGGGCGGCCGGGCGAGGGACAGCGCCTGACACCGGACGCCCCTCACAACGGTGGCAGGCCACCCCCCCCGGGGACAGCCCCCCACCACTCCCGCGGCACGCAGCCCCCACAGGGCATGCAGGCCAAGGGGACACTGTTGGGCCCCCACACCGACACACCCGCGCCCACAGCACGTGGGTGGCGGACCCCAACGGCCCGCCCAGTGGGCGGGCAGTCGGGGGAGGGGGAGCGCCTGGCCTCAGACGCCCCCCGCAACGGTGGAAGGCACCCCCCCCCGGGACGCCCTTCCGCCACCCCCACAGCGAGCAACGCCGGCCCGCAAGGGCGCACGCTGTGGGGCCGGTGCTGGGTCCCCACGCCCGCACGGACCACACCCAAGACACACGGGTCGCGGAACCCCGGCTGCCCGCCCCAGAGGACGGGCGGCCGGGGGAGGGACAGCGCCTGACACTAGACACCCCTCACAACGGTGGCAGGCCAGCCCCCCCGGGGACGGCCCCCCACCACCCCCACCGCACGCAGCCCCCAAAGGGCATGCAGGCCAAGGGGACAGTGTTGGGCCCCCACACCCACACACCCGCGCCCAAAGCACGTGGGTGGCGGACCCCAACGGCCCGCCCAGTGGGCGGGCAGTCGGGGGAGGGGGAGCGTCTGACCTCAGACGCCCCTCACAACGGTGGAAGGCACCCCCCCCGGGGACGCCCTTCCGCCACCCCCACAGCGAGCAACGCCGGCCCGCAAGGGCGCACGCTGTGGGGCCGGTGCTGGGTCCCCACGCCCGCACCGACCGCACCCGGGACACACGGGTCGCGGAACCCCAGCTGCCCGCCCCAGAGGACGGGCGGCCGGGGGAGGGACAGCGCCTGACACCAGACGCCCCTCACAACGGTGGCAGGCCACCCCCCCCGGGGACGGCCCCCCACCACTCCCGCGGCACGCGTCCCCCACAGGGCATGCAGGCCAAGGGGACAGTGTTGGGCCCCCACACCCACACACCCGCGCCCACAGCACGTGGGTGGCGGACCCCAACGGCCCGCCCAGTGGGCGGGCAGTCGGGGGAGGGGGAGCGCCTGGCCTCAGACGCCCCTCACAACGGTGGAAGGCACCCCCCCCGGGGACGCCCTTCCGCCACCCCCACAGCGAGCAATGCCGGCCCGCAAGGGCGCACGCTGTGGGGCCGGTGCTGGGTCCCCACGCCCGCACCGACCGCACCCGGGACACACGTGTCGCGGAACCCCGGCTGCCCGCCCCAGAGGACGGGCGGCTGGGGGAGGGACAGCGCCTGACGCCAGACGCCCCTCACAACGGTGGCAGGCCATCCCCCCCAGGGGACGGCCCCCCACCACCCCCGCGGCACGCAGCCCCCATAGGGCATGCAGGCCAAGGGGACACTGTTGGGCCCCCACACCGACACACCCGCGCCCACAGCACGTGGGTGGCGGACCCCAACGGCCCGCCCAGTGGGCGGGCAGTCGCGGGAGGGGGAGCGCCTGGCCTCAGACGCCCCTCACAACGGTGGAAGGCACCCCCCCCGGGGACGCCCTTCCGCCACCCCCACAGCGAGCAATGCCGGCCCGCAAGGGCGCACGCTGTGGGGCCGGTGCTGGGTCCCCACGCCCGCACCGACCGCACCCGGGACACACGGGTCGCGGAACCCCGGCTGCCCGCCCCAGAGGACGGGCGGCCGGGGGAGGGACAGCGCCTGACACCAGACGCCCCTCACAACGGTGGCAGGCCACCCCCCCCGGGGACGGCCCCCCACCACTCCCGCGGCACGCAGCCCCCACAGGGCATGCAGGCCAAGGGGACAGTGTTGGGCCCCCACACGCACACACCCGCGCCCACAGCACGTGGGTGGCGGACCCCAACGGCCCGCCCAGTGGGCGGGCAGTCGGGGGAGGGGGAGCGCCTGGCCTCAGACGCCCCTCGCAGGTGGAGGGCACCCGCCCTGGGGACGCCCTTCCGCCACCCCCACAGCGAGCAATGCCGGCCCGCAAGGACGCACGCTGTGGGGCCGGTGCTGGGTCCCCACGCCCGCACCGACCACACCCGGGACACACGGGTCGTGGAACCCCGGCTGCCTGCCCCAGAGGACGGGCGGCCGGGGGAGGGACAGCGCCTGACACCACACGCCCCTCACAACGGTGGCACGCCACCCCCCCCGGGGACGGCCCCCCACCACCCCCACGGCACGCAGCCCCCACAGGGCATGCAGGCCAAGGGGACAGTGTTGGGCCCCCACACCCACACACCCGCGCCCAAAGCATGTGGGTGGCGGACCCCAACGGCCCGCCCAGTGGGCGGGCAGTCGGGGGAGGGGGAGCGCCTGACCTCAGACGCCCCTCACAACGGTGGAAGGCACCCCCCCCGGGGACGCCCTTCCGCCACCCCCACAACGAGCAATGCCGGCCCGCAAGGGCGCACGCTGTGGGGCCGGTGCTGGGTCCCCACGCCCGCATCGACCACACCCGGGACACACGGGTCGTGGAACCCCGGCTGCCTGCCCCAAAGGACGGGCGGCTGGGGGAGGGACAGCGCCTGACACCAGACGCCCCTCACAACGGTGGCAGGCCACCCCCCCCGGGGACGGCCCCCCACCACCCCCACGGCACGCAGCCCCCACAGGGCATGCAGGCCAAGGGGACAGTGTTGGGCCCCCACTCCCACACACCCGCGCCCACAGCACGTGGGTGGCGGACCCCAACGGCCCGCCCAGTGGGCGGGCAGTCGGGGGAGGGGGAGCGCCTGACCTCAGACGCCCCTCACAACGGTGGAGGGCAACCCCCCCGGGGACGCCCTTCCGCCACCCCCACAGCGAGCAACGCCGGCCCGCAAAGGCGCACGCTGTGGGGCCGGTGCTGGGTCCCCACGCCCGCACCGACCGCACCCGGAACACACGGGTCGCAGAACCCCGGCGGCCCGCCCCAAAGGACGGGCGGCTGGGGGAGGGACAGCGCCTGACACCAGACGCCCCTCACAACGGTGGCAGGCCAACCCCCCCGGGGACGGCCCCCCACCACTCGCGCGGCACGCAGCCCCTACAGGGCATGCAGGCCAAGGGGACAGTGTTGGGCCCCCACACCCACACACCCGCGCCCACAGCATGTGGGTGGCGGACCCCAACGGCCCGCCCAGTGGGCGGGCAGTCGGGGGAGGGGGAGCGCCTGACCTCAGACGCCCCTCACAACGGTGGAAGGCACCCCCCCCGGGGACGCCCTTCCGCAACCCCCACAGCGAGCAACGCCGGCCCGCAAGGGCGCACGCTGTGGGGCCGGTGCTGGGTCCCCACGCCCGCACCGACCGCACCCGGGACACACGGGTCGCGGAACCCCGGCTGCCCGCCCCAGAGGACGGGCGGCCGGGGGAGGGACAGCGCCTGACACCAGACGCCCCTCACAACGGTGGCAGGCCACCCCCCCCGGGGACGGCCCCCCACCACCCCCACGGCACGCAGCCCCCACAGGGCATGCAGGCAAAGGGGACAGTGTTGGGCCCCCACACCGACACACCCGCGCCCACAGCACGTGGGTGGCGGACCCCAACGGCCCGCCCAGCCGGCGGGCAGTCGGGGGAGGGGGAGCGCCTGGCCTCAGACGCTCCCCACAACGGTGGAAGGCACCCCCCCCGGGGACGCCCTTCTGCCACCCCCACAGCGAGCAACGCCGGCCCGCAAAGGCGCACGCTGTGGGGCCGGTGCTGGGTCCCCACGCCCGCACCGACCGCACCCGGGACACACGGGTCGTGGAACCCCGGCTGCCCGCCCCAAAGGACGGGCGGCTGGGGGAGGGACAGCGCCTGACACCAGACGCCCCTCACAACGGTGGCAGGCCACCCCCCCCGGGGACGGCCCCCCACCACCCCCACGGCACGCAGCCCCAACAGGGCATGCAGGCCAAGGGGACAGTGTTGGGCCCCCACACCCACACACCCGTGCCCACAGCACGTGGGTGGCGGACCCCAACGGCCCGCCCAGTGGGCGGGCAGTCGGGGGAGGGGGAGCGCCTGACCTCAGACGCCCCTCACAACGGTGGAAGGCACCCCCCCCGGGGACGCCCTTCCGCCACCCCCACAGCGAGCAACGCCGGCCCGCAAGGGCGCACGCTGTGGGGCCGGTGCTGGGTCCCCACGCCCGCACCGACCGCACCCGGGACACACGGGTCGCAGAACCCCGGGGCGCGCCCCAGAGGACGGGCGGCTGGGGGAGGGACGGCGCCTGACACCAGACGCCCCTCACAACGGTGGCAGGCCACCCCCCCCGAAGACAGCCCCCCACCACCCCCACGGCACGCAGCCCCCACAGGGCATGCAGGCCAAGGGGACAGTGTTGGGCCCCCACACCCACACGCCCGCGCCCACAGCATGTGGGTGGCGGACCCCAACGGCCCGCCCAGTGGGCGGGCAGTTCGGGGAGGGGGAGCGCCTGACCACAGACGCCCCCGAAAAACGGTGGAAGGCACCCCCCCGGGAACGCCCTTCCGCCACCCCCACAGCGAGCAACGCCGGCCCGCAAGGGCGCACGCTGTGGGGCCGGTGCTGGGTCCCACGCCCGCACCGACCGCACCCGGGACACACGGGTCGCAGAACCCCGGCCGCCCGCCCCAGAGGACGGGCGGCCGGGGGAGGGACAGCGCCTGACACCAGACGCCCCTCACAACGGTGGCAGGCCACCCCCCCCGGGGACGGCCCCCCACAACTCCCGCGGCACGCAGCCCCCACAGGGCATGCAGGCCAAGGGGACAGTGTTGGGCCCCCACACCCACACGCCCGCGCCCACAGCATGTGGGTGGCGGACCCCAACGGCCCGCCCAGTGGGCGGGCAGTCGGGGGAGGGGGAGCGCCTGACCACAGACGCCCCCCACAACGGTGGAAGGCACCCCCCCGGGAACGCCCTTCCGCCACCCCCACAGCGAGCAACGCCGGCCCGCAAGGGCGCACGCTGTGGGGCCGGTGCTGGGTCCCACGCCCGCACCGACCGCACCCGGGACACACGGGTCGCAGAACCCCGGCCGCCCGCCCCAGAGGACGGGCGGCCGGGGGAGGGACAGCGCCTGACACCACACGCCCCTCACAACGGTGGCAGGCCACCCCCCCGGGGACGGCCCCCCACCACTCCCGCGGCACGCAGCCCCCACAGGGCATGCAGGCCAAGGGGACAGTGATGGGCCCCCACACCCACATGCCCGCGCCCGCAGCATGTGGGTGGCGGACCCCAACAACCCGCCCCGTGGGCGGGCAGTCGGGGGAGGGGAAGCGCCTGACCTCAGACGCCCCTCATGACGGTTGAAGGCAGCCCCCGTGGGGACGCCCTTCCGCCACCCCCACAGCGAGCAACGCCGGCCCGCAAGGGCGCACGCTGTGGGGCCGGTGCTGGGTCCCCACACCCGCACCGACCGCACCCGGGACACACGGGTCGCGGAACCCCGGCTACCCGCCCCAGAGGACGGACGGCTGGGGGAGGGACAGCGCCTGACACCAGACGCCCCTCACAACGGTGGCAGGCCACCCCCCCCGGGGACGGCCCCCCACCACCCCCACGGCACGCAGCCCCCACAGGGCATGCAGGCCAAGGGGACCGTAGTGGGCCCCCACACCGACACACCCGCGCCCGCAGCACGTGGGTGGCGGACCCCAACAGCCCGCCCAGTGGGCGGATAGTCGGGGGAGGGGGAGCGCCTGACCTCAGACGCCCCTCACAACGGTGGAAGGCACCCCCGCCGGGGACGCCCTTCCGCCACCCCCACAGCGAGCAACGCCGGCCCGCAAGGGCGCACGCTGTGGGGCCGGTGCTGGGTCCCCACGCCCGCACCGACCGCACCCGGGACACACGGGTCGCGGAACCCCGGCTGCCCGCCCCGGAGGACGGGCGCCCGGGGGAGGGACAGCGTCTGACACCACACGCCCCTCACAACGGTGGCAGGCCACCCCCCCCGGGGACGGCCCCCCACCACCCCCGCGGCACGCAGCCTCCACATGGCATGCAGGCCAAGGGGACAGTGTTGGGCCCCCACACCCACACACCCGCGCCCACAGCACGTGGGTGGCGGACCCCAACAGCCCGCCCAGTGGGCGGGCAGTCGGGGGAGGGGGAGCGCCTGACCTCAGACGCCCCTCACAACGGTGGAAGGCACCCCCCCCGGGGACGCCCTTCTGCCACCCCCACAGCGAGCAACGCCGGCCCGCAAGGGCGCACGCTGTGGAACCGGTGCTGGGTCCCCACGCCCGCACGGACCGCACCCGGAACACACGGGTCGCGGTACCCCGGCTGCCCGCCCCAGAGGACGGGCGGCTGGGGGAGGGACAGCGCCTGACACCAGACGCCCCTCACAACAGTGGCAGGCCACCCCCCCCCGGGGACGGCCCCCCACCACCCCCGCGGCACGCAGCCCACAGGGCGTGCAGGCCAAGCCAGGTAGGGAGGAACCGGGACCGGACCGCCCCCCCCCAAGCACGCCAGACGGAGCAAGGGACCGGGGCAGGACACGCGGAGGGGCACGGACCACGTGGAACGGCCCTACCAGCGCCCAGTGCCGGGACCGCGCGAGGTGCGCACGCCACACCACCCAGGGGGGGGGGGGAGCGGACGCCGCGGGAGCGCGAGCGCACACACACGCAAAGGCCACGCGGGGACTACCAGAAGGGCAACCGGACCGAGCTCGCGGAACGCACAGACCGCGTGGAATGGCGTACCAGCGAGCGAGGGTAAGGGACACCCGGACGGGACGGCCCGCCACACGCAGCGCGGGACACGCGGGGCGGGAAGGGGAAAACGGGAGAGACACAACACCAGGTACCGGCCCGAGCCCCCCGAACCGGCCGCGAGCGCCGCGCACACACGGACGGGGCACTGCACCCGCCAAGGCAGTAGTGGCGCACTGCGCCACGCCCCAACCCCTAGGCAAGGCAGCCTCCGCGCCAGCCCAAGGGGGTCCCACTGGCGACAAGCCAGTAGCACGGGCCCGGCGGCGCCGGCGCCCCGGGCGACCACGCATTAGGGGGGCGACGCGGTGGGTAAGCGCCCGCAGCCACGGCTGCGAATTGATGCACTGACCGGGGAGTGGCGAAACGGGGAAGCCGGGGAGGGACGGGGCTCCGAGCCCTGTGAACCCGGGGGACTCCGCCACCAGGCAGGAGGTGCGTCTTGGAGGGCCCCCCACTAGGACCCGGTGGGGAGGATATCACCTGGCCCGACCAGGTGTCCCCCCGGGGCCGAAAGGCGTCTAGTACCCGCAAAATCAAACCCCAAACCTCAAACCTTTTGTGCTGCAGGTCTGGAATAAACCTGTGGGACAGTCAGGATATTGGCTAAGCCCTAGTATCACAAAGTATGGGTCTCCAGTACAGCTAGACGCCCAAATAGTTGCACTGTGTCCCCGCACTGCGCGTGCAAGTGCCCGCGCACTGCGCGAAGGGCGCCCCATCTGTCGTGTGTAGTATAGTTCCTGTAATCTGTGTAGATGTTGTCTGTAGCGGCGTGCTAAACACATGACTGTCATAGTACAAGGTAGTCACGACGTGTTTGGCTGTGTGGTACATGAATTCTGTTGTCTCATTAAGTGAGTTCAGACGGTGTCTCATGCACAAGAAAGTGTTTGAAACATGAAACGTCATGTTCACACCCATGTTCCTCCAAGCAATGAGGCATGAGAAGCCTACCCCCCGCCCCCCTTGCAAACTCGCGGGGTAGCTCGTGACGGTCTCCCGGGTGGTGGGGGGAGACGGTCGCCAAGTGACGGTCCCCCGGGGGGGGGGGGGGAGATTGCAAGGGTATGTCAAGGCAAACTATAGTACCCTCCACTGATGCAAGCAAAGAGAACACGTGTGAAGCGACTTTCGCGTTGATGCCAATGTGCTTCATCCAACACAAATGTTATCGAGGATCCAAAGGAACGGTAAAGAACTTCTGGGTACGAGAATAACACACTTTGAACTGATGCACATGCTCAGTTTGCATGACAGGCACGGGATGTGTTGCACTGGCCGATGAGGAGGAGGCAATGGTGTGCGGGGCTGGTTTGGCAGCCGTTTGCACAGCCAAACTAGTCCGTTTGGCGGCTGGCTTTCCTCTTTGCTGGGGGACAGCCTTTGCTATGGGGGAATGTTTGCCCGGCGCGCGCCCGGCGCGCTACTTTTAGACTATGTTCCCCCCGAAGAGCCCCCAAGCACACCCCTTGGAAACGCCCTTAGAATTAGGTGACCCAAATTGCCCCAGCTCAAGAAAGTTGCAAACTGGGGTACACAGTACCACTCTCGCTCCTTTAAGGGCGATC
Organism: Eutreptiella sp. 'Long Island Sound 2002'; assembly: GCA_964036045.1. NCBI lineage: Eukaryota > Euglenozoa > Euglenophyceae > Eutreptiales > Eutreptiaceae > Eutreptiella > Eutreptiella sp. 'Long Island Sound 2002'. Next base: position 32,074,489 of record OZ038389.1, read on the forward strand.
TTGGTCAACACCTTAGCAAGTTGGGGGAATGGGGGGTTAGGATAGCACAACCGCATCGATCTCCAGTAGAAGCCATAGGCGTTATTGAGGTATCGCGAACAGTAGAGCTGCATCATAACATTGGTCCCACAAGTGTGGGTGTCAATACATTCAGTACAATAGTGCCCCTTACACTCATCAAAAACTGCGACGGTGGAGCGCTTCTAGCAACACAACACACACACTTCTGCCTCATCCTTTGCCTCATCTTGCGTGCCACAACCGAGCAAACAGCTGCTCAATGCGTGCCCTATACCACACGTGCACGTCATTGTAACATTGTTGGCGGGCTGTCAAAGTGCCATTCTTTCTTCCAATAAATGGCACAATGACATGAATCCGGCCCTTATAAGCACCATCATGGCCCCCAACTTCGAAATCAAAGAAATCACCTCGGGTACGAGAAGGTCCATACCCATCCCAAATCAAAACATCTGCTGATGTCCCGGGGGCCAAGGGGCAAATCCATATAATGTTGCCCAACATATCAACGGCAACAGTCCACCGGTAGGGCACGGGTCACAAAAGATGCCCGGCGCGCTAACGTTCCCCCTCTTGCCTTGGGGGCAGCCACCGACTTCTTCGGAGGCACCAAATTCTTAGGGATCCACTTTTCCTCACAACAGATGGGTAACACAAACCACCACAACATTTCTTTTTTTTTCGATCAAAAAGGCCAGTTCACAAGACATGTTAACTAGAAAAACATGGAAGTGACGGTCTCCCGGGGGGGGGGGGGGGGGTTGCAAGGGGTGGGTGTTTGCAAAGGGGGGGGGGGTACAAATGTTCGGCTTGGAAACCCTTCTTGCGATCATACACATGCGGAACAACTGCACATGCTCACCACTTGAAGATGCCTTTGAACATGCCTTTGCCCGAGGTTTAGGGGCTGGTTTGGGCTCAGGCACCTTCAAGATCTTGGGAATGAAATTGCCTTGCATGAGGTCTCTTGTAAAGTACAATCACAACCCTATGTGACTGGCAAATTTGTCACCAAACCCATGTCTTATGTGGCTGCACTACATTTGGTGCCGAATTAAAAATAGGTACCAATTAATACGGTCCCTACACCTACTGTAGCTTGGACAAGGGCGTGGCTATTACAAGGGGGGGTGGGGTACGTGTGCTTGTGCCTCCACAGTAAATGTGGACCGTTATGTTTGCCCCCCTTCACAATTTGCATGAGTCTGATCTAATTGTATTCAAGTGTACCCCACCCGACCCCACCTCCTGTGCCCAGGAACCAGCAATGCTTTGCCCTGTCACCAGCGGGTGGATCTTAGACGGTGTTGTCAAGCCAGAAAATGCCGTTGCACTAGGTGTTAATTCTTGCACACAGCCATGAGCAGCCCCAGGCAACAGGAAAAAAACAACTTCCGGCGCAGTGCGCCGGGGCACGTATGCCCTTCCCTTTCGCACAGCGAAACACATGGACAAATGAACACCAATGGACGGCAGTTCAGCAAACTGGGCTGCAGTGGGCGTTCTGCATGGCTGAATTATTGCCCTACATCCGGAACAGCCATGAAAACCAATGCTGTGCAAAAGCAACGCAGTGTCAGGGAAACTGCCGCGACAGCGGGGGCCTGCGTCTTGCGCACGGCGTTTTGTGGGCAGGGGGGTGAGGGGATACCAACACGACGGCCGGCAGTGCACGCACCACTGTGTGCCGCACGTTGAGTGGAAAAGCGACCCCCTTTCCGAGGCCATTCCCTTCCAGATTTCTGGGAATCTGAATTTTACAATGGAGTGTGGCGCCATCATCCATGCACGACAGGGGCAATCCAGGGTGGGGGGCATGCAGCTGTAACCCCCTTGCGCATGGACGCCGAAAGACAGAAAAACGATGATCAGACGGGGTCGCTGTGCTTAGACAAGGCAGTGCCCAAAAGAGGAAGCCTAAAGGAACGGTCAGAAGAACAAAGGTCAGACAGGGCGCCGTACAATGGGGAGAGGGGGTGTACGGCCAGCGCAGCAAAAGGGCATGGCTTTTCGGTTGGGGATTGGGATTATCCCCCACAACATTCTGCACAAATTACATTGATCAGAGGAAGGGAGCCAGAGGGGCACTGCAGTGGTGGTTAGCAAGGTCAGCGAGGGTACTGCGATACTTGCACTTCAGGTGCGAGTGAGGCACCTTGCTGGTGCTGTTTGGGGTGGGGCCGGGGGATGAGGGGTCAGGGCTTGAGTTCGGATGTTTGAGGTGTACCCAGCACTTGTGTCTGTGCAGGGGGGGGGGGGGGATGCTGGTAGGATCTGTGTGCGTGCAGCGGCCTTTGGCCAATGAGGAGGCTGTGGACGGCATGGCGGTGCTGCTGCGCAGAGTGGCAGCACGTGCAGAGCACAGCAATAGGGTCACAGGGAGGGCAGGCACAGCAGGTGGGCGGCCATGATATCAAGGCCAAGTTGTTGCACTGCGTGCATACTGCGCACGCAGAGGCCGGGATACTCACCCAAGAATACCTGTCACCTGACTGGTAGCACAGCGAAGCAGCAAAGCCCACATGAGAACAACGAAACTGCCTTCAACTTGGTACTCCACTGTCCCTATGAACAAACCACTCAGCCTTGTAAGGTACAACTATGGAGGGGTATGCAAGATGCACACATAGTGGGGAGACATCAACATGGCTACATCACCCCTGCCTTCTTGGGATCCCCATAGTGGGGAGAAATCAATATGGCTATATCACCCCTGCCTTCTTGGGATCCCCATAGTGGGGAGAAATAAATATGGCTATATCACCCCTGCCTTCTTGGGATCCCCATAGTGGGCAGAAATAAATATGGCTATATCACCCCTGCCTTCTTGGGATCCCCATAGTGGGGAGACATCAACATGGCTATATCACCCCTGCCTTCTTGGGATCCCCATAGTGGGGAGACATCAACATGGCTACATCACCCCTGCCTTCTTGGGATCCCCATAGTGGGGAGAAATAAATATGGCTACATCACCCCTGCCCTCTCGGGGTCCCCATAGTGGGCAGAATTCAATATGGGGGATGGAAAATGGGTGAAAATGGTTGAAAATGGGCAACATACGGCTAAGTGTTTGCACTGCGTGCGCACTGCGTGCATACTGCGCACGCAGAGGCTAGGATACTCACCCAAGAATACCTGTCACCTGTTTACTAGCACGGCGAAGCAGCAAAGCCCACATCAGAACAACAAAACCGCCTTCAGCTTGGTAATCAAGTGTCGTTATGAACAAGCAAATCAGCCTTATAAAGTACAACTATGCAAGGGCAAGCAAGATGCACACATGTTCAAGTTCTGGCTTTTGGTCTTGTGAGCATTGTGTTAAATTATTTACGTTCATGCTCACAAGTACACAAAGTTAGCGTTTGCGCACGATAAAGACTTGGGTTTTCGACACCCTTAAGTGGCCCAAAACACCCTTGTAAGCCGCTTGCCCAAAGGAAGCGATATGCCCATGTGAAAGGGGTATGAAAGGAAGGCAAAGGGAGGAGATGTAGAGTTCCCAACGAACTCGTGGTCCTTGGTAACCATGAGTTCGGTCACTTGACGGAAAAGCTTGCGGGGGAGGAAATTAGGGGGAAATGGTTGACAATTCAAATATGCCACATCCTAAATGCTTGGGAAGCCAAAAAAACCCTTGTACGGAACCAAAAACTTGTGAAAAGGGGCCAAAACTAGGGTTCGAGTATTTGCCGACATCCAAAACTTCGCACTGCGAGCGCACTGCGTGCATGGCATTCCCATAGGGTGACAATTCAAATGTGCCACATCCCAAATCCATAGGAAGCTAAAAAAAACCCTAGTATGGAACCAAAAACTTGTCAAAAGGGGCCAAAAGTAGGATTCAAGTATTTGCCGACATCCAAAACTTCGCACTGCCTGTGCACTGCGTGCACGGCATTCCCCAAATTTCTAAATAACTAGCACGACGTCATGCAGGACTGACTCAGTTCAGTTGTGATACTGTCAGCTTCTCGGGAAACCTCCTGTTCAAGCAATCTTTCACTGCTGGAGGTCAGGGTAAGAAGGCCTCAAGCAGCGGCCCAAACCACAGAATTGCTGTAAGTACAAAGTGCTGGGCAGGGGGGGGGGGTGAGACCTAATCAAAGTGGGCTAAGCAAGGGCTTGGGTGGAACCTTTGGAGTCCCCCCCCCCAGGGGCCATGACTTCTTGAAAAAACTGCTCCATGGTGGCCTGCCCGGGGCCATCATCCGAGCCCTCATTCCGGCGAATGTAAATCCGGAGGCCACAGAAAGAGGTTGCCATGAGGACCCCCAAAAAAGATCTGCAAAGGGTGGACTCGTTGGTGCACCCAACTGCGATGTACTGCCCAGCACGTCAACCCCCTGTGCCTCAATGCCCCATGACACAGTGGCACCCAGCCCGACCAGCCACCAAAGCAATACGGGACCAAAACCGACTGGAGCTTAGCCTCTGACGACAGGGGGGCCGGGGCATAACTCCGTTTGCTGGCCCCTCCAATCATAACAAGAGAGGGCACCACCCGGAGCAGGTGGGGGCCGGCAATACCCGACGAATGACACCGTCGCGCACAAAGCGCCAAGTGCTCGGGACGTCCTCAGGCGTTCAGGGAACGGTTTTCCGGGACATGCCCCGGGACAGTGCCGGGGGGGGGAGGGGGTTGCTCAGCATAGAAAGCCTGGGGCAAACTGAACCCTGAGTCCGTGGGAGGCAGTGGGACGATGGAATGGGGCTGTTTGGACTGGCGGAGTCATAAGAAGCGGGTCAACGGTCAGAGCGGGCGGCACTCCCGCTGTCCAGGTCCCGCAGTGGTAGAGTGGGGGCAGGCCCTCTCTTGTGCATGGTCACCCCAGAGCCTCGCCACCACCCCCCCTTTCATTTGCTGGGGCTCTTCTGAATGCAAGGCCTCATCAGAACACAGGGAGTCGCACGCACGCCCACACACACGCACACGCACACGCGTTGGGAACCGCAAAAACAAGAGCAAAAGCACAAGCAAAGCGGTTGGAAAAGACTCAGGAGCTGCAGGGCAGCCCTGGACGTCTTTCGGTCTGTTGAAGTTGGATGGGGTGCCACAGAGTGCTGGCATGCAGAAGTGCAGTAGCACTCCCTCTCGCCCTCCCCAGGCCCGTAACACACATACACACACACACAAACGGTGGATGCGATAAACAGGGCAAGGCAAAAAGCGGCCTGAGTGTACTAGATCTCGTCAGGTGCAAAGCAGAACAAAAGAAGCATGTCCCGCCTGCACTAGGTGCCTTTCTGCAACGTAAAGACAGGAGACATGACCCCACGTGTCCTCCCAGAAGATGGATACAGCCTCTGGCGTCGCCGTCCAGCCAGAGGCCTGCAGCAAAACAAACACACATTGTCCATCAGCTCTGCCCACCAGATCAGGAGGGTCACACACACACACACACACACACACACACACACACACACACACAAACACAATGAGAACCGTGCAAACAAGAACAGAGCAAGAAACGCGGCGAAAGAAAACTCCTCAGGAGCCGCAGAGCAGCCCCAGACAGCACCAACAGACCCTAGACCCACACAGCACAAGACACACACTACCAACAAACACACAACAAACACAACATATCACAAACATTGAGCAGCAGACCACACATCTCACCAACAGACACAAGGGCACACACGCGCAGCATACAGCAGATAGCAAACAAAACTTCACAGACAACCATGACAACCAAACATTCAACACAGGTGCAGGCACATGCGCACAACAGACTGCAGAGCACACACACCCACACACACACACACACACACATTGAAGAACCACGAAACAAGAACGGAGCAAGAAAAGTGGTTAAGAAAGATGTGTAAACCATGTCCGGGAGGGTTATTCCAGCCCTCTGCAGGTCTGACCTGTGGGAAGCAGCAAGCGGTAAGCAACAGACAACAGGTGACTGGTGCTCAGGGCCAGTGCAAATTGCGTTGACCAAGTTATCTCTCTCCATCAGCGAGCACCTTGGTGTGACGTCTCACTGTCATCGCTGCCTTCTACGGGAGGCCGGCCGCTGCGCCAAGGGTCCAGTCACACAACAGCAGGTCTCACAGGCCAGCACAGATCAGTCCCAGTGCAAGCAAGAGAGGGATGTATACATGTATTGGATGCACCACACAAGGGACACACACACACGCACACAGCGTACACACGTCATACCCACCCAAACATGGAAAAGAGGACACAGGGGTCCGTTTCTGTTGCTGCGGACCTCCATGAATCCCTGAAACCCCCAGTCCCGTGCATTTCCGCGGATTTCCTGCCGCGGATGTGCGAGACGCCGTGAGCCAAGCAAACCCAAACCCACTCGCACCCAGAGACATGCCAACGACTGCAGCACCACCACATCTGCCCCCCACCTCACACACAGGCGCGGAGCGGGGCCGGAGGGGCTCGGCGGCCCCCCACAAGTCACACGCCGCGGCACGGGGCCACACACGCTCCACTCCTTCCGGGTCCGTCACGTGTGCGCACTGTTGCCCGCGGAACCCGCGAGGCAGTGGCAGGGACTCGAGGGAGTGAGGACAGGGCCAGTGATTGGGGGGTTCATCCACAGAGGACACTGGTCACGATTAGAGCGGAGGGCGGAAGGACGACGACACACGTGAGCTCCGGGACCGCGGCCGCGGGAGGGGCCCAGGGGCAGTGGGCGGGGGACTCCGTGGGATGGGACAAGGGGCCTGGGGAGCCGTGTCGGACGCGGCCCTCGCTGCGCTGGGCCATGAGGACCGTGAAGACCCACGAGCATCCCCGAGCACATGCCCGTAGCCGAGCCATCCTCACGGGAAGCGCGCCAAAAGCCCGGGCAGCCCGCCAACGAGCCCCTGAAGACGGCCAATGTGTCTGCGCCGGGCCCTCGTACACACAGCGGCCCTCGTACACAGGGCGGCCCTCGTACACAGGGCGATTTTTAATGCAAACCAACAAAAGTGCCAAAAAAAAAAAGGACAATTGCGAGAGACAGCCAGCCAGCCAGCCAGACAGACAGCCAGCCAGCCAGCCGGCCGGGCGGGCGGGCGGGCGGGCGGGCGGGCAGGCAGGCAGGCAGGCAGACAGGCAGACAGACAGACAGACAGACAGACAGACAGGGAGGGACCGGACAGTTGGTGTACCAAAAATGGCCCCACAAGACTGTCCCACGATGGTCCCATTTGTCTGGAGGGGTGGGGGGTTCCCCCCCCTCCTCCTCCTGCGGTGTACTCGGCCGGGGGGGGGGGGAGGGGCACGCCGTGGCGCCCGATTACCGTACCAGACCCCCTGCGGCCGCCGCAGGATTGCGTGCGCCGGGCTTCTCAGGTCTCCGGCTCCGGCTCAATGGGGGACACAGGCGTGTACGTCAGGGAGCCCCCGGTCTCCGCCGTCGCGCGCTCGTCGCTTGGCGTTGGGCTGTCGGGGTCGTGGGGCGGGGGGCGCGGAGCCGGGCCCCCGGCGGAGGGCAGGCCCATCGCGATGCAAGGGACCAGCGTCGCGGAGTGGACGGTGAACGCGATGGCCCCGCGCTCCGCGTCGGTGGCGTGGACCGTGATGCCGTCCGGCAGGGGGCCGTCCCCGAGCCCACAGACTTCGCTGTCGCGACGCGGTTTGCGGGGGCTCGGCTTCTTCCGCTGCCGCGGGGCCGGGCCCGGGGGCATCTTCCTGGTCACGGGGTGTGCCCCGGGGGCGGGGGGGCGGGGCTTCCGGGGCGGGGCTTTCGAGGGGGTGGGCGCTGGGGGGCCTTGGGCCGTGGTGGCCTGCTCCTGAATGCGTTGCTGGGCCGCCTCGATGTCGGGGATTGGGACCTTCTGATTGCAGAACTCGTAGTCGGAGTCGCCTGGGGATGGACGGGGGGCTTGGCATAGATGTGGGAGTGGGAGTGGGTGTGTGTGTGTGTGTGTGTGTGTGTGTGGTGTGTGGTGTGTGGGTGTGTGTGTGTGGGGGTGTGTGTGTGTGTGTGGGTGTGGGTGTGGGTGTGGGTGTGGGTGTGTGTGTGTGGGTGTGTGTGGGTGTGGGTGTGGGTGTGTGTGGGTGCGGGGGTGGGTGTGTGTGGGTGTGGGGGTGTGGGTGTGGGGGTGGGAGTGGGTGTGCGTGTGTGTGTGCGTGTGGGTGTGTGGGTGTGTGTGTGTGTGTGGGTGGGTGTGTGTGGGTGTGGGGGTGTGGGTGTGGGGGTGTGGGTGCGGGGGTGGGTGTGGGTGTGCGTGTGTGTGTGGGTGTGCGTGTGGGTGTGTGTGTGTGTGTGGGTGGGTGTGTGTGGGTGTGGGGGTGTGGGTGTGGGGGTGGGAGTGGGAGTGGGTGTGGGTGTGGGTGTGGGTGTGGGAGTGGGTGTGCGTGTGGGAGGTGGCGTGGGTGGGTGTGGGGGCGTGGGGGGGTGGGTGTGGGTAGGTTGCCCATTGTTGCCCATTGACGCACCAGCGCACATGGATGGCCGGCAGGCAGGCTCCTGTGGCATGGCTCGATAGATGTGAACCCACACCGACATTCAGGTCTGCGTATGGGCGCGACGCAGAAGAAATGGGTACGGGCGTCTCAGGCTATCAGCGGGTGCGGATGTGGGTGTGGGTGTGGGCGCGCGGGGCGTGTGGACGGGCGCATGCGTGTGGGTGTGGGGGCCGGGGACGGGAGTGCGGCGGCAGATGGGGATGTGGGCGTGGGGCACACCGGGGGATATCGGTCGAGCGTACAAAGCGTTGATGTCCGCAGGAAGCTCCCTCAGAGACTGCGCCGCGGCTTCTCCGGTGGCTTCCGCATCGGCGCAGGGGGCCACCGTAGCCTCGGCGTCTGCAGCGGAGCCCGTTGCTGCGGCATCCGCGGCCCCCGAGTCAAGGAGGTGCTCTTCGTCACTTCGGTCGGCATCGAATGCCTGTGAAGAGGGCCGTCATGCCATCGGAGGTATGCTCGTGGGCACGGTCGTCGCCCACTTCCAGTGCCACCGCCAGCCTCATCCTGCCTTCCACAACTGCGACTGCTCTTTGGCTTCAATCAGGACAACTACCGCGGGAACTGCAAGTGCCACTGACACCAGCAGTGACCACTGCTATTGCCACGCCACAGACACGCCCCCCCCCTTGCGCAAGCACGGCCGCGGTCCCAAAAGTGGAGGCAAAACAGCGGTTCAACGCCCACCACGTCCTTAGACAAGCCCGTGCTTGGGCGCGACACACACAACAGCAAAGCGCGGTACATGACAGCCACGCCGGGAATCGCAATGTCAGCCATCGCCCAACATCACCTCCAAACAAACCGCGTGGGGCTGTGATGTGTGGTACGATGTTGTGATGAACAGAACGCACAATCACAGACATGAATGAGCCCCCCCCTTCCTCTACAACTGCGCCACAAACGCCCAATCCTGCATTCAGGACCACAACAGACAGCGGTCCCACAAAACCCTGCAAACAGCGGTTCAACGCCCACTCCGTTGCCTGGGCAAGCCCGTGCCTGCGCAAGAGGCGGAAGGGGGGGGGTACAACCGCCACTGCCGCAGTCACTGCAGGTGCCCTTGCCACTGCAACTGCTATTGCGGCTCCTGCCCACACGCATTGCACGGTAAATGGCGGCAGCTGTGGAGTGGGCGACAGCGTTTGGTGGCCTCGTTGACGCCCGTTGACGGTGCGCGTATAGCGGCATCCCGGCGTCACACCGCCGTGCCTTTGGAGGGATGCACAGATGATGGGGTCACAAGGGGGGGGGGGATGGGCAGACGGCCGATCCCGCAGTTGCAGGGCACCGCAGGCCGAGTCGAGGACTGTGACGGAGGCCGTCGCTGTCAACAAGCACGTGGGCTTCAGTGAGGGTGGCAGTGAGCGTGGCAGTGAGGGTGGCAGTGAGGGTGGCAGTGAGGGTGGCAACGAGTGGCAGTGGGGGTGGTAGCGGCAGTGGCAGTGGCAGTGGCAGTGAGGGCGGCAGTGATGGCGGCAGTGAGGGTGGCGGTGGAAGTCTTGTTGGGTGATGTTGGGGCTGGCGGGGGCTGGCGGTGGGGGAGGCAGAAAGTGCGGCGATGGGGTGGCAGAGGCGCGGACGGTGGCAGTGGCAGTGGAGAAGGGCTGAGCGATGAGGAGGCAAACCGAGGCTGCGGATCGCTGCGCAACGCATCACACATACCATTTGTTGTTGGGGCACAGGCCCCGGGGACGTCGTCCCAACGGCTTTTGGCCGTTTCTTCGACTTCTTCGATTTTGACTGCGGCGGTCGCGGAGGCACTAAACCGTAGGCCTCTTTGAGGACCTGAGGGGACCCGATGTCTGGGTGTTGTTTCGGCTTTCGGTCCTGTCAAGAGGGCGATGCAGCGGCGGAGAGCGTGGGGCTGTGCAACGGATCCCCCACCCCGGCCCTTGCGAACAGAGCGCAGGCACCAGTGGACGACTGAGTGCCGGAACGGGGGGGATGCGTTCCATAAAGGCGGGTGCACGGGTGATGGTCATGTCATGTCATGGAGCGCTAGAGCCATCGTCCGCTGGCCCGCCCAGTGGGCGTCCATCGGCAGAACGTCTAGCCGTCACACACACTCGCACTCCGATGGAATGGGCCCCAGGTGAGGGGGAGCCGAGGGCACCATGCATGGCGCGAAGGAGAGAGGCGCCCGGACCAAGCTAGGCCCACCAGGGGCATGCGAGCGGACGCTCAGAGACACCAGTCCCGCCGACAGGCCCCGGCTTTCTGGGAACTGGTGGGTCTCACCTTAGACGGTCGACGCGCGCACTCGAGGCACACTTGGTGAGGCAGTGGTGCGTCTGCCCCTCACAGGCTGCACCGCTGACCCCGGGGGGCGCCCTGGGTGGGTGGCGGCATCGTCGGCCGGCCTGACTTGGGTGCAGGGGTGATGGGTGCGTGCACAGTGCGCACCTGTGTGGTGGATTACACAGCTTTCACCCACCCTCACAGAAGGCCCCCCGATTAGCGACATTGGCACTCAGAAAGCAGCCGGCAAATGGGCATCCGATCAGGTTCTCACAGTCTGAACTGAAATTCAGCAGTCAAAGCCTTGCAGAATATGAAAACCGGCAAAGAATCGGGAGCACAAGTACCCCCCGCCCCCATTGCAAACTCCCGGGTTAGCGCGCGACGGTCTCCCGGTTGGGGGTGGGAGATTGCAAGGGGTGGGAGTTTTCAAAGGGGGGGGGGGGTAGTGCTGCAGAGGCATGTTGTCCAGCAGGTTTAGGGTGGGGGGGGGCGGTGACCAACCATCCACTGAGGCATGCTGTTCATCAAGTTCAAGTGTAGAAGAGGTCGGGGGTGATGGGGATGGGCCCCGAATGCGGAACTCGAGGCAGCGGAGTGCAGCAGCATCATCCACCTCATCCACCTCATGTTTTATGCGCAGGTAGTCCCCCGGGTGCTGCAAGGGGGCCAGAACAATACGGCCGTGAAGCAACGGATACTCAGCTACCGAACGCCCCCGTGGCACAGGCGGCCGGTCACAGCTCTTGAACGTTCTGCTGCACTGCAGCACTTCCAAACCAGTACTTCATATTTTATGTCCCCCGGGTGCGGCAAGGGGGCCAGAACAATATTGGGGGGGGGTTCAAGTCAAATTCGCGGTGGTAAATTGCACTGTGGGAAATTTCGCCGAGACCCCTGGATTTCGTGTGGTAAATTTCGTGGACACTCCCAGAAATGTTATGGTGCGTAGGGCTTTGGGGGCTCGGTGAAGCTTGCGGTACCAGCTCAGCAACACAGCACCTCAGGGGGCAACAACCAAGGGAAAACAATGGGGTCAGGTAGACCATCTAAATGCAAAAGCTGCACAGTGCGCGCACGGTGTAGGCGTGGTGCGTCCCGCTCGCCCCAGTACCGGGTAAAACACCCGGTGTGCAGTGCTGTGGGGTAAGGGGGAGGGGGGTGTCCCATAAAGGCGGGGGCAGTACCGCGTAGCACACCCAGTGCCTGGTGCTGACGGGGAGGGGGGCGGGTGTTGCAAAGACACTGGTGGGGTACCGTATACACCGTGGGGCTGCCTATCCTGCAGCACCTGCAGCGCCCAATTTGGGTTCACCGGAACCGAGAAAATGCAGCAGAGTGCCCCTTGCAGCAGCTTTCCCCCCCCCCCCCTGCCTAAGCTATGCAAAAGTACGGAATTAATACGGTCCCTAGGCCTACTGTAGCTTAGACAGGGCCGTAGCTTGCGCGCGACACATACAACTACCGTCACACACGCCACCACCGAGAAAGGGGCACATAATGCACAAATATCCTCAAAATCAGAGCTCTGTGGGTTCAAGTGGGCAAACAATCACAACAAATGTGTCCATGACTGCATGTAATCGGCAGATTTGTCACCAAAGCCATGTCTTATGCGGTTGCACTACATTTCGTACCGAACTAAATTAATTAATAATTAATAACAATAATTAATTAATTAAATTAAATGAAATAAAATGGGTACGGAATTAATACGGTCCCTACGCCCGCTGTAGCTTAGACAAGGCCGTAGCTTAGACAAGGGGCGGGGGGGGGGGGGGGGTAGTTATACAACGCTCATACAACGCTCACACGACGTTCATGCAACGCTCATCCGACGGTCACCACTGACTGAAGGGGATGGCACCGGCGGTGGGCACAGTACCTTCCGCCGCAAATCTCTCAGGTACTTCTTCATGGACCGCCGCCATATCTTGACGGCGCGCTCCTGATCACGGCGCGCCTGCTCTCCATTATCATCGGCGCTGGCGGGGGCGATGTCCTCAGCCGCAGGCCCCGCAGCGCTCACCGCCAGCGATGACGTGTAGGCCCCCGGCACATCTGAAGAGGGGCCCCCGTCCGCGTTGCTGGTGGGTGACATTGAGAGCTCCTCCGAAGGTGCGGCCAGACTTTGTGCCGCCTTCTGCGCCTTCTCAGTCTCGGCCATGTACTTCAGGATAAACTCCGTCTGAATAGCAGAGCATCGGAGTGGGGCTGTGAGGCAGTGTGACGAGGGACAAAATGGAGGGCAATCCACAAGGGCACATCTGTACACCCGTGCCGGTTTGTCATGAATATGAAAATGGGCCGTCTAACTCATTTTTTAGGCACACAATTGGAGGGCACTTGAAAAGCAACCAACGGCGGTCTTAGGGTCGCCAACAGTAGTTCAAGTACACGGGGGTTACGGGGCAGGCCGCCCCCTTCCTTGCGGATGCAGATGTTGAATGTCAAATCTTTACCCCGTACAGTGCAAGGCTGCAAAGAAACTACAGTTGGAACGAAAAGCTCTTCAGTGACATTGCCTTAGCGGGTGTTGTCGCACGGTGCGCGCACGGTTCAATCTTTTTGGAATGGTCACCCAACTTTTACCCCGTTGAACGGTACCCACAGAGCGACACCCAGGGTCCCAATTTCTGCACGCTGTGGCCCTTGCTGGCATACCAGGAATTTTTAATTTTGAATCTGATGCTTGTCGCAGGTCCCAGGGTCCTAGTTTCTTCACCTTGCAGCCCTCGCTTGCATACCATCCTTAGCAAAACATGCACTGCTCGCAAAACTGCTTCACGTTGAAACTGCGGTACAAGAGGAGATTCGGAAGAGAGTCAAATCAACAGCTTAATGACTAATACTCAAGCTGTCACAACTGATTGATTCATCAGGGGGAACGACCAAGGCAGCCCAGGAACAAGCCAGGGCAACTCTCATTCAGGCATTGTGGATCTGAGGAACAAACAATACCGTAAAAGATGCACCGTGCGCGCACGGATCAGGCAACACCCCCATAGGCACCTTTTGCTGTGACGGGGTTACATGAAACTGTGTTGAAGGCTCGACCTCCGCAGGATACGGTGGTTTCAGCCGGAACACCGGTGGGGCTGGATACACAGGAATGCAGCCTGGCGGAGGGGGAGTTTGCACGATGCGCGCACGGTTCAAAGGCTTTTGGACGTTTACCCAGACTTTACCCAGCGGAACGGCCCTCACAGACACTACACACACTACCCGCCACATGTACACAACCAAAAACCCTTGGAAATCACATCTCCGTACCCTAAACACACTTGCACTTCCGTCATGCACTTACCCCCCCTGTGGGATACAGATGTTGAATGCTGAGCCACACGCTGCAAGAGACGAGGCTGCAGAGCAACAACCGTCAGAACAAAAAGCTCTTCAGTGACATTGCCATGGGCGCCTTTCGCAAACCCCCGTCCGCCCCCCCGCCCGACACACACTTCCAATCGTTGCAACAGGGTACAGACTGGCATCCCCTTTTATGGGGGTCTGTGGTGTCTGGGGGGGGGGATGCCGAGAAGGGTCTGGACCCCCATGCAAACCCCACGCGCATGGCCCCTCGCGCCAGACCTGACTCACACGTTGCAGTGGTGCATTCTTCTTGCTGCCTGCGCTGCGTGGCGACGTTGGGCTGGGGCACAGTGGAGTCGCCTGCTCGGCCACAGCGGCGGAGTACGGGGACCGTTTCTGTCGTGCCAGAGGCAAGTGCTTGGCCGCCAAGTCCGTCCCATAGGAATGGCGGAGTTGGGCGGTGGACAGCCGCAGGGGGGGCACGTGGTACGGCTGCACCGCTGCCATCTGCTGCACGGACGCTGGGGGCCTGTGGGCAGGGGAGACGGGGGCCGCACGCGTGGCCATCCGTTTGCTGAGCGGCAGCGGCTGCCAGACCAGCTCCTGCGCCGTGCCGCCCGGCATGGTCCGGTGGGGGCTCGCGTGCGCGTGCGTGGGTGTGCGTGTGGGCATCACCCAGGCCCGAGTGTGCACTACAGGAGGATGGCCGAGCGGAGGGCAACCCGTGGGCAGACTGAAGAGAAATGAGGTAGCGGCGTGTGGAGGAGGAAGGGGCTACAGGCGGAGGGAGTGGGGGTCATGAGGAGGTTGCCTGCTCATTGGATGGGAGGAGGTGCCCACAGGCTCTCCCAGGTCCTTCCCACCTCCTCCCCAGTGCACCAGTCGTCCCCCAAGGCAAATCAAGGCAAAAAATGAAAGAGACTGGGAGGCACAACCCCCTTGGTGGAGTGTTTGCCCTGCGCGCACCCTGCGCGTGCCCTATGCGCTACTTTTATGATGACTTTCCCCGATTGAGTCCCCAAGTTTACCATCACCGTATGGAGCCCCCGAGTAGACCAATAGCTGCCTCTTGCCTACCAAATGAAGCAACAAACCATCCATGCACAACATTGAACAAGAAAAGCATATCTGAATCACCTTCACAACTTTGTTCCACCAAATTTGTTCGCTCACGTTGAACAAGCAAGACTGTTCAATAAACAGTCTTCTCCAATCTTCTCCCCACAGGTGTGCGGGTCAATACATTCTGCACAATAATGCAAATGACATTCACCACATTCTGTTGTAGTGTGCTTTTGACAGCACAATGCACATATATCAACCTCCTCCCCAACATCATCTTGCGTGCCATCCTCAAGGGTTGCTTCGGTGCTCTTCCAAACATGATGGGGAACATGTTCCCACGGTCCATACAGAGGGTAACGGACCTGCCTCCGGATGCCAAATTGGGTTCAGTGCAACAAAATGCGCACCGATTGATGTAACTCGTCACCCTTGCATTCTTGGGGATCCCCAAACAAAGGGGGACGGAATCAGAATTGGCTGCCTCACCCTTGCCTTCTCGGGGGCCCAAAAGCGGGAGGAAATGCTAAGTCACCCCTGCATTCTCGGGGGTCCCCTACAAAGGGGGACAAAATCAGAATTGGCTGCCTCACCCATAGGGCTAGGGATTGCAAGTAGCCCAAAAAGTTGCTGTGCGCGCCCCTGCGCGCTAACACTCCCCCCTTGTGATGCACTTGATTGAACGCCAGAGGGGGAAGCCTTGCACTGCGCGCTGCTTTTAGACTTAGGTCCTCCCTAAAGAACGCCCAGGCACACCGCTTCCAAAGGCCCCTAAATTTAGGTCACCCAAACTACCCTAGCTAAAGACAAATGCAAGCCACCTTCCCCTTACATAAGACATCATGCAAAATGCGGGAAGCCATACACATATCCTCTTTTCTGTTCAATTGTCAACTAAGTACAAAATCAGAATGCTCCGGAGTGGCGGCACTTGAAGGCTCACTCACCCTATCCGCTAGTGCCACAACCTCGTATGTGTCCACCTCATCCTCAACTAGACAGGGGGGCAAAGTGGCCTGCAGGAGGGAATCCACGTCAACCTCCGGTTTCCACTTGTGGTACAACCGCGCATCCTCATGAGCAGTGATGCGGCCTCGCATAGGGCATTCAACTATGGTCAGACAAAAACGAGGGAGTCCGTCACCCCAACTCAAGGGCCCACACCAAAGTGTGGGAGCCCATGGTGGAGATGAGCAAAAAGGTGTAAGAAGGGGTAGAAATGGCTGAAAGAGGGTGAAAATACAAAAATGGCATATCCCCCATGTGGAAGAAGCATCAAAACCTATGCTAGGGGCAACAATGATGCCGCTAGTGTCACAAAGTATGGGTCTCTAGTACGGCTAGATGCCCAAATAGTTGCACTGCGCCCGCACTGCGCTTAAGGAGCTCCCAAAGTCAACCCACCAGAGTATCGCAAGTTGATGCTAAGCAGTGGGAGTGTAACATCCTTACGAGGCATCGCCAAACCTCAGACGACCTCGCCAAACCTCAGACGACCGGGGAGGGGAAAATTGGGTACCCCACCCCCTTGTAATACCTACGGAAAAATCCCAAATTAATACAGTCCCTGCGGCTACTGTAGCTTAGACAAGGCCGTAGCTTGCACACACCACATACATGGTGAGCTGGTGCAAGGAAGGGGCGCAGAAACAGCCCCAAAATCAGAGCTATGTGGGCTCAAGTGGGCAACCACTCACCACAAATGTGTCCATGACCCTATGTAACTGGCAAATTTGTCACCAAACCCATGTCTTATGTGGCTGCATTAAATTTGGTACCCAATCAAATTAGGTACCAAATTAATACGGTCCCTACACCCGCTGTAGCTTGGACAAGGGTGTAGCTATTACAATGGGGGGGGGGGGGGTTGCGTGCCAAATTTGGTGCAGAGAAAATCTGGCACCAGTTCGAAGATACCACTTGAAAATTTGGTACAAAAATCCCGGATTGTGGCACAAGAACAAGCATGGACCGTGAACGGTGGTTGTTATTTCCAATGGGCCTGTGGTTGGCTGCTCTTATTTCCCGGGGGCCGTCGGGCACAATGGGAATGTGCATCCCAAGAGCGCTACAATGACACCTGGAAAAATGGCTTCGGACCTTAAAATGCCGTGGCACAATTTGGCCAAATTTTGCCGTTCCAAACTTCACCTGCTCTGAACTTTCCCCTCCCACGGTAGCAGATGCTGCAGATGCTGCTGTGAACAAAACATGCATGTGCCCATGGGTCACACACTCACCTGTGGTACCTCACGCACACACACGCACTCTTTGCGTCTATGGGAGTTGGGGTTGAGGGGGACTCAGGGGAAGTTCTTGCACTGCGTGCATACTGCGCACGCAGAGGCTGGGATATTCACCCAAGTAATACGGTTGGTGGTGACCGTATTATTTCCTCGGAATCCATTTCAGAAAAATGAAGAATCCAAAAATATTTGACCATCTATGGAAGCACTTTTCCTTTATAGGAAACCAAGGGCACAGGATCAATGTTTTACCACCAAAAGGTAGCTAGGGTGCGAGTATTTGCCGACATCCAAAACTTCACACTGCGTGCGCAATGCGTGCACGGCATTCCCTCAGGCCCATGTTATTGCACCCCCCTGAGGCCACCACCCATCCCCTTCCTCCCCATATCCTCTTGGGCTCCCATGGCTGATCCACTTCCTGCCCTGCTCAGGCTGTTGCTCGCTTCTTAGCAGAAAAACTGTGCGTGTCACAACCCTTCGCTTCCATGATTGCGTACAATGTGTGCACAGGGCTAACGCTGCCCAACCCCCAACTGCTGCCACACCAAACGGTCTATGTTGGTTGTTGCGTGGGGGGAACCTCCACAAGATGCACCTCGTTCAACAATTCCATCCAGTCGGGGCTTCAGGAAACCGGGGGGGGGGGGGTGCCAGAAAGGCCGAGTCAATGTGCCGGTGTGCCAATGTCCCACTATTTCTCTGGCTCTGCACGGTCGGGATGGCCCCCGACAGCACTTTCCTGGGTGCCATCTCCGGCAAATCGAGGGTCTTGTCAGCCACATCTGCCACCTCCATACCGTACTGCATTGCTGTCATGACCATGGTGGACATGATGACCACCCTGGAATCGATCCCCCCGGGCCCGTTTTGTTTTAACTCGTGACCGAAGTTCCACCAAGTGTCCAACGAGACTACACATAGGAGGTCATGGGTCAGTGATCCCCCCGGGGACCATTTTGGTTCCGGCGAGGGCCTGTTTGCCTTTGGCCACGCGCTGTGCGATGCATGACCGCGGTCCTCGCGGCGGCCTCATTCAGATGCCCAAGCCGAGCTCCCGGAACTCCGCGAGGCAGCGGTATGCCACGCTCGCTGGGAGGGACGGGCGGTTGGTACCTCGCCCTACAAAGCACAATGGCCTCTTGTCGCTTACCTCTTGCACTGTTGGCGTAAGCCACTGCGACGTCGCCTCCATGGGGCCAGCAAGGGCCAGTGACAGAGACCTTCCTGCGGAAGGTGGCCTGACTCTGCCAGTCCCGAGGTGAGGCAGCCCCGGCACAGTGCTGCAGTGCAGACAGCTTGGGCCAGGGGCAAGTGCCGAAGGGGGGCTGTCCTGCACCCACAGTCCCGGGGTGTCGTCTGCGTATCCCTCTGTGGCGGGTGCTGAAGGTCCGCGTTGTTGTTGTCTGGCCCGCGCACTGTCGCCGCCGGTACCGGCAGGACCGGGACGGCGCGGAGGTGTGGAGGTGACCGTGCGCACGGTTGTGGGCAATGGATGCGTTCTTCTTTGCAAACCCCAAGTTGGGGGGTCAAGGTACCTCCACTATCTCCCCATCCTTTTTTTTTGGATGAAGCTGCAATAGTGATGCAACAGGTAGTCTCGGGATCTAAGTACACTCTCAGAACACAACATAATTCCTTCCCCTGTCCATGACAGGGGTCATGGCTGACACAGAAGGACCTACTTATATCCCTACCTTGAGTATACCTCCGCTATCTCCCCATCCGAGGGGGCCTCTGCGTCATCCAGCACCTCGACGCCGTCGTCTGAGTCGTGCAACCCTTCCAACTCCTCTGCGCCCCACTCACCCACATTAAGACCCGGGAAAAGCTGTGTGTTGGGGCACCAGGGAGGGGGATGCCGCAGACAAAGTCGCACGAGGGGGGGGGGGGCACAAGGTGCAGAATTCTAGATTACACGTGCCTGGTTGATAGAAGTGACCGCCACCTGGCACTTCTGCAACTTGGTAAAAAGTGAAGAGCCCCTGCAGCCCGGGCTTTGTTTCTGTCCCAGTATGGCTAGGTCGCAGCAAAAAGCATGCACAGCCCACTGTGCAAAGGGGGGAAGGCAGGCATGTGGTGGCCATCATGCATCGATGTAGACCAAAGTCCCATTCAACTTGTTTCTTGTTCTTTCTGGACCCCTCACCAATGTCGGGGTCCTGACTCTTAGTTAGATCTCTGTACGTGCCATCTACCCCTAAATAGGGCCCAGGGACGAAAAGATAGCCATTATCACAGCACTCCCAAAGCAATTTTGCAGCCTCTCAGAGCCTGTGGCACTGTGCTTGAGTGGGAATAGGGGGTACTGTGCCAATGTACAAATGGTAAGTTGCAAAGAGCAGGTTGTTCAGCTTGTAGGCCTGCTTGGTGCCATCCATAGCCCCTTTGTCAGCCAAAACACCACTGTATTCACTGATTCTGCTTTCATGGAATCAATCTTTCAAAGATTAAGATTAAGAACTAGGCAATGGAAAGGCCTGTTGCTTGTCTGCCAATTGCAAGAATTGTGCAGCAGTGGTGTGGATTGCGATGTTGCGCTGGGGCCTGTGTCAAAGGGTCATTTTGAAACAATGTCTCCATGATGTGTTCTTCTTAGAATGCTGGCATGCATCCTCACCGTGCATCAGGCACTGCCTGATTAGACATGGAGACGGGCCCTTCACCTTCCTCTAACCCCCAAAGGGTTTGCAGGCACCAAGTTCAAGCACATGTTGTTCATGGGGCACCATGTTCACGGGTAACAATGTTCGGCTCCAGCAGAAAGGGACGTCTGCAACAATGTGTCATGGAGGTGCAAACGGCCGAGCCAACACTATGAGAAGATCTGACAGCTGTTTGGGATACATTTGGCGCTGAGGGCAAGAAAAAATGTGCAGTCAGCCCTGTTGGGACCCTGCTTGGGCTCCAAAATAAACACGAGAGGCAGAGGTGAAGAGGTTTCTGCTGTGGAGAGCACATGGTTAAGGAATACAGCACAGGGCATGCTGAGGAAATAGGGGCTGCACAAAGAATTCCTCACACGAAAAGGAACTCTCTTACCATCCTGAAAAATCAGGCATTGAGCATATATGCTATGCTACAGTTTATCAACAGATATAGGGACCAATAGTGCCACCATTCCCAATGAACCCTCTATCCAATTTCCCAGCATCATGCAGCATGGGAGTGCCTCAGGCACCGTGCATGCATGCATGGGTGAGGGTCAAAAAGCAAACGAAACGCAGTGGAAGCGACAGTATCAATATATGTTGCCAAAAATGCAATATGAAAAACGTGCCAGACTGGTAATCCAAAGGAGAGCAGAGCGAATTTTCTGTATTGTGTTGTCTTGACTTCGAGCAAACTTGCCCAATGTGCAGGACAGAAGCTGCCATAGCTGCGTCACGCAGACAGGCTTCGCAAGCAACACTCTCCATGGACACCATGCGAAAGTGGCACCAACTACTTCTAAGCAAAACTGGTTGGGTTGCAAACAGAATGGTTTCAGTACTAAAAAAAAAACCTACAGAGGAGTGTTACAATGCACAGTGCACCAAAGGTGTGTGCATTGGTACTGGTGAGGCGCAAAATGTGCGGACACAAATTGTCGGACCTGGTGACCCATGGAGATCTGGGGACAAGTTTCACAACGGTTACGGTTTCAAACGTAGCTCAATTGATATGCCCTAGCTGATGGTGTGTTGCTGCTAACTCGCCAAGTTGGTGGTGGTATTGGACGTCACCCAGACGTATGGCTGATGCTGGTAAGCATGAGGGATTTGCACGCTGGGGCGTCTTGGAACGGACGGTGCCGTGTGGTGCCTCCATATGGCAGCAGTGGCCTCCTGAAGGTCAGAAGGGAACTGTTGGATTGGTAGCAAAGGTGCAGGTTGGCTGATACACTGTTGCGACAGATCACAGCAGTGTTCAGGGTATGCTGCAGAACTGCAGTAGGGCTCGTGGACAGCTCCTTGTGCAGGCAACCTGTAGTACTTATTGTACTCACCAGGCTGGGGGAGCCCGTCAGGGCAGATTTGATTTCCACTGCACGACGGGCTCCACGTGCCTGTGCATCTGCTATCATAACTGCAGTCGACATGTAGGATGGGGTTCTGGCGGCGGCGACGGGCAAGTTTTGGACGGCGGTGCACTGGAGTTGGTGGCCCTTCATCCATCGAAGACTGATCCATCGAGGAGTGCCCCAGAGAGGAGGCAATGCTCTCGTTGGAATTCCTTTTTTGGTTGTGACTAGAAGGACTCTTCGGAGTGTTGACTCCCACAGAGGAGGAGGTGCTCGCATTAGAATGCCTCTGTTGGTTGCGACTTGAAGGACTGTCTGGAATTTTGGCCCCCTGTGGTTCGGTTGAAGTTTGCGAATCAACAGACTCTCCCTGTGGCATTTTCTGATTCGCCGACCCCTTGATGACCAGCTTGTGGGGCACAAAAGTGATTTTCTCTGTCACGTAGTCCTGCTCATTGAGGGTGCTCTGCAAGAAAGCCTTAGTCCTGTTCACAACCGCCTTGTCCACAGTGCCCAACCACAACTTGAGGATGTGGTTGCCAACATTATGAGCCACAAAACTTGCGCCAGTCACATATCCGTTGGTCGGCAATAGTTCGCCAATCATGTTCAAAGCAAGTGTCTGCCACAATGAAGCTGCAGATTCTGTGGTCTTTGCCGTTAGTTTGAAGTGCCCGCCTTGAATATTCATGGGGTCTTCCCACATCGGTTGAATGCCGTTCTTAAAGATGTGAAGATATTGCTTGTCAGGCAGCTGTGAGGTTGGATTGCTGTGATAGCTTAACCAGAAGCCTTGAACTGTGTCGAACTGCCTGAGCTGAGTCAAGGACGTTTGACCCTTCCACCTGGATGTCCAAACGCACCACAAGTGCTGAAGGGGGTGTACGTCAAGTTGCTGAGGGCCCATCAGGGTACTTGCAGTCATTTTTGCTGAAATTGGTCCCACTAAAACACAAGGCAACAGGTCTGAGGGAGGGCATGAGGGGGCTGGTTCAGCGGGCCATCACAGGGCATCGTGCCAAAAGGCATCCCCTGCTATAGCACCTCCTTTGTTCTCCACCCCAGTCCGTCCTGTGGTTATACTTTGCTCTGGCTACACACAGTTGCGGACCCTTGGCTGTGGAAGCCACACACACTTATGCAAGGTTCAAATGGAGTGCTACAGCATGTGCAAGGAGTCGTTTTGTGCAATTACGGATTGTGGCAGCGCCTGAAAAATATTGTTTTGGCCAACTGCGGAGGGCGGTGTGCAGCTGCAGATGGTGGCACACATGAAAAGAAGTGATTTGTGCAATTGCGGATGGTGGCATCCCCTGAAAAGTAGCTGTTGTCTGCAACTTGGTAAAAGAGTGAAAAGCCCCTGCAGCCCAGGCTTTGTTTCTGTCCAAGTATGGCTAGGTCGCAGCAAAAAGCATGCACAGCCCACTGTGCAAAGGGGGGAAGGGAGGCATGTGGTGGCCAGTATGCATTGATGTAGACCAAGTTCCCATTCAACTTTTTTCTTCTCCTTCTTGGACCCCATACCAATGTCGGGGTCCTGACTCTTAGTTAGATCTCTCTCTGTACGCCATCTACCCCGAAATGAAGCCCAGGGGCAAAAACTTAGCCATCATCACAGCACTTCCAAAGTAATTTTGCAGCCTCTGAGAGCCCGTGGCACTGCGCTTGAGTTGGAATGCAGGGTATTCTGCCAATATTCCCCCCGTGTCCAACGAACAATTTGGTCCCAAATCAATACGGTCTGAACGGGAGTGTTCGTTGGACACGCCGTTCGGTAATATACGACAATATTGTGAAACGGTGGTAACACGTCCTGAGGCACAAGATACCCAGCCCATTCAGTCATGGTGGGCAATAGAGGTCCTGTAGTTGAGGGACACCATTCCCTCACAACACTTACCCACCACTACTGCAAGATACGTCACAACAGCCCCTCATTTCCCCGAACCTTTCGCCTCAAACCGGGGTTCTGGAGCACGGTACCTAATCAAGTACTAATTACTAAGTACTAATTAAGTAATGAGGTCCCAAATTAATACGGTCCGAACGGGGGTGGACGTTGGAAGCAGTGTTCGTTGGACAGGGGGGGGGGGGTACACATGGTACGTTGCAAAGAGCAGGTTGTTCAGCTTGTAGGCCTGCTTGGTGCCATCCATAGCCCCTTCGTCAGCCAAAACACCACTGTATTCACTGATTCTGCTTTCATGGAATCAATCTTTCAAAAATTGTAAGAAGTAGGTAATGGAAAGGCCTGTTGCTTGTCTGCCAATTGCAAGAATTGTGCAGCAGTGGTGTGGATTGCGATGTTGTGCTGGGGCCTGTGTCAAAGGGTCATTTTGAAACAATGTCTCCATGATGTGTTCTTCCTAGGGGGAATCTTTGCACTGCGCGCGCACTGCATGCTACTTTTAGACTATGTTCCCCCCGAAGAGCCCCCAAGCAAACCCCTTGGAAACGCCCTTAGAATTAGGTGAGCCAAACTGCCCCAGCTCAAGAAAGTTGCAAACTACCTTCCCTTCACATAACACACATCATGCACAACTGGAAAAGCCATGAACAGGCGTGGGTTGCACCATTTTTAGCGATGGAGGTTGGGTTGGGGCAAACTTGCATGTAACCTGATCCATGAATGCACTTTCCCTTGCGTACATGGTACTCACACGAGCCTTAATCGCGTCCTTGTGTCGGATAATCGGACTTGCTTCAATACTTCCACTTCCCAATGGAATCTTTGGCCATCCGATGCGTGCTTGTCCCCCTGAGTGGAAATGGCTCTTCGCCACTCTGCAGAGATATAATGTAAAGCATAAACACAATCAAGGCAAGAGAGTCGCAAACAGCATTGCGTGTAGTAAAGAGGGCGGAAATGCTACGTCACCCCTGCATTCTCGGGGATCCCCAAACAAAGAAGGACAAAATCAGAAGTCAAAACCTCCGCTAGGGGTCACCATAATGCCCCTAGGGGCCCCTAGTATCTAAAGGCATGGGTCTCTAGTACAGCCAGACGCCCAAATAGTTGCACTGCGCGCGCACTGCGCTTAAGGCTCCCCCCTAGAATGCTGGCATGCATCCTCACCATGCATCAGGCACGGCCTGTTTAGACATGGAGACGGGCCCTTCACCTTCCTCTAACCCCCAAAGGGTTTGCAGGCACCAAGTTCAAGCACATGTTGTTCATGGGGCACCATGTTCATGGGTAACAATGTTCGGCTCCAGCAGAAAGGGACGTCTGCAACAATGTGTCATGGAGGTGCAAACGGCCGAGCCAACACTATGAGAAGATCTGACAGCTGTTTGGGATACATTTGGCGCTGAGGGCAAGAAAAAATGTGCAGTCAGCCCTGTTGGGACCCTGCTTGGGCTCCAAAATAAACACGAGAGGCAGAGGTGAAGAGGTTTCTGCTGTGGAGAGCACATGGTTAAGGAATACAGCACAGGGCATGCTGAGGAAATAGGGGCTGCACAAAGAATTCCTCACACGAAAAGGAACTCTCTTACCATCCTGAAAAATCAGGCATTGAGCATATATGCTATGCTACAGTTTATCAACAGATATAGGGACCAATAGTGCCACCATTCCCAATGAACCCTCTATCCAATTTCCCAGCATCATGCAGCATGGGAGTGCCTCAGGCACCGTGCATGCATGCATGGGTGAGGGTCAAAAAGCAAACGAAACGCAGTGGAAGCGACAGTATCAATATGTGTTGCCAAAAATGCAACATGAAAAACGTGCCAGACTGGTAATCCAAAGGAGAGCAGAGCGAATTTTCTGTGTTGTGTTGTCTTGACTTCGAGCAAACTTGCCCAATGTGCAGGACAGAAGCTGCCATAGCTGCGTCACGCAGACAGGCTTCGCAAGCAACACTCTCCATGGACACCATGCGAAAGTGGCACCAACTACTTCTAAGCAAAACTGGTTGGGTTGCAAACAGAATGGTTTCAGTACTAAAAAAAAAAACCTACAGAGGAGTGTTACAATGCACAGTGCACCAAAGGTGTGTGCATTGGTACTGGTGAGGCGCAAAATGTGCGGACACAAATTGTTGGACCTGGTGACCCATGGAGATCTGGGGACAAGTTTCACAACGGTTACGGTTTCAAACGTAGCTCAATTGATATGCCCTAGCTGATGGTGTGTTGCTGCTAACTCGCCAAGTTGGTGGTGGTATTGGACGTCACCCAGACGTATGGCTGATGCTGGTAAGCATGAGGGATTTGCACGCTGGGGCGTCTTGGAACGGACGGTGCCGTGTGGTGCCTCCATATGGCAGCAGTGGCCTCCTGAAGGTCAGAAGGGAACTGTTGGATTGGTAGCAAAGGTGCAGGTTGGCTGATACACTGTTGCGACAGATCACAGCAGTGTTCAGGGTATGCTGCAGAACTGCAGTAGGGCTCGTGGACAGCTCCTTGTGCAGGCAACCTGTAGTACTTATTGTACTCACCAGGCTGGGGGAGCCCGTCAGGGCAGATTTGATTTCCACTGCACGACGGGCTCCACGTGCCTGTGCATCTGCTATCATAACTGCAGTCGACATGTAGGATGGGGTTCTGGCGGCGGCGACGGGCAAGTTTTGGACGGCGGTGCACTGGAGTTGGTGGCCCTTCATCCATCGAAGACTGATCCATCGAGGAGTGCCCCAGAGAGGAGGCAATGCTCTCGTTGGAATTCCTTTTTTGGTTGTGACTAGAAGGACTCTTCGGAGTGTTGACTCCCACAGAGGAGGAGGTGCTCGCATTAGAATGCCTCTGTTGGTTGCGACTTGAAGGACTGTCTGGAATTTTGGCCCCCTGTGGTTCGGTTGAAGTTTGCGAATCAACAGACTCTCCCTGTGGCATTTTCTGATTCGCCGACCCCTTGATGACCAGCTTGTGGGGCACAAAAGTGATTTTCTCTGTCACGTAGTCCTGCTCATTGAGGGTGCTCTGCAAGAAAGCCTTAGTCCTGTTCACAACCGCCTTGTCCACAGTGCCCAACCACAACTTGAGGATGTGGTTGCCAACATTATGAGCCACAAAACTTGCGCCAGTCACATATCCGTTGGTCGGCAATAGTTCGCCAATCATGTTCAAAGCAAGTGTCTGCCACAATGAAGCTGCAGATTCTGTGGTCTTTGCCGTTAGTTTGAAGTGCCCGCCTTGAATATTCATGGGGTCTTCCCACATCGGTTGAATGCCGTTCTTAAAGATGTGAAGATATTGCTTGTCAGGCAGCTGTGAGGTTGGATTGCTGTGATAGCTTAACCAGAAGCCTTGAACTGTGTCGAACTGCCTGAGCTGAGTCAAGGACGTTTGACCCTTCCACCTGGATGTCCAAACGCACCACAAGTGCTGAAGGGGGTGTACGTCAAGTTGCTGAGGGCCCATCAGGGTACTTGCAGTCATTTTTGCTGAAATTGGTCCCACTAAAACACAAGGCAACAGGTCTGAGGGAGGGCATGAGGGGGCTGGTTCAGCGGGCCATCACAGGGCATCGTGCCAAAAGGCATCCCCTGCTATAGCACCTCCTTTGTTCTCCACCCCAGTCCGTCCTGTGGTTATACTTTGCTCTGGCTACACACAGTTGCGGACCCTTGGCTGTGGAAGCCACACACACTTATGCAAGGTTCAAATGGAGTGCTACAGCATGTGCAAGGAGTAGGCCTTTGGACCCTGGAAAATTGTGGTAACGTTTCATCCTCGAAAGAAAACTTTCTTTTTGGTGTTGTACAAATACATATCATCTTCAAACGTGACCAGCACCTAAGGGGCTTTCCAAGGGGGAAAAAAAAACTTTGCACAGTTGCGCACGGTTCGGCTTAATCCTTGGACACGGTCATAACCATGCAATAACCACACGACTAACCCTGATGCCCAGTCCAAAGCACAGCTAACTTCAGACCCATCCATCAATCACACACCACTCACCATTTCCTCTGTTCCAACCCCGCTTGCATCCTCCAAATCAGGCAGCAGAGAGCTTCATGACAGGACGGGGGGGGATGGCAACAACATACAAAGACCGGGCCCGACGGCCCCCCTGTGATAGCCTCAGAATCAAAAAATACATTGGGGGATTGTCTTTTTCAGCAAAAAAATGATTTTACAAGGGGCTGGACATCAAATATCATGCCTTGGGGTATGCTACGCGAATGACTCCCAAAAAAGGGGGGGTATACGAAGCCCGCGCCTGCCCTTGATCCAACAACCTCTCTTCGAGGTGATTTGGTGCAGACAGAGATGCTGGTCCAAATGAAAGAGAGTGGTTTTGTGCGACATTGGGTGGTCACACACATCAACAGGAGTCGTTTTGTGCAATTACGGATTGTGGCAGCGCCTGAAAAATATTGTTTTGGCCAACTGCGGAGGGCGGTTGTGCGGCTGCAGATGGTGGCACACATGAAAAGAAGTGATTTGTGCAATTGCGGATGGTGGCACTGCTGCCTTGCGGGTCAACAAGGTGGAGACGAAACGAAAACGGTCCATGGATCCCTTGCAGGTGGGGACCCACATGTGGGCAAATGGGCTACATAACCCCTACCATCTTGGAAGTACCGTTAGTGGAGACGGAAGCAAAGCTGGCTACATAACGCCTGCCGTCTAATGGGCTATATAACTCCTTCCGTCTTGGGGGTTCCCAGAGAGGACATGAAATGAAAAGTAGCTCCATAACCTTGCGCACATGTGGGCAAATGGGCTCCACAAACCCTTCCGCCTAGGGCATCCATGAGGTGGGGACTAAACCAAAAATGGCTACATAAATAGTACGGTCTTGGGGTCCCACATGTGGGCAAACTGGCTACATAATTGCTGATGTTTTGGTGGTTCCTGAGGTCGAGAAGGGACCAAAAGATGACGCGTTGGAGACCCACGTTTGAGCAATGGACATGCAACCTTGCTCTCGTTTGTGATTTCCAAAAATCCGACCAAGCTTAAACTTGCCTGATTCTGAGAAATTTGCTCATACGGTTTACACAGAGAGTAGGAGTGGTTAAATGACACTGGGAACATTTTTTTCAAAGACTAATAATTTTCTTTCGGCGCCGTAGGGGAGTTCATTTTGCCATTTTTCATTTCACAACCACTGCTCTAGCATGGATTGTATTACCCCCTCCCCTGCGCAAAAGAGGGTGCCTACTGGCTATATACACAATAGGACAATGTGTGTGGGAAAACTGCTTTGATTTTTTTGCTAGACATTTTTGGGAT
Organism: Eutreptiella sp. 'Long Island Sound 2002'; assembly: GCA_964036045.1. Taxonomy (NCBI): domain Eukaryota; phylum Euglenozoa; class Euglenophyceae; order Eutreptiales; family Eutreptiaceae; genus Eutreptiella; species Eutreptiella sp. 'Long Island Sound 2002'. The sequence continues at coordinate 32,102,984 of OZ038389.1, forward strand.
GCACATTTTACCTGGGGGTAGTGCCCCAAAGTGCCTGAAAAGTAGCTGTTGTCTACAACTTGGTAAAGAGTGAAGAGCCCCTGCAGCCCAGGCTTTGTTTCTGTCCAAGTATGGCTAGGTCGCAGCAAAAAGCATGCACAGCCCACTGTGCAAAGGGGGGAAGGGAGGCATGTGGTGGCCAGTATGCATTGATGTAGACCAAGTTCCCATTCAACTTTTTTCTTCTCCTTCTTGGACCCCATACCAATGTCGGGGTCCTGACTCTTAGTTAGATCTCTGTACGCCATCTACCCCGAAATGAAGCCCAGGGGCAAAAACTTAGCCATCATCACAGCACTTCCAAAGTAATTTTGCAGCCTCTGAGAGCCCGTGGCACTGCGCTTGAGTTGGAATGCAGGGTATTCTGCCAATATTCCCCCCGTGTCCAACGAACAATTTGGTCCCAAATCAATACGGTCTGAACGGGAGTGTTCGTTGGACACGCCGTTCGGTAATATACGACAATATTGTGAAACGGTGGTAACACGTCCTGAGGCACAAGATACCCAGCCCATTCAGTCATGGTGGGCAATAGAGGTCCTGTAGTTGAGGGACACCATTCCCTCACAACACTTACCCACCACTACTGCAAGATACGTCACAACAGCCCCTCATTTCCCCGAACCTTTCGCCTCAAACCGGGTTCTGGAGCACGGTACCTAATCAAGTACTAATTACTAAGTACTAATTAAGTAATGAGGTCCCAAATTAATACGGTCCGAACGGGGGTGGACGTTGGAAGCAGTGTTCGTTGGACAGGGGGGGGGGGGGGTACACATGGTACGTTGCAAAGAGCAGGTTGTTCAGCTTGTAGGCCTGCTTGGTGCCATCCATAGCCCCTTCGTCAGCCAAAACACCACTGTATTCACTGATTCTGCTTTCATGGAATCAATCTTTGAAAAATTGTAAGAACTAGGCAATGGAAAGGCCTGTTGCTTGTCTGCCAATTGCAAGAATTGTGCAGCAGTGGTGTGGATTGCGATGTTGCGCTGGGGCCTGTGTCAAAGGGTCATTTTGAAACAATGTCTCCATGATGTGTTCTTCTTAGAATGCTGGCATGCATCCTCACCATGCATCAGGCACGGCCTGATTAGACATGGAGACGGGCCCTTCACCTTCCTCTAACCCCCAAAGGGTTTGCAGGCACCAAGTTCAAGCACATGTTGTTCATGGGGCACCATGTTCACGGGTAACAATGTTCGGCTCCAGCAGAAAGGGACTTCGGCAACAATGTGTCATGGAGGTGCAAACGGCCGAGCCAACACTATGAGAAGATCTGACAGCTGTTTGGGATACATTTGGCGCTGAGGGCAAGGAAAAATGTGCAGTCAGCCCTGTTGGGACCCTGCTTGGGCTCCAAAATAAACACGAGAGGCAGAGGTGAAGAGGTTTCTGCTGTGGAGAGCACATGGTTAAGGAATACAGCACAGGGCATGCTGAGGAAATAGGGGCTGCACAAAGAATTCCTCACACGAAAAGGAACTCTCTTGCCATCCTGAAAAATCAGGCATTGAGCATATGGCTAGGGTTGGGCTAGGGTTAGGACTAGGCTTAGGGTTGGGGTGGGCGTTAGGGTCCGGGTTGGGATTGAGGATCGCATTGGCTTCGGGGGTCTTTGGTGCCCGTGCCCTTGGCAACAAACTGTTGGCCGGAGGCCACCTGGGGGCGCGGGGCTGGCGGTCTGCGTTTTCAGACCTGCGGAGTCGGCCCCCCAACACCGAAATAGGGTGAGAAACACATGTAGAGGGTCTAAAACCTGCTTCACGTAGGATATTTGATCAGTATGAATGGTCGGAATATCAGAAAAATCGGTTTTGAAAATTTCCAGTTTTGAGCTGCCGAGAGTGGATAATTGCAGGCTGTGCCCCCGCCTCTTGCCCCCGTAGAAACTCGTGCTGGGCTGGGCAGCTTCTTCCCAAATACGGGGCAAATGCAAACGAACCGGGACTGGTCAGGGGTGTTACTGATGAACTGGTCAGATTTGATTTGGCTACACAGGACATGCTTTCGTACATTGTCGTCTTGGTGGGCCACCTCAGGTGGCGGTGGAAAGCAGGCGAGGATGGTGCAAAGCAACAACGCGAGAACAAAGCTCTGCAGTGACATTGCCATAGCGCCCGTTTCGCTTGCCCACATTGGAGGGCCCAGTCACAGGCCGTGTTATCTAAGGGCACAAATATTGGGGCAACACTCATGGCCTTTTAGCCTGAAGGCTGAGCGTCCCCAGGGTGCGGATGGCGGAGATTGCACCCATCAGACTACACCCGCCCTCCCTGGAGCCCTGTGATGCCCAGTGCTGGGATGCAATCAGCCGCTGCTGTGCCCCCCCCATCCCCCCTCACTACCCGCCTTCACGTGTCCAATTGAACAGGTAGCTTGGGTAAGGCTCAGGACTGTACAGGACTGCAACACGCGCACGTCATTCTTTGGATTGTACGTGGTGATGTTGTACCATTTTGTTCTTTTGATTGTGATGTTGTTTGTTTAAAACAAAAAAAAGAAAGACGAAAAAATATTTTGTAGTAAAGAGAATATATGTTTCATAAAAAAAAGAGACGATTTAAATTTCTTTTTCACGAACCACTGTTCTACGGTGCTGCTTTGCGTCCATGGGGTACGGTGACCACGCAGCAGGACCCACAAAGTTAGCGCCCGCAGCGCATGGACGCGCGTGCAAAACCCGCCGTTCGATTGAGGGATACTTCAAACCAAAGAGTAGACATTGCGAATGGAATCCAATGGTCGAGGGGGCGTCTCACCGCACAGAGAGACAAGGTGGCTCCTGACTGTGCAGCTGGGGATATGTGTGTTTGGTTGGGTCACCACAGAGGTTGGGCCGGGGTGTGTTGTCGAAAGCCATTGCCCGGCATCGAGGGATCATGAGGGCTCCTCAAGGGCCAGCAGGGTCCAGAACTGTGCATCACAGTCCATGTGGGTCCACGAACAGGTCTACGATGGTGCATCACGGGTCGATTGACAGTCCGAACAATTAAATGGGGCATCGCATTTTGTTGATCTTGAAACTCAGTTGTCGTGCTGGCACGACGTCCGTGGCATAAAGTCCAGGAAGATACTGTGGACAAGCGAAACACCATCTGAACTGACCGCACCAAACACTACACCCACACCACACATGCGATGGCGTTTTACTGATGGTCTACAGCGCCGGCACGCAGTCAGGCGTGTGGGCATTGCATACGGTGATGCTTCATCAAACACATATCCGGCAGGCAATGCGTGGGCAACACTGCTCACCGGGTACATGCATCCCTGGATATCTATGGATGCACACACGTGCGTACACACACGTACACACACACACACACGTACACACACACACACACACACACACACACACACACTTGTGCAGGAACCAACAAGAAAACCACTGACCGCGAGCGCAGTGGAGAACGATGTTAGCACCAGGAACATCTCGTCAGGCCAGTGAGCATCAAAACAAGAACAAAGCAGAAAGCATTGTGAATGTCATGATGTCAAGGCTAGGCGCCTTTCTGAAGTGAAGTGATAGAGGAGACAGTCGTGATATCATCCTGGCATAGTGCTGGAGTCATGTACGACAACTACTCTAGGCACCCACTGACCATGGGGAGGGGAAACAATCGCATGTTCGCACTACGCAGCACACACACACACACACACACACACACACACTACGTGAATGAGACCAAAAGCACAACCACTGAAGATGGCAGACGTGCACTGGTCAATAACAGCTCATCAGGCCACAACAAAGAAGATTGTCATTGAGGCTAGGCGCCTTTCTGCAGGGTACAGGGAGCAGGGGTGCACTGTTTCTATCTTCGCACCCTTGTGGAGTCATTGCAGGTCCCCTATTCCTTGCACCCGTAGCACTGAGGAGAGGAGGACGTAGTTCACCTTACGACCCTTCGGATTTCTGGTCTGGGAGGGGAGGAGATGGTGGACAGACATGGACCGCGCGTAACCGCGCGATCACACACACACATGTCCCGGCGGTGTCACCGAGACCCAATGATCGTACAGGGGTGGGTAGTCGAAGCTCCAGTCGCCTGTTACCCCTGCTGGTGCCACCGTCGCGGGCAGAACCCAGGTAGCGTATCGTTCCCCCGCCCAGTGTGCTTTGCGTTTTACCCAGGCCAAGGCGTGATGCAGAGCGCAGCATCGGGGTAGGGGGGCGTGGGGTATCACTTGGTGCAAAAATCGGATGGCGAACATGGGCTCATGTTGCGAGGTGTCCAGCCCTCTGACGATTGCCGCGTGCATAGCTTTGCATATCGCACGTGGCTGGTAGCCGGACAGTCGCGCCACCTGTACCCATGCAGCGATGGTGATTAGCTGAGCCAAGGGAGTTCGACACCATTGTCGTGAATTGGACAGCACCCCGGTAAATATGGTTTGCAGGTATTTGGGCGCTGACATACAGGGGGTCATGAGGGGAGGGCCCAGTTTCAGTGCCCACGTGGAATCAAGTGAGCTGGGATGTGCATACGCTGTGTGTGTATCGTTTTCCCCACATACCATGCAGAATCCCATCGCTACTGTTGAGCGCTGCAGGCACCGGTGCGTACACTGATCATCACAGGGGCACAGGACTCTGAGGCTCCAACAGCGCTGCAGGATGTCGCACACTCGCTGTACGACGCGGATAGAGGGCGAGTCGGGGAATGAGGTGGCTAACAATATATTGTCGCGGAACTGGCAGAGGGTCAGGGCTCCCCAGGGAGTATCCCAGTAGATGAATCCTGAGTCTGTGACTCGTAGTTCACCCAGACCGCGGAACAGGTTTCTGTGTTGGTACACCCCCCACTGGCAGTGCAGATCGGCGGATTGCGCGGAGAACGAGCCCCCCATGGGAATACATCCTGTGCGTTGCCACACCGACCCTACTGCCCAGACGAAATTATTGTTCTGCAGCTCAAAATTGATCTGTTTTGCCAGCTCTGTGTGGTCGACATACCAGAATTTCCTCGACGCCCCTTTTCCCGCTCTGTCCAGCTTTTTGCTGTCTTTGTGGACACTCCAGGTTATCTCGGACATGCGCCACCGCCGTCGCTTAGCAAGCCACGCCACCGACTGTTGCAAGTGGGTCTCAACCTGTCGGGGGGGGGCGTGGTTAAATTGGTCCTTGCAATCGAGCTCTGCCAGGTAGGAACAGGAGATTGTAGGCAACCAGTGAAACCAAGCAGCGACATGATTAACGGAATGCACCATGAAGTTGCCTGGCACCTCCTCGGCAAGCAGTTTCAAAAATGTGGTGGTTGCTCTGGCCGCAATGGTGAGGTCTCGTTTGGGGAGGAGGGGTTTGGGTAGCGCTGCAATTGGTCGCCACAGTTGTTGTTGTTTAACGAGGCTCTTGGCCTTTCCAATCAAGTATAGCGAGGCGATGCGGCCCACAGGGTCAGACTCCCAGTTGTTCGAGTCAATAATGGACTTAATACGTGCTGTCACCTGTGCTGGTGTGTCGTGACACGCTGTGTAGCCCTCCTGCACGAGAAATTTATGCAGCACTGTCCACATCCAGTGTTTGCAGAAACCCCACAGCACTCCCACCCCCTTATCTACTATCCGGACGTAGTGTGATGCACTAATGTCGCTTGCCTGTTTCTCGATGATTTTTAGCGTGTTCCCCGACTCGGACCATAGGGATGGGGGCAACATGCGCTGGAGGTGGGGGACCTCGGCTCCCACCTGCTGTGCTATCCGCTGGAGGTCTTTTATGAGTTGTGCTCGGACGCTGGAGCCTTTTATTGGTATTGTGTCACTCGGGCGCAGGATAGTGCCATCGTGAGATCGTACCCAGACTGGGAGAAGGGCTTTGTGTCCATCAATCTCCATGATATTCCCCTGAGATTCCTTGACGTGCGCACAGCAGCAGGGGGGTTGAAAAGCCTGCTGGTCCGTTTTCCTGCTATGCTTGGCGAAGATACGGCCTAGGGTGACAGGGTTAGATCGTACCACACGCACTGCCTTGTGTAGGGCCTGCTTTTCCCAGGCTGGAATGTCGCAGGATTTGACAATAGTTCTCACCACTCTGTGAATCGCTGCGTTTTGTTGCGGGGTCAGGTTTGGGACGGTTACGTGGCCCAATACATACAGGGGGATAGAGAGACGGGAGGCAAGATCGTGTAGCTCTGCTTGTAGGAATTTAACTCGGGGCCAGTCTCCAATTCCTCTGGCATCTCGGATCCCCTGTAATGCCGCAAGCACTCGTTGGTTCATCCATCCCCGGGTCTTGGATCCCTCACCGTTGGTGCTGATGCCTGGGGGGACGTCGTTGCATGCCCAGCGCCTGAACACCCACCACCAGTGACGTTCTCGCACGGACGCGTGCCAGTCGTCCTCGATCCACTGCAGGGGGAGGATTCCCCAGCCTGACGCGGGGTGCTTGGCCATGTGTTTGTGCAGGGTGGCACAATCAACATCTGCGGCACTGTCTGTCATATGTTTCCTCAGTCGGCTGGCCAGGGCACCCGTTGTCAGTCCTATATAAACAATCTGTAGCCACACGTTGTAAACCAGATATACCACATTTTTCGGGGGGGTAAGGGCAATAAACCACCGGTGCACATGACTCAGCCTCCGCGCCATTGCCAGGGGGGGGTGAGTATCCCAGGGCAGGTATCTGGTGCGTGTTTGCATCAGTTCTGCCCACGTGCCCAAATTCTTATCGTCCAGCGCTGCCTGCATTTGGATGGTGATAGCTCGCAAGACGAGGGGTGACTGGGGTATAGGTGAAACACTCAGGAGACTGGTTCCGGCTTCCCGGAGGAGGAGGTGTATTCTGAGTATTTGGACTTCATCACACGCATCCTGGGCCTCACGGCTAGTGAGCAGATGCCAAATTTCGGAGCTCTGATACCAACCGGTTGACTGGAGGGAGGGAAATGCGGACTGGACTGCTGGGATCTCAGATGCTGGTGCCCACAGCCACAGGTAGTGTATGGAGGGGGGGAACTGGACAGCGCTGCCCATTGCTGACTTTATGTCGAACCAGTTTCCTATTCCATGCCGTGATGCACCTGGACAGGACAACTCTGGCCTGGACAAGCAGTGGTGTTGTCCTGTCAGCCACAGGTGCGGACGGTGCCATAACGTTGTGGCCCCCAGTGTATGCGCGACGCGCCGGTGTAGCCAGGCTGGAATAATTTGCTGATCTGAGACTGGGAACAGCACTGGCGGAACGGGAACGAGCACTACTGGTGACCCTGAGAGATTATTGGCAACGCGTCCATCTGTGAGCTGTCGCTCTGACGTTTGTGTCGGACAGTGGCTCAGTGCATTCATGCGTAGGGTGGTGTTGATCGAGGTGTTGTCTGTGTGTGTCAGGTCGAGGTTGAAGTAGTTGTAGTCGTATATGCTATCAATGTATTGTGTGGTGACGGCTAATATGTGGCGTGCTAACCCTAGTTTCTGCGAAAGGTACTGCATGGATAAGAGATGGGAGAGGGCTGCGTCTTGGAAACCAGAGGGGGAACAGTCGTCATCGGGTGCGGCAGTGCACACACACACACACACACACACACACACACACACACACACACACGCACGCACGCACCCACACACACACACCCACACACACACACACACACACACAGACACACACACACACACACACACACACCCACCCACCCACCCCCACCCCCGAAGGAACTCTGGGCTATGGTGCGTGAGCACAAGACGCGATCAGCACAAAGCGCAGAAAGAAATGTGGCTCGTCAGTGGCCTATAAGACCATAGGTACCTTTCTGTCAACAAGGACGCAAAGATGCCAGTGGACGGACCACTGAAAAAGCGAACTGCAGTGAGGACGCGGCGGTACGTACAAGACCATCGCTATGCAGGCCTCACCGGATCAATCAGTCAACCTGTCACTGAGTTCACATACAACAAGAAACGCCAGAGACCCCCCCCCCCGGGGCCGAGGCCCCAAACGGATTGATGTCGACGGATCCAGCAATGGGGTAAGGTAAGAGAGGATGGGAAAATCATGGCACCAGTCGGCGCAAAACTGGCTGCACGGCCCAGCATGTGGCATGTGCCACGAGGCATATGCCTGGTCAGACCAAACTGTCTGGCCCTGTAGCCATCTGTGTAGCCTGAAAAATAGGGTATCTCGTGTGCACGGTAAAATATACGTGGCATGGCAGCACCATTGGAGTGTGCTGTCAACGTCCCATGGTGTCCTGCTGATGACGCGTGGCACCGCCGAGTGCAGTGCGCGCAAAACAGTACTTCTGCTGTACCCTGATAGTATAGCCAGCTGCGACCAGGATGTGAGGCTCAGTAGGCAACCCAGCCAGGTGTGAAGGAAGGGATGCACATTCAAAACTGCACTAACAATGATACCAGAAATATGCTTATGGGCATGTGTTGTCGGTGTTTGCATGGTTACGGTGTATTTCAGGTGCCAGTCTGATGTCAGGCCCGCAGGCTGTGCATAAATAAGTGGTGGGTGTGTTCCTTTGAGGTGTGTGGTCATGCCCATGGCAGTTAAGCTCATGCTCATGCATGTCCCCTTGCAACTCCTGTTGTCGACCGTCATGCAGTCACACAAGACAGGGAGGGTCCAGACCTCTGACAGGGTGTTGCATACCTGCTGCATTTCGCTTTTGGCTGTGGGCCCACGTGCACCCACTACCACATTATCTCGGAACTGTGCTAACGAAATGGTGTTTCCCCGTGGTGTCGACCACAGCGGGTGTCCGCGGGGAGAGAAGGAAAGGTTCCCGAGTCTACGCATAAGGTCAACCCTGGTCTTGGCGCCCCATACCGAACGCAAATCGGCGCTTTGCGCGCTGAATGGTCCGCCCATCGGTATTGCACCCGTGCGTGACCATATTTGACCCGATGCTTGTGTGTATGTGTCTGTGAGGAGGGAGAAGTATACCAGATTCTCGAGGTCCCTGTGTGCGATGTAGTGGAAACGGCGCGACGTCCCTTTGCCCGCACGATCCAGTTTTTTGTTATCCCTGTGGATTGACCAAACCAGTTCCTGGGCGTTCCAGCGACGCCTCGCTGCTAACCATTTAACTGATGCACCTAGATCGGACATGACGGAGGCTGGTGTGACATTGTTGAACTGCCCAGAGCAGTCACACTCTCCGATCACTTCGCAGCCCCAGTCTGGCAAACCATGGAACCACAGGTGCAGATCTGATATTTTGAGGACTAAAAAGGAAGCGCAAATTTCTTCAGTCAGTAGGCGGAGCAAAAGGGTGAAGGCGCGTGCCGCTGACCGCAAGAAGAAACGTTGCAATTGCGGTTCGACAATGGCAGCTATCGGCCGCCACAAAATACAGCCCTTCGTTAAGATTTTTGCCTTGCCAAGGAGGTACAGGAGGGGAAGGGAGCGTGCTGTGTTTACCGGCCACTTGTTCTTTTTGATTATATCATGGAGGGCTGTCTGGATATTGTTGTTACCGGACAGTGGTCGTGGGTCGTACTTTTCAGACAACAGAAACTGTGCTGTTTCATCCCATACCCATTGACGGCAAAATGCAAAAAGCATCGTACTGCCCTTGTCCGCGACTCTCACGCAGGCCATGCTGCTCAGCCTGCGCGCTAGGTTTTGGACTCTGTGACGCAGCAGTGGTTCCCTGTTCCAATTCTCGGGTGGCAGTAGTGCGGCAATTGATGTGGGCGTGTACGTGTGTTGTATGTGTAGTGTGTGTGCCAACTGGGCCAAGCTGTTCACTGCCTGGTGTCGTGAACGCGTACCGGAGCAGGGCAGTGGATCTGTAGCTCGCAGTGGAGCTCCCTGGTGCTCAATGTGTACAGGCATTAAAGCGTAGTGCCCTGCAACGTTAACCACCGTGCCACACTGTTGCCACTGATCGAGTGTGTGCGCAGTGCAGCGGCATGCCGGACGCTCTGTTTGTTTTTCGTGTTTGTTAGCCAAACGTTCAAATGCTCGCCGAACGTTCAGCGGTGAAGAAGCGACGACTCTGATGCGTGCCCGAATCGCCTGACGTTCCCAGGAGGATCGTTGCGTGTGTCTGACCATTCTCCTGATGATTGTTTGGATGTGTGATCATTGTTCGGGTGTGATGTATGGCACTGTGATGTTTACCGGGCGGCAAAGTGGTATGTTCAATCGGTTCGCTATACGTTCGATGTCTTTGTTCAATATTGCTGCGTGTGCGTAGTCTTTGTTAATGCGCGCGACGTGTGCTTGTCGTAGTGTAGCTTGGAGCTGTTTAGTGTGTTGTGCTGCAGGGCTTGCTCCTGTGCCGGACGGCAGGGCGGGGGCTGTGTCATTGATCGCCCATTGCTGTGTAGTGTGCCACCAGTGACGCTCACGGTAGCATGCCAGGTCGTGGTTGTCCACCAGCTCCACAGGGATCAGTTGCCAGTGCAATTCTGTGGTGTTACGCAGTAAGTCGTGAAAGGAGGATTCCTCAGACCCTGCCTGTGTGGTTGTGACGTGCTTGCGCAGCCGCTGTGTCGTGGCCAGTGTTGTTTTTCCCGCGTAGCACGTGAGTAAGTATGTGTGTACAGCGATGTATATCAATATGGTTGCAGGTGTCACTGAAGTGTGCCATTCGTGTGTGCGTGACGTGGCACGGAGCATGCGGATGATGGGATGTGTGTCATACGGCAAGTATGCAACGCGCGCCTGGAGAAGTTCAGCCCAGCGTCCCAAGTCTTTGCTGTCCAATGCCTGGCGCATGCCGCGTGTGTATGTTTTATAAAGCATTTCACGGTGCCGGTGTGGCTGCCACAGGGCTGAATAACTGTGTTGATGGTGTCTGAAGTAACAATGCAGTCGCAACCGCTGTAGGGGTGACAGGCTGGGCACAGTAGCAGGCGAAGCGTACAGGAACCATGGTTTACCCTGAAAATCCGCGTATGCTAGTGGAGCACTGTGTGGTGGTAGAAGTGGTTGTTCTCGGAAGACCCAGCGACGTGACGTGACTGAATTTTCATATTTTTGCAGGGCTTCAGGTGAGCACAACAGGATGTGTGATGTGGGCGAGAGCGTTGCGTTCCAGGTGCACCACGGATCAAGGGGAGTGTGGTACGGATCGCGGGCCAAAGCAGATACGTCTGTCCATATGTTAATTGCCTCCAGGACAGTACAGACAAATCGGATGCACCCCCCCACCCCCCCCAACCCCCCACACACACACACCCACCCACACACCCACCCACCCACACACACACACACACACACACACACACACACACACACACACACACACACACACACACACACACACACACACACACACACACACACACACACACACACACACACACCCACCCGCGCGCGCGCGCGCGCGCGCACGCACACACACACACACACACACACACACACACACACACACAACACACACACACACACACACACACACACACACACACACACACACACACACACACACACACACACACACACACACACACACACACACACCCAAGCACGCCCGCGCCCGCCCGCCCGCCCGCCCGCCCGCCCGCCCGCCCGCCCGCGCCCGCCCGCCCGCCCGCCCGCCCGCCCGCCCGCCCGCCCGCCACCCACCCACCAACCCACCCACCCACGCACACACACACACACACACACACACACACACACACACACACACACACACACACACACACACACACACACACACACACACACACACACACACACACACACACACACACACCCACCCACACACACACACACACACACACACACACAGTTAGAACGAGAGAACTAACACACACACACACACATGTTGAGAACCGCGAGACAAGAACGAAGCAAGAAAAGCGGTGGAAAGAAAACTCCTCAGGAACAGCAGAGCTGTCCTAGACGTCTTTCGGTCTGGTGAAGATGACAGGGATGGAAGCATGTTCAGTGCGGGGCAAAGCAAATGAACCTCTCCCTTCCCAGACCACAAAAACCGCCCGCGGAGGAGCTCGTGAACTACCTATGCCACAGCCTAGAGTTATCGTGTGCTGGGTGCAACCACCCCGCCACACACACACAAAAAAACACACACAGTACGGTACGGTGCGGTACAGTACGGTGCGGTGCGGTGCGGTATGGTGCAGTGCAGTGCAGTGCGGTGCGGTACGGTACGGTGCGGTGCGGTGCAGTGCAGTGCAGTGCGGTGCAGTACAAATGTATAGAGGCACGGCACCGCAACCATCCATTGACCCACATACCCACAAAACCTACCGACTTGCCATCGGGCACACGGGCAGTCACACCAGAATCGAGTTGGATTGGATGGGAAAGGCGCGGTGCACGGCCTTCTGCACTTGGACGAGCTGCCTCCCCGGGCCATTGCAGCTCCCGAAGCCATGCCCCAAACGACTGCTACTTCCATTTGCCAATCCATCGCTGGCACCCGTCCATTTTGGGGGCGTCATGCACCCCCCTGCCCCTCTCCGGCGCACAATGAAACCGGCTCCAACCATTTTGTGCAAAACAGAACAAAAATCCCTCACCGCTCCCTAAACCCTCAGGAGCACCTCGGGTCCGCCACCTCGAAGAGACATGCACATGGGATCTGCTGAATTAGAGGGGGGGGGGGGGGGGCGCACACGCGACAACAGGGGGCAGGGCCACGGGCACCAGACAGCCGTGTCATTGTTCAGCATCGAGGCTACGGGGGAATGTTTGCCCGGAGCGCACCCGGCGCATGCCCGGCGCGCCACCTTTTTGTGTGTTAAGTACCCTACTCTGGCCCCAAGTTTATCCCCACCTCGGGAAGTCCCCCAAGTAGACCGCACTACACCACAAACCTTCCGTGCCAAGCACGTTGCATACGCCGAAATATGAGAATTCAACAACACAAAATGTGGCGCCCACCACTTCCAACCACCACCCTTGCCATCGTCATAAACTGGGTGCAAAGGATGGCCCGGGCGTGCCCGGGTCGCTAATACTCCCCCTACAACACTACAGGACCCTTCAGTGACCCCGCATACCTGACGATACGCAGGCATGTATCGGTCACAGAATCGGGCCACTTGTTCGTCTGTCATTCCTGATTTACCCTGCGGAGATGACAAATCGTAGGGGGCCCCGATGAAAGCAAACCAGACCACGCGTTGCTGGCGATGGGACTGGATCGGGGGGTGATGGGGGCTGCTTCATGCCGATCCTGAGAAGTGGCAGCGGTTCTTGTGGAATCCGCACAAATGCGGAAGTGGTTTGGGGGATGAGAGGCAATCCGAGGGGGTCGGGGAGGGGGGGGCGAGAGGGAGAGGCGAGGGGTGGCTGGCCCCAGCGGGTGTCCCAGGCCCCCGGGGTCTCCGGAATGGCGTACAAATTGGATATTCATCGGGTGCAACACTGTGCCGTACGTCCAGGATGCATGAGAGCACCCTGGCATGGGGCATGGAGGGCATACGGACAAAGGGGGTGTTACTAAGGTGCACCACAGCAAGGTTGACGAACAGGTGGCCGCACACACCGCAGCCCCCCCCCTCCACCCCGAGGGGGGAAAGAGGCATCATGCATGTGCAGTGCTGCACTAACACCCAAGCCACCATGTATTCAGTGGGTACACAACGACCCAACACATACACAAAACGAGTCCTCAAGCCAAACTAAGCCAGCCAAACATGCAACCAGGTGCGGTAGCAGGTAAACGGGAGGTAAATCGTATGTTTGTCGTCGCATAACAGGGATCATCCCTGGGCACCCTAGCCCTGTGCGTAGCGCAAGCTGGTTGCGAATGTTGTTGTTGTTGTTATTAATGCTGTCATTGTCGCCACGGCCGCCGCCGCCACCGTCGTCGTCATCGTTGTTGTTGTTTTTGTTGCTGCTGGTGCTGGTGCTGCTGGTGCTGGTGCTGGTGCTGGTGCTGCTGCTGTTGTTGTTGTTGTTGTTGTTGTTGTTGTTGCTGTTGTTGCTGTTGTTCCTGTGGTTGTGGTTGCGGTTGTAGTTGTGGTTGTGGTTGTGGTTGTGGTTGTGGTTGTGGTTGTTGGTGGTGGTGTTGGTGCTGGTGGTGTTTTTTTTGCTGTTGTTTTTGCTGTTGTTGCTGTCGTTGTTGTTGTGTTTGCTGCTGCTGCTGCTGCTGCTGCTGCTGCTGTTGTTGTTGTTGTTGCTGTTGCTGTTGTGCTTGTTGTTGTGGTTGTGGTTGTGGTTGTGATTGTCGTTGTCGTTGTCGTTGTGGTTGTCGTTGTTGTTGCTCTGCTGCTGCTGCTGCTGTTGTTGTTGTTGCATGTGTAGTGTGCCTTGCATTCAATGAAACAAATTGCCCAGGACCTTTTGTTCGGCACAACCCCCCCGACAAAAAGAAATGTTGGCCCTGCATTCCACCGTGACTGATGAATGGGCTGGCCACTTGAGTCCCCAGTCCAGCCCCATCCGCCCTAATTTATGAGGGCTCCCCCCCATACCACCCCCTGCAATCGCAAGTTGAGCGTCCCAAAGGGTGCGACGGCGCGGCTTCGGGAGTTGGGATAGCCTCGACGCATCTCGAGCGCATCGAACGCACCGGCACAAAGGGCTGGTGTCACAGATCGGGGGCAATGCCCACACCCGCCCTCAGGTACTGAAGCGCGGGTGCCTGCACTGAGTCGGAGGGGGGCCGTGTGGACACATCACACAACCTGAGCCAACATCCGGTGCTCCGCCTCCAGTCTCCAGTCATAAACCCACTGAGGGTCTTCTATCTGCAGTGCAATGGCAATGCACATGTGACGGTGGCCATGCAAGGATGCGGCAGGCCGCGATGCCAAGGCGGGAAGAACATTGCTTTGGGGGGGGGGATGGCACGGAAGCCCATTTGCCCAACCCCCCCCCCTCCCTTGGTTGCCGTGCCGGGGGTTCGGCGCGGGGGATTCGGCGCGGGGGCCGCCCTACCTGCCGTGCCGGGGGGGGGGGGGGGGGTCGACCCCAACATCTGTGGCTCAAAATGATCCCCACGTCGCGCTGATCATTTTGACTACACATATGTGGGGGGGGGGGGGGGATTTTTTGGTGGAAGAAGCTTTTTGGTCCAACATTTGTGTTCCGGCGCCTTTGGCGGCAACATTGGTCCTTACACAAAACAAAGGGCCTGGCACGGAAGCCCATTTCTGGAACCCCCCTCCTTCAGCGGGCGTCTGTGCCCCCCCCCCCCCCCCCGCAGAGCAATGTTCGAGTCGCCCAATGCGTGCGCGCCCATGGGAAAGGCGACGCCCCGAGGACCGGGTGAGGGAGAAGGGCGTGCAGAGGGCGAGAGGGGGGCCGGCGGGACCTGTACCACACGCACAACCCTCCGTCCCCCTGCCGTATTGGGAATGGAGAGGAGCCACGTGGCTACATTACCCCTGCCGCATCCGGGCCTCCAAAGCAGAGAAGAGGAGAGTGGCTGTAAAAGGTGTTCTCGTCGGTGATGGACACACCGCGTCGGGGGGGTGGGGGGGATTCTGGGTCTAGGAAAATCCGACTTTGTGCATTTTGACAAAACCCGTGCCATTTCTTAAAAATGAGCGAAGAAGTTCTGCAGGGCTGGCAAACGTTGCTCATGAGAAACAGTGGACGGACACCCCATTGAATGCCACAGGAACACTACAAATGAGGCAATACCACTTCAGCACTTCTGCGACTTCTGTGAGTACCATTCCCCAAATCCACTAGCACGGTACAAGCGAGCCAAGGCACACCCTAACACACACCCTTGCAAATCCTTGAACCCACCGGAAAAGTGTACACAAATAATGGGCACGTCCAGTGATTTGGGCAACGCACCCTATTTTCAAGCCTTCATTTGGCAGTTTGGTGCGGTAAAGGGCTTGAGAATCGGGTGCGTTGCCCACGCCTCTGCAACCAGCGGCTGCCCGGGGCCACTGCGAGTGCCACACACACTGCCCCCGCATCGTACCCTGTGCCCCCCGCCCTGTGAGACTCCCAAGATGGACACGGCCCCAGCGCATCAGGGGGCATCCCTTGGGCCTATGCCGTGCATCGCTCTGCGTGGGGGGCCATCAGGTGTTCGTGGATGGCGTGCGGGGCATAGCCACAAAGCACACCCTCGTCCTCCATCTCCGGGGGCGTCGGGGGGCCCATAGCGACCGGGCCCAACTGCAACGGCATGCGCGGACGTCAAGACCCTTGTTCAAAGACCCAGACACACACACACACACACACACACACATGCGAGGACGACGCAAAGCGACCGAATAACCAGCCCAGACAGAAGCAAGCGCAGGCACTAGTCGCAATATGAATCTCGTCAGGCCGCAATCCAAAGCTCAGTCAGACTGACATTGTGAAGCCATGGACGCGACTAGGCGCC
Organism: Eutreptiella sp. 'Long Island Sound 2002'; assembly: GCA_964036045.1. Classification (NCBI taxonomy): domain Eukaryota; phylum Euglenozoa; class Euglenophyceae; order Eutreptiales; family Eutreptiaceae; genus Eutreptiella; species Eutreptiella sp. 'Long Island Sound 2002'. Next base: position 32,119,249 of record OZ038389.1, read on the forward strand.
TTTCTGCAGGAAGCAGGCACACAGGCACACAGACTGTCCCGAATTCACCCCAGACCTGATGGAAGAATAGAGGTGCACTGTCGTCTTGACAGCACCTCTTAATGTTTCATGGCACGGAGACCGGGTCAGAGGCAAGCCAAGCAACTTTCAAACCAGCAACCCTGGTCCTATGCATCCCATGACATATGCATGTGGTCTCTTCGCTTCCAACTCACACCTGCGATGGATCCCGGAGATCTACCTGCCCCCTCCCTACAAAAAAAGGGGGATTCAACTGGTAAGAAATCAGCAATGTTATATGTACTCATACCACCCGTTACCAGGTCGATGCACACACATAGTCTGCCCGCTCACAGCAGGCGCTCCTCAGCTCCTCTAGTGCAGCAAAGTCTTCGTTCCAAATGGTTCCATACGTGTGCAGTGTTGTTTCCGCTGGTTGTACCTAGGACGTGTATCTGTCACCCTTCCACGACGCCCTGCCGTGCAGCCACGCTGCCAGCGCGCTCACCACTACATACTTCTTCAGCAAGCTGTAAGAGAGGTGATACACCGCCTTTACGGTACCCTATACATTGTGTTGACTGTTAGCATATGCACTGTGTATTCCACTATGCATTGCACGCATTGCAGCAGCCCTCCGGTATCCTGACAGCAAGGCTACCTGAACCCATGCGCAGGCAGAATCTGTGCAGCCCAGGTATGTGTCCACCGTTTTCCATTAGCCAGTGCTCCTGAAAAAATTCTATTGCCTTCGGCAAGGCACCTCGAAGAGGGGAGAGGGACAGCCTTTTTTTGAGCTGCTCAGGCGGGAAAGCTGCATAAGTAGGTTGTGCCCTAGACCCCTTGGGAGCCCCCCCCCCCCCCCCCCAAACACCCAAATAGGGTGAAAACCGCATGAAGAGGGGCTACAACATGCTTTGCATAGGATATTTGATCATTTTGGATGGTCAAGTTATCAACAAAATCAGTTTCGGAATTTTCCATTTTTGAGCTGCCGAGGCGGAAAAACCGCATAAGCAGGTTGTGCCCAAGACCCCTTGGGAGCCCCCCCCTCCCCCCAACACCCAAATAGGGTGAAAAACGCATAAAGAGGGGCTAAAACATGCTTTACATACATACATAGGATATTTGATGATTTTGGATGGTCAAAGTATCAAAAAAATCAGTTTCGGAAAGTTCCATTGTTGAGCTGCCGAGGCGGGAAAATTGCATAAGCAGGTTGTGCCCTACACCCCTTGGGAGACCCCCCCCCAACACCCAAATAGGGTGAAAAACACGTAAAAGAGGGCTAAAACATGCTTTACATAGCATATTTCATCATTGTAAGTGGTCACAATATCAAAAAAATGTTTTGCAAAAATTCTATTGCCTTCGGCAAGTCCACCTCGCAGAGAATCTACCCCGAGCAACACACACCCAAAATAGGGTGGAAACTACATAAACACGGCCTAAAAAATGCTTTACATACCTTGGATGATCATTTTAGGTGATCACAATATCAAAAACATAAGTTTCCAAAACTTCGATTTTTGAGCTGCCCACGGTGAAAAACTGCATTAGCAGGTTGTGTACCAATCCCTTGGGAGACCCCCCCCCCCCCCACCCGGGCCTAATACCAAATAGGGTGAAAGACACGTAAATATGGCCTAAAACATGCTTTACATACCTTGGATGGTCATTTTAGGTGGTCACAACATCAAAAAAAACAAGTTTCGAAAACTTCCATTTTTGAGCTGCCCAGCGTGAGAAACTGCATAAGCAGGTTGTGTACCAGTCCCTTGGGAGCCCCCCCCCCCCCCCCCCCCGACCTAATACCCAAATAGGATGAAAAACACGCAAATACAGCCTGAAACATGCTTTACATAGCTTGTATGGTCATTTTGGGTGGTCACAATGTCAAAAAAACCAGTTTCAAAAACTTCGATTTTTTAGCTCCCCACTATGAAAAACTGCATCAGCAGGTTGTGTACCAATCCCTTAGGAGACCCCCCCCCCCCCCCCCCCGGACCTGATACCAAATAGGGTGAAAAACATGCAAATACGGCCTAAAACATGCTTTACATACCTTGGATGGTCATTTTAGGTGGTCACAACATCAAAAAAACAAGTTTCGAAAACTTCCATTTTTGAGCTGCCCAGCGTGAAAAACTGCATAAGCAGGTTGTGTACCAATCCCTTGCGACCCCCTCGCCCCCCCCCCCCCCCCCCCCCCCCGACCTAATACCCAAATAGGATGAAAAACACGCAAATACAGCCTGGTACATGCTTTACATAGCTTGTATGGTCATTTTGGGTGGTCACAATATCAAAAAAACAAGTTTCGAAAACTTCGATTTTCGAGCTCTACAGGGTGAAAAACTGCATCAGCAGGTTGTGTGCCGGCCCATTCACTAGGCCATTATTGGTGGAAACAGTCATTTCGCGTCTTTGGCACGGGTTGTGAACGGCCCTAAGCAAGGCTAGAGACTGCAAAAAATGTCCTCCCGTATCCTAGTAGGCATATATTGTCACAACATCCCCACTCGCACCCCTCAGAGTGGGTACCACAGGGTCACTGAGGTCGCCAAAACCGCCAACATAGCAAAAATGGCTGAAAAAGTGCATAAACTGCATGAGCGCTCGTCCCACTCCGCCCCATACAAACCCCATAGAGTTGGGACCCGGAAACACTTTTTCCGCTCAAAATCGAAAAAAACCAAAAGATTCATGATTTTGGACCCAAAAAAAGGGGGGGTCATTTTTTGACCCCCCCCCACCCCCCCCCACCCCCCCCCCCTCCCTCAAAACCTGAAAAAAGTGGGTTTCAAGTGGGGGGGGTCTGGGGGGGGTCCGGACCAAAAACTCATTGGGGGATGCATTTATTGGACAAAATAATGATTTTACAAGGGGTTAAACTAACAATTCAACCCCTTGGGGTAGGGTACGCGAATAGGCCCAAAAAGGCCAAAATGGGGGGGTATGTGGCGTTTTCCCCATATATACGCCTGCCTGGCTTTGATCTAACAACCTCTGCGAGGTGATTTCCATTTTTGACCTGTAGAGGGTGGAAAACTGCTTCAGCAGTTTGTGCACACACCAAAGGCCATTGAACCACCTACAAACAGCAATTTTGAAGCTTTTGGGGGGCCCATGGCTCGGGCTAGATGGGCTTGGCGGCCACTATGTGGGTCCCCGTGGGTGCTCAAGTACCCGTATTGTCACTAAATCATCACCCAAACCCATCCCAAGGGCGACAGAAGGGTTTCCAAAAAAGTCGAATTTCGGAAATCTTGCAGGTGTCACTAAACAGCCTACACAATCCCAATTTCGGGGCTTTTTGGAGGGCCATGGCTCGGGCTATATGGGCATGGCGGCCACTACGTGGGTCCCCGTGGGTGCTCAAGTACCCGTATTGTCACTAAATCATCACCCAAACCCATCCCAAGGGCGACAGAAGGGTTTCCGAAAAAGTCCAATTTCGGAAATCTTGCAGGTGTCACTAAACAGCCTTATCCAGCGTGAAAACGGCTAAGTCCTCATTAGCAAGGGCCCATAGGGGGGGGCGACCAGGGGTACCCGGAGTTCGGACCCGGGACCCCCACCATGGGTTAGGGGGTCCATGTACAAGAAAAAAGTTGCCGGGTCCAATTCCACACACAGCAGCCACAATACGCAAAGTAGTTTTGACCCCCCCCCCCGACACCCCCCCCCACCCACCCCCCCAAAAAGGGGTACCCGGGTACGGGGGGGTAAAGGGGTCAAAAACGAAAAATTCATTGGGGGATCATTTTCTCTCCTAAAAGGATGATTTTACAAGGGGTTGGACATCCGGTACCATACCTTGGGGTATCGTACGCGAATGACCCCCAAAAAGGGGGGTATATGGCGTACGCACCTGCGCTTGATCTAACAACCCTCTTCGAGGTGATTCCTGTGTAACTGTGTTGTGGTGAAAGCAAAGTTGGCCCGTGGCGCAAACTCCAGTCCGCCTTGAGTGCTGCTGGCTGCACGTGGGATAAGCCCTTGCCCTCCGGCGTGTGCGCGCAACAGTACCCCATGGCTGTGCATACAGGACCTAAGCACACCCCTTGGCAGTCTCCATTTTGGTCTGCACAGTTGCACTAAACAAGGATACTCCATACCTCTTGCAAAATACGACGAACCTCCTGAATGAGTTCCCTACATGCTGTAACGGGGGCGTTTGTTGCAAGCAGTACATTATCTTTGAACTGTCCCAATGCAACGGTCCAGCATCCTTCCCAATAAATAAAGCCCTCAACGCACCGAGACGCTGGAACCCGTTACGCTTCTTGTACGCTGCCCAAACCGAATTTAAGTCAGCACATTGTGCTGAAACCCCCCCCATGGGGATACAGTTCACTGCTTTCCATAACTTGCCCGTTGCTCAGCAGTGATTGTTCTGTGTCAACTCAAATAGAATCAGCTTGCTGAGTTCGTCGTGGCTGATGTCCCTGAAGTCCTTACTTGTTCATTTTCCTACTCTATCCAACGCACTGCACGATGTGTGTACACTCCAAACCACATCACCCATGCGCCAGCGCCTTTTATGAGTGAGGTATTCTGCTGCCTCACATAGGTGCTTTTCAATCCACACTGGTTTAGTTTCATTAAACTGCTCTTTGCAGTCAAGCTCCGCAAGCGCCGTAAGACCCAGTGACTCTGTGAACCGAACCCAATCAAGAAAATCATTCATCCTTAAAAACTGAAAATTGCTTGGGATTTCTTCAATGATGTTTTTTTTGCAGAAAGCGCGTGAGGGCCCTGGCAGCCAACCGAAGTCGACTTTTACGAAGTCTCGGCTCAAGGTCAGCAGCAATGGGGCGCCACAGCCAAGTCCCCTTCAGCAGGCGTTTCGCCTTCGCAATGACGTAAAGCACACAC